>CM002476.1:6151777-6309605 GCA_000325765.3 Leersia perrieri
GGCGGTGGGGTGGCCCCACACGTGCAGAGGCCGGCAGAACGGCGGCGGGTGCGGGGCCATCGCCGCGGCGGCGGCGTGCGGCGGAGGGAATCCGATTGTTGGTATGACCGGCCACGGGGTTACTTGCGCCGCTGTCGCCGGCGCGTCTTTCCTTGGGACGCTGGCGGCAACAGCGGCGGTACTGTACATTTGCCGCTTCTGCGTCCAGCTCACCGCCTCGGCCTCCCTCGCCATCAGGTGCTTCCTGTGTGACCGGTACTTCTGTAAACAGCACACACGCACAATGTTAAGCTAGCTTAATTACAAACAAATGCTGCTCTGCCCCATAATTTTTAAACCAATATTTTATCACACATTTCGACAAAAATATCAATACCATATATTCTTTCAAGATAATTACATATTGCTTGTGGAGATGGACTCTAATCACATGAGGAATCGAGGTGATGTATTCTCTTGATGACGTAGACAACAGTAGTATAGTGACACAATATCACTCCACAATCCACGTAATCATGCTTAAAATCAACCATTGAGAGGAAAAAGGGAATAATATTGTTCATATGTTGAATTTTTCTCTTTTATAACATAACTTAATGTGTACAGTGAATGAACTAGAAACATCCCTCGATTAAAAGGGCCCCGCGCCTATGTAAGTATGGCCACTTTAGTGGTAAGGAGCCTATGTAAAACGATTAATTAGTACTCTCTTAGTTATATATTGTAAGCCGTTGTAGCAGCGACTGCTGCCGATTTACAATGGACCGATAATTACTCGTACGAGCCGTTAATGTTTTAACTTGATCGTACAATTCTTTGGATATATCCAAACTTGTAAAATTTCAAAAGCCATCCTGGGCGCCCGCGCGCGCTAGCTGTGTATATTTTCTCTGCATATCACGTGAAATTTCTGTGTTGTCGCATGCAAAGGCAACCCGGGCACACAGCATGCAGCTGGTTACACGGAGAGGTGACAAAACGATGCAAGTTTAGCTATAGCCGCGGGTTGTGTGGTGGAGCATATATGCAGTAGGGGCAGTGGCGGCTTGTGGCGTGGCGACTAATCGATATTTGGCGCCTCGCCGTTGCACGGTTTGGGCCGGAGGAATAATATCCACCTAGCCAAAAGCTAATCGGACTTGGATGCGGCCGTGCATGCATAGAATAGCACGAGTATCGCAGGCAGAGGCCCCTGCCTGTCTGACGACCTGCTACCACTGCCGTACGTATGCATATGCCTAGCTAGCTACTTGTTTGCTGTTTGCATGCATGCATCCTTTGCCTGTCTTTTAACCTTTAGCAAGCTGCATTGCTTTGTTGATTCGGCAGCAGTCCCCGGTAATTTTTATTTTACAGTTTTTTTTTTCTGACATGAATTAATATTGCATTTTTTATTGTTTAAATTTTGCTGCGTATATACACTGCTAAATTTTAGAGTGTGGGTGTCCTTGAAGTACTGTAAAATTTATACCGTCTCTTTTATATATCCTTTTGGGTTATATTGTTAAAAAGAAGATGAATACATGTATAGTCATAGAATCAAAGTGTTTTGCTTTGAGTTTTAGAATTAATTTGTTCTCACTCTCATTGATGCAAATGGTTTGATATGAACAGATTCTTTGATCAAATTTTTAGTTAACCACATATGCATCCTAGGGTGCCATGAACTCGTAGTTGACTACAATGAGACTATGAGAGAGTAATAATTCATGTTGCAGTGTACTATATACTATGTTACGTACACAGCAGTACTGACGGCCGGGTACCAGGTTTGGACAATACCCTCTGTACTATGTCCCCCCTAGATCTGGGTCTGACAGGGTGACACAGGATATGCAGATTAAACAGATCGATGTCCTAGTACGTATACATAGTATTGACACACAGTACAAGTGTGTATACACAATAATTTAATGAACTGTTGGTGTGCAAGATTGCTATACCCATTTTGAGTTGGAGGCCGGCAGGCCGTTGATTTGGGCCTTGTTAATTAGTTAACAAATGTTTATTTTTCGTTGGCTAAGACAATATAATCAATCAGTATAAATATATACAACCTTCAACAATACAATATAAGAGCACGTGTGCAATGTGCAGCTAGCAGTGCAGGCAGTATAGTTACCTGGAGGTGGCTGGCGATATTGTGTCGAGTGAGGCACTCGATGCCCATGAGCTCCAGGATTCTCGACGGCACGGCCTTGTCGATCCCCAACTGCTCCACCGCCTGCACGAACCGCCGGTGCAACTCCGGCGTCCAGTCCACCTACCATGCATCCCATCAGAATTCATATCCATTATGATCTCATTGCCAAGATGCCTACTAATAATGCAAATAATTAGCAACAGCAGTGACCATTTGATTTTTTTAAAAAAAAGAAACAGTAGTGGCCATTATTTGCCATTACAGACCAGTGAGATATGTGGATGGATCGACAGAGATTACAGATCGACAGGAGTGCATGCATGCACGAGCAGAGAAATGCAAATATTGCTGTGGCAACGCAGCACAACAACGAGCACGTACGTAGTACACGCTCGCTGCTAGCTGCTGCATGTGTCTGTGCTGGTCTCTCCTCCATCGATCTATGCTTCCCGTGACCCGCAAGATCTATCTATCCTGCGATGCGAGCGAACGAATCCATCGCATCGCATCGCCTCTCTGTCGGTGTCTGTACGTCCTCCCTTCTCTCTTCTCCCTCCATCCGTAAAAGCTAGGCTAACCATGTATACACGGGAATTTCCGCGCCCTATTCATAGCTCGACCGAGATCGATTTGGCTCGTGACGCGTCGTGCATATATGGCGTTAGCAGCCAGCGTGTCGATCTGTGTGTGGTGGATGTGTGGGATCTGCCTCTTTGGTTTCCGTGGTAATTATTTCAATCTGCGACAGTTGCGCCGTTCGTCGTTTCTCAGTCAGATCTGCCTGTCAGATAAAAAAAAACAAATTATCTGTGCTATATGATTAGTTACGATTTCGGTCAGCCCGCGACTGTCAATCGCATGGAACATGAATCGATCCCTCTTCTGATCGAACTGAGGAATTAGTTCTGATGCCGTTTTAAATTGTTAGTTTTTCCTCCCCTTTTGCTACAGCTGTGTTAATTAATTACTTACTTTAATCGCATGCATGGTGCTTAGGGCATGGAGTGTTGTGTGTTTAGGTATATATGTTACCTTGACCTTACGCTTGCTGCCGTGGGAATTCTTGCCGGACGCAGCCGCCGCCGCCGCCGCCGACGACGACGATGACTTCCTCTTGCTGTGCCCCTCAGCCGAAGGCGACGGCGAAGACTTGGCGCCGTCACACCCGGTGCCGGCCGACGAATCATCCGTCGTCACCGCGCTCACGACCTCGTCGCCACCGCCGCCGTTCTTCTCGTCGACTTTTTCCTCCCCCTTCTTCCCATGCGCCGCCGCCGTCGACTCATCGCCGGCTGCGACTACATCTTCCTTCACGCCGTCCTTTTTTTCTCCTGCCGATGCCTCGTCGGTGGGGCTTTTGCTCGCCGGCTGCGGTGGCTCGTCCTCCGGCGAGCTGGAGAATTCGGCGAGGAGCTCGGTGGGGTCGACCTCGAGGTCGGGGAGGATGTCGCCGTCGACGTAGTCGGCGTGGAAGAAGGGCACGACGTCGCAGCAGGTGAAGTCGATGTAGTCGAGCAGGCTGTCGTCGACGATGAATGCGTCGTCATCGTCGTTGACGACGACGCCGGCCGTCGGCGGCGGCGGCGTGGGGAGGAAGCCGACGACATGCTGATCCGCCTTAGGGCTTCGCAGCGTCGACACCTCAAGCATCTATCCCAATCTCGTCAAGATCAGCAGAAGAACAGCAGCTAGGGCACACCAAATATATATATACTTCTCCCAAATTAAATCTCTAGCTCCAAATTCCCAGCAGCTATAAAGATGTATATTCAATTCAGAAACTATATGGACATGTAGAGATTCAATTCAACCACTATATATGTCTGCTGGATTACAGGCAAATATAAGGTGGAATCGATTGAAGAGAGTGAGCAAGATGCATGTGCATGGATGGTGTCAGAGCATGGGAAAGCTTCTCCAATGGAGATCTATCTAGGTAATGGATAGGAATGAGAAGATGGGGGGGAGAGAGAAAGGAGGAAGAAGAAAGAGAAAGTAGGAGAACAAGAATGGGACTAGACTAGTTTGGTGGTGATTTTGGAGTATTAGAGGGGAGAGGAGGACGCATGTCGACCACAACCTCCTCGAGATTAATTTCTCTCTCTAAACCTGTTTTTTAGGGTTCTTTCCTTTGTGGCAAAAATAACCCGTCTCTCTCTCTCTCTCTCTCTCTCTCTACACAAACCGACTGCTAGCCCGAGCTAGCATAGCATATGTGACCCACTAAGCACCGCAGCGTTTATCTGGCATATATACGACGATATCTCACTATCTCAGTGACCCTGCCGACTGAATTTGACCCTGCAACTTGCCAAACAATAATTCTGGTGAGCATATGTACGCCTGTCGTGAGGGATGCATTTTTGCTCAGCTAGCTGGATACTATATTCTACCACTTATATTATTATAAATTTAATTACTACTCATCATTGTTATGTACGGCATATATAATAGTATATGTTTACAGATTTGCTACAGATTACTCCAGCCCTCCGGTTACTTTCAAGGACTTATAAATAGTTAGATTTAAAATATAAAAATGGCACGGCATTGATTTATCTTCAAAATTACTTTCTTTATTAATCTTTATCTTAGGGCATGTCCAATGGTTGAGACAGCGCTGTAAGTAATTTTCTTCCACCTCATCTAGAGACAATGTATGAGACATTATATACAATTGGTTGTCTATTGTGTTGTATGTATATCCTTAAAAATAGCATCAAGTGGGCCAATAAAAATCATTCATCTAATAGACAGCTGAGTTATAATGGTGAAAATCATATCCATAACTTACAACTGTTGTCTTTTATACCGTAAGCAAATTAACATACAACCTCTTTCTCTCTCTTCATTCTTTTTTTTCACCTATGCAAAAATCCTGCATAATACTTCTTACTTACATCAGTAATTTACCATTGGACATGCCCTTAGAAGACTTGTTAGACCTTACATATTTATTCTAATATGAAACTCTGGTTAAATTTTGGCAACTTGAAGACAATAGTCAAATGCCAAGAATTTTGATTACTTGACTATGGACTATATAGCCGTGGCTGTAGTAGCACAGCGATTGTGCTGCAACCACGATAAGATACAAAACCCTCCTTGTAAAAGTTAAGGGTGGGTGTTCGGTTATATTGGTTCACTCGCTCCGGTTACTTTGGTCTTTTATGTTCTACTAGGTTTTATAAATGTGTCAACCGTTGTATTTGCAAAAGAAAACAGACCAAGCCGAATTACTTCAGTTCGGTTGTGTGGTTTTACGTACCCAAAAAACCGAGAAACTGCCACAGCTAGTGACAGTTGTTTCGATTCAGTTTTTTTCGGTCATCAGTCCTCAAGAAATTTTTGCCCACCCCTAGTAATAGCTGCAACTGAAGGACAAAGGATCCAAACAAGCCTTATATTTTTCAAAAAATAGTTGGTTCAACTTCCCGTCGTTGGCTTTCATTAATCTCACAATGGCCCCTACACACCTTCCAACTATTCTCTAACCAAATGATGATTTGAGTCATGTTTCATACTTTTATCGAGATAGTAGTAGTATATATATCTATGCCCATCACTCCATTGATATTGCCTCAAAACGATGACTATTGAACATGATCTTACTGAGAGCCTGACTAGAGAATGGACGTCCGTTCGAATGGCGTACATCTTTCTCCTCCCCTACGATGCGAAGTCTCTGGCGTAGGCCACCATTGTGCCGCTCCCATGCAGCCAAACCGAGGTGACAACACCCCTGGCCAGCAGCCTAGCTCACAACTACTCATTGGAGGACTCGTCGGATGGGGCTCGACAGAGGGGACGGCGAGGGACTCGCCGGAGCGGACAACGAGGGGCATTGCCAGAGTCTGTATCCACGTAGTTCTAGATCTCGTGCCCCCTCTAAGCTATGACCGCCGGTGCCACCATCGTTCTCTTTTCACCGGTGTCACATGAGGAGTTACCATGATCTGATACCTAGCAGATCTGATACCCATAGGTACCAGACATGGTATCCAGGGTAACAGGTCTAGTTCCTCAATGGAACCCCTGGTACCTCGCCGTTGCAGTGCTCCTCGTCGGAGAAGCCCATTTTGAAGATATCAGACACGGTACCGCAGCCCTCATCGGACTCCATAAACCTCATCAGAGTTGTGTCCCCCATCAAGCCGCACGTCCTCGCCGTCGCTACTAGATATGTTGTCTCCGAGGTCATCGTCGACGAATCTAGTCTCATGAGGTGTTCTATATCTCTTCCCTTGCCATGGTCGTCGACGTTGTCCCCTCATGCTGCATCCCATCCCCCTGCTCTACCTAGACTGTCGGTAGGAGGGGCCATGCGACGGGAAGCATGTGAGCACAGGAGGCGCGTGAGGGGAGAGGAGAAGGAGGCCAGTGGTAGGTCTAGGGATGGGGAGGAGGAAAAAGAAGGAAGGAGGGAAGGAAGGAGGAGGATGGAGATGACCGCACGGAGATGAAGCCAACCTTTCAGACAAACGGTTGTTCCGTAGTCGTTTTGTCTTATTTAGGCCTTCTTTGGAACAGAGAATTTTAGTCCTTTTTGAACAAAGGATTTAAGAGGAATTTTATGGAAATTGAACTGTTGCTATAAAAATTCTATAAAATTCCTATTTCGAAGGAGCCCTTAATTAACAATTCCAATTAATCTATTTTTGTGCGGAAGGGGATTTTGGTTGCTATTTTTCCTATATGCGCTCTCTTGCGGTGCGACTCGAGACTTGTTTGGTTTTCATTTTTTCATGTGATTTGCTACAAATCAATTAGACCTAAATAAAATCCAAACCCATATATGCCATAATATACATGGCGGTATAGTGTTCAGGATCATAGGAGTACAAGTAGGATATGATTAGGAGTAACAGTAGGAGTAGGTCTAGGGCTTTCTAAATCAATTAGAGATCTACCTAAAATCCAAACCCATGCACTATAATATGAGAGCAATAGGTAGCATCATGGTTTTAGAATACTAGGAGCAGGAGTGGGACTAGGACTAGGTTTAGGTCTAAGAATTCCAAATAAATTAAATCACAAGTCTGAAGAAAAAGAACAAAATTAAAATGTCTATCCTTGACGAATCAATCCTGTTACACCTTCACGCAGCTTCGCTCGAATGTTTGGGATGGTAATACTAAGGTATAGGACATGTTTGTCTCCATGAATTTGGGCCTCGTGACAAATGCAAATTGAGGCCCTAAAATTTAGAAAATTTATGTGTGTCCTAAGTTAGGTATACTTTCACGTAAGTATATATCTTCAGGACATATATGTACAACATTTAAAAATATATCAATAGTGGTGCTAAAATCATGGTTGATGGAGCTCTACGGGAGAGCGCACACACGAGCTACGTAAATATTGGACGGTTATTAGTGGAGCAACATCAGCAAGCAGGAAAGCACAAACTACCATGACAATGGGCAAGCTCACATGATAAACTAAGGCAGTGAGTGGCGGTGGTAGGCAATCATGTAAAAGCTTCGGCAGCAGCAAATGAGCATGCATGAGCAATCTCAAGGGACAATTGTTGTACCGGTTACACAAACACAGGCGATCTTCAGGTCACAAGAACCATAAATGAGATCAATGAAACAACAATAGCAGAGAAGCTTGGTGCAACGATCACATTAACTGAAAAAAAAACTCGGGGGAAATAGCGACAGGATGAGAACGTCATATTTCCTCTGAGTTTTATGTTACTAAATGTGGTTGATAGTGAATGTGAGGGTAACATCGTTGGTAGTGTCAAGTGAGTTCGAGGGTAATACAGACCTATTGTGTAGAAGAAAGAGAAAGGTGGGATGCTATAATACTGACGAGTGAAAAGAAAAAATATTTTAAGTATTATGTGTCATGATTTTTGGAAAAAAATAAAAAAGAAGCATAAAGTATCTGGATAGAGCATAATCGATGAGAACGTCATATTTTTTTATGCTACTAAAGTAAATATGGGTTGAAAAGTAAAAACATTTAGTAACAATCATAAAATTTGGCCAGTACGATAGAACATAAAGTTTAGGCAATACGTAACTACTATTATGATCAATAACTAAAGAAAGGATTCACATGTTGTAGAGTTTGAAAAAAGATAGACAACATAGAAAATAATTAAATTTAGCCGGGCATATACACGGGCCGTCGTACTAGTTGCAGTACTCTCCCAGTATCATTCAAGCAGCGGTGCAGCACAGCCAGAGAGGACCGTACGTGCTGTTGTGAAACGGCCGGAGCCATTCGCCGGAAGGCCACATGCGTACGGACGTATAACACCCCTAGCTTGGTCTGCTATACATTTGCTTCTTAATTAGAGTATTAGAAAGAAAGGGTGAACATTTCTCCCCCTTTTTGCCCATGATATGCATGGTTCATCCGTGCGAGAAGAACTGATGAAGAAATACTACTAGTCTACACGGCGAGGGCAGGGCGCATGAGAGGGACTCGTGAACAGCCAATATAATGTGCAAGGGTTAATTTGGGATCGAGTGGTGCGGGACAGCGACCGCGTGCATATCAGCTGGAGTCCGTCGCCTCCTGCCGAGTCGCAGTCCATCTCTGCCGCCGATCGATGACGACGACGGTAGTAAAAAAGCAGCTCGATAATCAGCGACCAATCGAGAGCGGAAGAGGGGCGCCTTGCGCTTGTCCTTTTCTTCCCCGGTCCACAATGTGCAGCAGCAACTGCACATCGCAACACCACACGTCGTTTTCTTCCCTGCTCGATCGATCGATGCACGATGATGCCCTTCAGCAAAATTTGCGTGGCGGGCGTCGCTCCATGCGTCTCTTTTCTGTATCTCCCGCTGGATTTTGGCGAGGGCGGCGTCGATGATTAATTAAACGTAATTAAACGGCCGGCGTACGTGGATGAAACCGTGAAATCGAGAGAAACCGCCGGAGCTATATAGGGATCGATGATCGATCGATCAACAACCGTTTGATGGGCGCGCGTAATGCTGGTATGACACACCATTCTCGGCCGCCATGATTCGGTGCGAGGAATTTGAACAATTAACTGATGATGGATGGATCGGCGCCGGCAGTGGCGTACACTCACGTCTCCAGCTGTGATGGTACTACTCTACGGCGATTTGCCGGCTAGGCTTTGGGGGTGTGCTGCCTGCCTACCTACGAGATCGAGACTCGTGACTGACACCACTGATTCTTTTTTTACCGTCACGCTATCTGTACAGTCTACAAATTAAGTTGAGGTTTTCTTGTTACTAAATGCAAGTTTTAGGTTATTTACCAAAAATTAAGGATAAGAAGAAAATCATTTTGAGTTACCGGACTATTGGTTAAATTTCAAATTATTTGGATTTTTCTCCTAAGCATTTGATTGCCTGGAAATGCTTACATTCCAGTGCATTCATTGAAATCAGTGAGTTAGAAATGATTAAATTTGGGAATTGAGGGGATAACAACGAACACTAAATTAAAAGTGTAACACTAGAACCTAAAGAGATCATAAAAGCACACTAAAATGAACAAGAAAATTCCCTGTATGCCCCTCAAAGTTTAGTTAGTCATTTCTGTGCCTATGAATTTTGCTCATTCTCTTGTATGCCCTTGATTTTTTTTTATTTGGATCCCTTCTGTACCATTCCTGTTTAGTCGATAGTTAGTTGACCATTAAAAGTG
The DNA here is from genome assembly GCA_000325765.3 of Leersia perrieri. Classification (NCBI taxonomy): domain Eukaryota; kingdom Viridiplantae; phylum Streptophyta; class Magnoliopsida; order Poales; family Poaceae; genus Leersia; species Leersia perrieri. Next base: position 6,161,562 of record CM002476.1, read on the forward strand.
TGTAAAAAAGTTGGTTTTATCATTAGACATGGAAAGAATGTGCAAATATGTTGGAATATTACATCATAAATATTCATAACTTTGAAGAAGAATTGTATGCAGAAAATTTAATATATATTTGCAATCTTGCATGTATATATCTTTTTAAATGGTAAATAACTACTGTCCGTGTATTTATAACATTATTTAAATTAAAATACAACAAATCTGATAAATGTAATATGTAAAAATATGATCTCATACCTTTTCATAATAAATAATAAATAATAAATGTTTTGTCATTATGTAAAATTTTTATCCTACGCAACAAATTCGTGAATGTAATAGTCATATACAACAAATTTTACTCTTATGATAATATACTCCATGAATTTATATATTCCTTTAATATCTAAGGGTAAATTTGTTTTTTTTAACTATTGAGCTGTCAACCTAACGGAATAGGATCAAAACAAATTCAGGGGCATAAAGAGGATGAGCAAAAATTAGGGGCATAGAGAGTAGTGGGTAAAATTTCATGAGTATGTGAGGAATTGCCCCAAAATGAAATCCCTCCGTATATGTATGCTTCTACTTCATAATCAAGCTAGTTAATACGTACCACAATCTAGTTGAATGTAAATTTATCATTTTGATCTTTTTTTCCACCCATAATGTTATATATTACTCCTTCCATCCTAAAATACAATATATCCTTGTTTTTCACAAAGTTAATTTTTAAATTTTTCACCAATTATTTTAGCTAATAATATGCATAGTTAGTGTTTTGCATGTGGCATCATTAGATTTGTATTTGAATGTGTTTTCATACGAACTAAATTTTATAATTCTTTGATAATATCTTATGGGAGAATTAGTGGTTTGTATTAAAGTTTTGAAGACAGTGCAATTGTAATAAGTCTTATAAATCAAGACGGAAGTGAGTAATTGTTTGTTTTTACTAGGAAAAGGAACGTGCACACTTAGCAATACACCATACTCAAACCAACTCATACGCAAGTGGTAATGTTTTAAACTCTATCCTAGTAATTAACACTGACAACATGTTTGACAACTATCCTTTACGTATGGCTCTTTGGCTATTAATTACAAAATGGATCGTCCGATACTTATGATTGATAGAATAACAAATCATAGATATTTTACAATTGGATCTACACTTAAGAGTTGTGCGATCAGAAGCCCCCCGTTACCCGCTATTGTTCACCTATATATAGTGTTCATCAGTCGAAATGTGTGGGACATGTTGTTCCGTTTTTCCATTTCCCCTTTGAAATTGGATCAAATTAAATGATTTTTTATTTCATAAAAAAACATTTCCATCTTCTACAAAGTTGAAATTGTAGAAATCATCAAGAGCACTTAAGTGCTATGAGCGCACAGTTCCCTCAATAAAAGCACATGTCTTGGTGTGTGCTCTTAATATGTATAATATATGTTTCACCGATAATCTAACAATGCTTCTTCAGCCTCCATACCACATGTTTTATATTTTTTATGGAAACCAACCACTCTCCGAACTACGAACTAGGTGGGATGCACAGACCGTTTGGTTTTTCAGTCAAGTTTTAAAAATTCAAACTGGATTTTTAATTTTCAACAAGATCTTTCTAGATCACTTTGATATTTGTCTGGTTATTAACGGCACTAGAATTGTGAACCCTGTCATAGCATGAAAAATGATCAACTGGTTAATTATTTGTCAAAAATATTGATGAAATAAAATACAATATTAATGAAACTTTTCTTCCGGGCAAGTCAGCATAAAGGAAAAAAAGAATCTCCATGCCACCCCGGGGCAAGTTGGCACCCCATACAAATTCAACAGAATCCAAAGTAGCAGAAAATGTCAACCATTAATTACTTGTTTCTGGCAGAGCTCTCAGCTGCTTGACTGCTCCTCGGCACAGCCTGGGCGTACGAACACACACTGTGTGCATATATACCTCCCAGATCATGTGGCCGATGCATTCACATCTTTACATTATTGTCTACTAGACCGACAAGCCCGCAGCACAAGAACAGTTGCCCCCTGCAGCATCACATCGCTGTAGATGAATTTGCTGCATCCATGCATGCATGTATGCGTTGTCTGAGCCAAGACACATGTGGGTGTTCCTGAATAAGACGATCCAAGGCGGCCTCTGGTTGCATAGTTCAACAGTTGTATTTTTGCCCCCATGCATATGACAATGCAATACCTAGAGTCAGAGGGGTAATAGTAATTTTGCAGAAGATCACAGTGCCCCACTGGGGCAATTGGGCTATATGCTGCCAATTAGATATGCATATTGATGTATAGCTGTCCTTTTTTTGCCCCAGTGAATTCATAATGTCTTTATCATTGTGCCTGTATATACAGGCTACAGAGAGTGTATCTAACTTGTTCACCAACATTTCTAGCACTTGGCAGGAAATAATATATTTTTGCATCTACCCCCTTTTGTTTGTTTTTTGGCGTGACACAATTCTAGCCTCTTCCCACTCCGTTATCTCTTTGTCTTTTTGCAAAAAAAGAGAAACAAAACAAAACAAATCACAGTTCTATATTCAATATGATTGATTAATTATACTTAGTCAACAGTCGTCTTATATCGATGGATAATGAGTTTTTTTCTGTGTGCTGATACAAGAATAGAAGAAAATTCGAGACTGTTTCGTTATTAGTTGAAAAACGATACTCTGGTTCCATCCACAACCACAAATGAAGATGCGGCCTTTCTCACCTACAAGCTAATCAGGTCGCCGAACGGAGTATATTACACCCTACGTAGGTACAGGCGATTGGCTCTAAGGAAACCTTAATTGATTATACTCACATGCATGCAAGACAACCCAACACGGCATAAATATGACAGAGCCTTATCCACTTAACTATAACTAATTAATGCAAAAGAAAGAACCGAGACGCGCACATACACATGCTCCAGGTAGCCTTCATGTCTTCGTGACGAACACACACAAACCTGTGGCCACCAAAACTTTCCCCAATTAATGAATCAGCAGCAGCAGCAGTGGCGGCAGGTAGCTTCGCCGCCGTCCTCACAGGAGGAGTCGTCGCAGAAAAAAAAAGAAGAAGAAAAGAGAGTGGGATTTGGACGTGGATAGAAGCAGCCATCGGCGAAACCGACGTTTTCAGCTGCGTCCCGCTCCGGGACGACGGCCCTACGCGCTCGCGGGGAGCTAAAGCCGAGAATTACCGCGAGTTTTGCCGTTTTTTTCTAGGGTCGCGGCTCGGCGAACGCGTGGGCGCGCGTGGCGTCTTGCTCTTGTTTCGTTTTCGATCGGGGCTCGCTCTACGGATGCGGGAATCTTTTCCGGTTTGTGCCGCATCGGAGGCCCGTTTTGTGGGGGCGAATTGAGCAAGTGTCTCACCGGAGAAATGGCCAGGGCGTTTTCCCCCCAAATTATTGAGGGTGTATGTGCTGTGCTGTGCAGCTGTGGTTTGGTTGTATTCGAGAGCCGTTAACTTCAGAATGCGGGATTTTTCTTCTTCTGAATTTTATGAGAGTCGAGGTGGTTTATACGCGAAAAGTGTCAATTCCAGAGATGGGATGGGATTGTCTTGTCAGGGTTCTGGTCGTTCTCATTTCTCAAGCTGTATGTGACGGGTGTGGATTGTGAGTCTTGTGACCGTCTGGGATAGTGGTTGTGTCGGGTTGGGGAATCTTGCTGTGCTATGTGGTGAAGGAACGGCCCAGTTAAGCTTTGGTTCTAATTGGCCTGCTATCTCACGACGACGAACGGACGAAGGTAAAGAAGGGATCTCCGAGTAGCGGCTAAACCGAATCTAAAATCTTGCAACGCCGGCATGGCTTGAGCTGATGAGCATGTGTTAAGGGTAATGGGTGGCAGGATTCAAGCGAAGGCTAGAGCTGCACGATTTCTCAACTCGCGGTCTTTTAGTTTGTTGCATGGAGATTTCTCATCTTCCTTTGAACTTTATCTTGGTTGTATGTTCCTAAATTCCTCTGACTTTAACATCATGCAGTAATGTCAAATGATCCTATTCTGTGCGTTCCCATCCTCTTTTTGTTTAGGCAAAATTTGCTACAGGACACTCACTACGTGGTATTAGCTTAGGACACGACAAAAGTGAAGTTTCGGCGGAAAGACACACTCGAAACGTGAAATTTGCTGGTGGACACATTCATTTTCGGTTGGATAGGAGAGAGAAATCATTGTAAATGTCCAAAATACCCTTGGACCACTTGTCATCTATCTGTCTCTCTCTCCTGCCTTGGTGCAGCAGGCCGACGGCTAAGCTTGAGCGACGGTGGTGGAGCAGCATCGGTGGCTTGGCGGCGAAACTCGAGCCGCGACAGGTGGGTAGGACGAGCTCCCACGGCGTGAGCTCGGGCAGCGACATGCGGGGGGGCGAGCTCCTGCGGCATCAGTCGCCGAGCTCTCGCGATGCGAGCTCGGGCGGCGAGCGGCGGTTGACGAGTTCGGGTGGCGCGAGCTTAGGAGGCGGCAGACGAGCTCGCGCAACGGCGGATCTCGGCGGGTGGCAAGCGGATCTCGGTGGACTCCCGCGGCAGCGAACGAGCTCCACGATGCAGCTGCAGGTGGACGTGCAGAGCTCGGGCGGCGGGTGGACGATCTCCTGTGGCAACGACGAAGAGCCGGCAGCCTCCCGTGGCGACGACGGTGTGCTCCGGGTGCGGGTGCACTTGTAATGCTGTGAGCTCCGGCGGTGGCGGCGCGGGCTCCGGAGGTGCTGTTGTGCCCTCCTGTTGTTGCCAACACTGGTGAGGGAGGGGAATGGATAGAAAGGAGGAGGGATGGGAGATGAGAGGGATGATAGGTGGGATCAGGGGCATTATAGACATTTCACATGTTTTCTCCCTCTTGTTTGAGCGGAAATGAATAAAATAAGGGGCGCGGTGTCCATCAGCAAATAACCACATTTTGGAAGTTTCTTCCTCCAAAACTTCACTTTTGTCATCTTCTTCTCTAAGCATATTGTGTTAGTTGGCTCAAAATTAAACTAACCAATATTATAGAAATCAAAATAGAGGTAATTCTTTAGGCCATAATCCATATTTAACGTGGTGAACTGGAGCGTGGTTCTGGGCCTCCAGGTCAGCTGCTAGTCTCTGTGGCACGCCTGTATTGTGGTCTGCAGACCACTGTGGTCTCTGCAAAATGCGAGGGTGCGATGCAAGGCTCCTGGTTGGTAATGATGTGGCTCGGCAATACGTGGCTTTGCCCACCTGCTCCATCCCATTTTTTACATTTACATCTTACTCGCCCCCCTCGCTCCACCTCATTTTCATGGAGCCGTACGTGAACCTCACCATCTCCTTCTGCCGATTAACTTAAGCCATTGTTGTCTTTATAACGACATGCCATTGTCTTCACACTAACCCTAGAAAGTAACCCTAAATCCCTACGTCGTGCTTTCGTTTCTTTCTCCGCTGATCCGCTCTCAGTTCTCCTAAGCTTGTTGTCGTTGATGTTGTAGAATGGATTTAAATGAGTATGGTGGTTTCAATCCATCCCTACAAACCGAAATCCAACATCTTTCCTCGCCCTCAAAGCAGCCTTAAATTTTTCGATGGCAAATATTAGTACGAGTGATTGAGCGATTTTGTTTTTTGACACGAGTATGAGTGAGTTTAAACAAAGGATGTGACTAGCGTCCGAACGTTCGATTTAGGACAATTTATCGGACACTGTTTTACTCCACATGAAAAAATGTTTCACATGTTTCACTGCTAAAAAAAATGAGATCTATGTGAAGGCGGACAGATGATATTATTTTCATGCCTTATGACAAAAAGCAGATAATGATAACTAAGTTTCTTCTTTATTGTTTTAAAGAGTTGTCTGGTATGAAAAAAAATTACCACAAGAGTGAGGTATTCTCAGTTTGAAGAGTTGTCTGGTATGAAAATAAATTACCAAAAGAGTGAGGTTTTCTCTGTTTGAAGAGTTGTAAACTGTTGAGGAAAAAATATTTATAAGAGTAAATTTCACATAACTGATGTGGTCGAGCTCAGACCCTCCTGGCTCCCCTACCCTAGCTTCTTCCTATCCTGGGGAGGCATTCCATAGAACGCTTGGCGTGCGTGGAGTGTGCCCACCGAAAAATTCCCCAACAAAAATTATCCCAACAAAAATTTCGGCGTCTTGAACGCAGATGATATAGCGAGATAGGAGTATATATAGAGAGTACAGAACAAATTATCCCAACATAACATGAGATTACATTTATTGATGTCTATTTGTAAAGATTCATTTAAAGTTGGCAAAAACCTATATCACCAATGATTCAAGAGCACGGTAAGCAGAATATATAAATTCTTTGTCATCATCACACCTTTGCATACTTGTCCAAAACCAGAATGAAATGGAATGGAATATTACAGGCATATAAATGCATAATACAAATCATGAGGGTTCAGTATGGCATCGGTCAAAGAAAGCTCATGAAGTCAAATTGGTTGCTATCGCCGTCGCCTCCTAGTCCTAGATCCAGTCACGTCAACCCCAGGCTTTCCCTGCCTTTCCTGGCCCAACCGAACAGGGCCCTAGAGGGGCCTGTCCCACCAATGTTAGCCAACATTTTCATGAAAAAATGGTGAATCAAAACGTTGATCAACATTTTTAAAATATGATGGATGTTATTCATCACATTTCAAAAACTAGAGATTGGATAGAAAAAAAAACTTTTATGAAAACACCATTTTACTTGGGGGGATATCCCGTTAACCCTTTGTTGGTATTTCTTAACGTTCCCTGGAAATATAATTCCCTGCGACGGTATCTCGAAATATCGAAATATCAATGGTAATATATGGTTTACACAAATACACCCGCAAGCACGCGGATCTAAAATTGTAGCATTTCACTTGGAAGTATTGTAAGGTATCATATTTAATCTCAAGGGAAGATTTGTAAGAATGAAACTATACCGATAAATTATATGTACTTGCATGTGTTATAGTCTATGCAGGGGTAAACAATAGTAGCATGGGTAGGTTGACACATAAGCTTAACTTCAGCTACTACTATGCTCCTAAATTATACTAAGTGTATATAGGTTAGTTATGTTCCATCCTATACTTCTAGTATACAAGTGTTAATCTATACTATACTAACTAGTATTTATCATGTGGCCTGACCCCTCTACAACGTAATGTAGCTATGCTTAGCTACATCCTCCCGGTGCATCACATGAGTACCCCGGATTGTCGAGTTCCTTACAACAATCTGTCATAGCTAGCCAACCGAAGTGGGATACGAAGGTGTATCCAACCCTAGCAAATTTCATGTAGGTGAACATACTGCGGGGGGACTCCCATCCTGAGCTATCACTTTTAACGGCCCGCAAATCACCCAGAGTATATTCTCCTAAATAGTGATATGCCGTTGCCTAAACCCCATGCTTATGCTACTACTCACTACTCTACTACTAAGCTTTTTTAATAGAGCAACTAAGTACCGAATCCATATCTCTTGGCCTAGACTAAGTAGATTATGAACCCACTAATTAGACACTATACTAGCATCAATGCAAATCCAACAAAATGTATCCACTTGACTTATACTAATTAAATATAAACTAAGCATGGCATTCATATTATATGATTGGAATAAAATACTAGACTTGTATAATGAAGATTACTATATTAAATATCGGAATGTCTTACAGAAAGAAGAAAAAGCTATTAAACTTAAACTGAATTCTCGAAGCCTCCGCTGCACTTGGAAATATACGAATTCTATTCCACTAGTACTATACTAATACTAAACTTGATAGAGTAGGTAGAAGCCTTGCTTTGGTGTGTGTTGGAGAGTAAGTGAGGTGCTCCTTAAATAGGCTCTCAATGACGGCAACTCCCATATGAAATGACCATCATGCCCCTTAGAACCGACTTCAGGAAGCAATCCAGAGCGTCCACGTGGAAGGTCGGTGGGATCGACCACCAAACTGGTTCGGCCAAACCCCTGGTTCGGCCGAACCAGGGTGGCCTCTCACCGACTCCAGCTTCCTCTGGGTCTCTGACAGGTGGGTCCCCTTGGCGGTTTGAGGTGCGATGACAGGTTTCTTGGCGGTTACACCTGCCAGGTGGCCCTCTCATCCACAAGTTTGCTTGAGAGAGGTTTCCTCCATATTTTCTTCTCCATTTTATATTATTTTCAACAAATATTTGCAAGTACAAGTGGAAATAGTTTATTCTGAAAGAAATATGCATTGTAAGCATAGCCAGTTCTCCTTTATTTTAGTAATATTGACGGTCTAAAGTGGTCAATAACGACCGTCAACACCCTTGACCTACTTAACCTTGACCGGGTTAATTAGACCCCCTTAACCCTTGAATACCTTAACCCATGGGTTAACAAGTCCTAAACCCTTGACCTCCTTAATGCTAATGATTATTTTTGCGTTAATTACGATGGCCTGCATGCACGCACGAATTGGCTAATCTCATGTGAAACGGAATTGTCTAATCACGTGTGAAACTGGTTATGGAGTGCGCACGTGCAAAGTCTTAACCCGACGGAATCATTCATTCCTGGAAACCAAACCAAGTCCCAAGATGTGCCAAAGTGTTCGAGCTCATCCGCACAATCAGTCTTTAACCCTCCTTCACCGACCAGTCATTAAACCTCCTCCACCGTCCAACTGATCGCCTTCTTCAATAGCCGTATTGATTCCCCTATTTAACGCTATTTGAACGCCCCCTCTCCCCAACCAACCCACCCCTCCTCCATCCACGCCTCTTCTGCTCCCACAATTGGTCCCACACCCACAAGTGGAGTATTTAATTTTTTTCATCGAACCAAATAGTTTGTGGATTTCATGTGACAATATTATGAACAAATGGCACGACGATTCGATTTTCTTTGTCCTTATTGCTTCTTTTTCAGTACACTTGAGTTGTTCGTTAACTCGATGCGTCCCAATCAACAAGTGGGCCCCACAGTGCAGGTAAGAGTGACTGTAGCAACCCATCACATCAAAACATTACATCCATTACATTTGTGTGCAAACATCCACTTATGTGTGTAAACATCCACTTATGTGTGCAATGTTAACATCCGTTTCGAGGGCCAACAGTAATCACTATGTGTGCAGACTTCCAGTTTGAGGGCGTGAAAACATCCACTTATGTTTGGAGCAGGTAAAATCCAAGGATTGGATAGAGTTAAATTCAAGTGTCCAAGTAAAACACAAGGTTTCCACCAGGTATAACAACCTGCAGAAACAGTAGTGAATGTGAGATCAATTTTGGCATAAAGTGCATAACGCGAAATTACTCACTAACCGATCCAAACACTGGTTGACATACTCATAAGATAAAGTCATAAAACATATTTCGTTTACAAACTGGTCTATGTGAATTCCTGAACAAATTAAACTATTTTTTGCAAAGTTTCACCAAATTGTTCCAGCACACACGAGCAGCTCAATGCTTCCTCTTGTTCATCCGCCACTGATTGAGGATTGTCGATGCGTGTGCACGACACGCAGGGATCCGGGGGACCCCCTTTCGGTTCGGCACAGGAGTGCGGTGTGCCAAGGCCTAAGTTGAGGGGAAGAAGAAGGTGGGCAGGAAGGAAAATCCCGCTATGCACACAAGACACAGAGATTTATACAGGTTCGGACCACCAAGGAAGCGTAATACCCTACTCCTGTTTTTGCACTATGTGGTGAAGGATGGATTACAAGGAGGAGCTCACTCCCGGGTGGTGCTAGAGCTGGTGATTGAGGTGATGTATAGATTTCTATGGTCCAATCTCTTCTACAATGAAGTTCTTCCCTAGGGGTTGTAGTGGATGACCCCCCCATGAGCAATAGCCAACCACCCTCCCTTTCTACGAAGGACCAGGGTCTCGTTTTTATAAAAGTTCAAGGGGACACCACAGTGGTCTTGCATTTTCAACTCTACTGTCAATATTGTGGGTGCAGCTAATGCTTTGTCTTGTCATGGGCCATGTCTTGCCAATGTTGTGGGAGTTGGTGAAGTAGCAGGTGGCGTGGTCATCATGCTGCTGATGAGATGCGTGATGCCTCTCTCCCACGCAGCCGTCCAACGCACTAAATACGACGGTGACCGGGCATGGCACGGGACAAGCGTATGTGACTGCTGTTGACTCGCGGTCACATACCGAAGACTTTCTCCCATTCTCTTCCCCTGGAACGGGCAAAAGGTGGGTGATGATGAGGGGCTGACAGCCGCGCCTCACGTCGCAATAAATGCGATAGGGGTAGGTGTCAGATCTTCCTCTCTATCCAAAGGCATTGAATGCGGTGGTTGGTAGTTGGCTTTGCTCCCCGCACCTCTAACAGGGGAACTGTGGGTGAGTGACGTCGGGGGTGGGTCCGGGCGTCCCCGGACCCTAACTCTATAGGAGGCGAGCCCTCGAGTAACGCCCCGGGCCATACCCCTCGGGGTGGCCACGTGGTCGCTCGGTGTCCGAACCCCCTTATGCGAGGCGTGGCCTCCACGCAAGCCCCCGGACGCGCCCTCTCCAGGGGCATGCCATGTGGCTTTGGGTGGCCCGAACCTAGTATTGAAGGAAGCCCATGTCTAAACCCGGACGCAACCCCCTTTAGGTGTGCCATGCTGGTTCGGGACGACTTTTTCTAATCATATGAGATGCTCCCGTATCCATATCACCGACAAGGATAAACTGGATGGCTTCCTCAAGCGTCGCCTTACGATTCTCTCTGTAGTTCCACAGCTCCGGCATCAGAAAGCGTCCACTAGGGTTGTACTCATTCATCTCACGCAATGCCGTCACGACCAGGCTGTAGACGGCATCACCGTGTTCTTTTAACTCATTGAGCTAATCATCTTCGGAGATAATTTCCTACATCATACCAGAGCATGCACATCATATACACCACTGCCAATACATGGAAGCAACAAAGGGTTTATTTTTAGGGTTAATTAGATTCGTGCCATTGAAATCATACTAATATTAGATTCAAATCTGTGATTATGTAAAAGAAAGCAGCAATAGCAAAATCATGAAGTACCCTTTCTTGTCCATCGACAATGACAACCTTGAAAGGGTGCCAGGCTGGTGTGTTGATTTCAGCTTGCCATTTCAAACAAAGAAGGGCAACATCAAGATCATCTTCAGGTAGTGTTTGCTTGCAGGCTTCGGCAAATGCTTTGGGGTTAAGCTCACCCATCCTCCTAATGTCAATGCTTGCTCTGACACTTTTCACCTCTTTAAAAGCCTGCACATGATCTGTTTGATTTACTAACACTGCTCAGTTTGATTTAAGCTGAAACTCTGAACTTTCAGGATGATGAACAGTAACTGACGAAACTGAATATTCAGAGCCACACAAGAACAGAGCAAAGAAGAGTTTTTGGTGCTGTCAAATGACTTGTAGCTTTTCTAGTTTATCTTCTTTTTATTCTCCTCCACCCAGGGAATAGTTAGATGCAATGCTTGATCGATAAAACTGCTAAATCCACAAATCCGTGCCATGCACGTTCTGAATCCAATTTAGACCCAAAGTTTTATACCCAAATCCAAACCAACCCAAACCATTCCCGTCTCCAGACCAAACAGCTCCAATCCAGTAGCCTCCTCAACCCATTTCTATCCAACCAAATACAATCCAAACTTAAATCCACTCCGTCCATGTGTAATGGTATAGGTGCTTAGATCGATGCTTACACAAAAACCATTTCTTAGCATATATCTAAGAGTCTCCACCTCCAATAGAGAACGCCTATTTTAGATATGCTTATAGCAATTAAAGCCCATCTAAGCATCTTCATGCTACAACGGTGCAAGGTGTTCATATTACTATTTCACTGTAGCCAAAAGTTGGTAATGTGGTTATTGTAATCAATTAAGAATTTTTTTGCCCTCGTACTACTGTGTTATTGTAGCTATGGAATATTCAGTGTCCTTACGAAATGTTTCTTATGTATTCTCAAAATTTTTACTATAGCTAATAATTTCTTCGCTACATTGTTATTTGGGTCCATATTTTTAGAACAGAGGGAATCTAAGAAATAAAGGCTTAGTATTTACTGCTAAGCTATAGAACAATCGTACAAGCAAAAGGGCATTGATTAACATTACACCACACGAATTGGTAAAACGAGAAGAAGATGCATAACTGTCCATACCATATCATACCATCTACGTGGTTTTTAGAGAGAAAAGCTAGCTACACGGGCACGCTTGCTTAGGTGAGGAAGTATGGGGCCAGGTCGAACAACTGGATTTTACCTGGTGCAACAATTTGATTATACTTGGTGGAAACCCATGTGTCCCCGATTGTTTTGGTTGCTTGGAAATAACCAACTATTTTTTTAATACTTAAATGGAAGTTTAATGATCAAAAGACACATACCTGGTCGAACAATTTTTAATACTTAAATGGAGGTTTGATTATACCTGGTCGAATAATTTGATTCTCTGCCAGGAAAGACACATATTTGGTGGAGACGTATCACATTGCCTAGCTCCCCGGCCGCTTACTCCCGCATCCATTTTCGCCACAAGCGGCGGCCGCTTCGCCTAGCGCAGTGATTATCTAAGCACCCATTGAACATGGCCAGTGCAATGACTATCACTATCGATGCTACGACGTTGCGGCTAACTGACAGAAAGAAATTAAACTATTTTTACTTCTATGAGTTGTTTCCGGGCAGCCTGCAACTCATCATTGCTCCTTCTTGCCTTGCTGATAAGAATCTGGTTAAGCGACTCCATATCTCGCATGTCATCGGCCATGCTATTCAATAGGCGCCGCTCCTCCAGCAACTACTTTGATGTCATCCGCGGCACCTTCTTCTTGGCTGAGGCAATGTCAGTCGGCTGTGAACAAGAAGCGCTAGTAAGCGGCGCCGGAGCTGCCTGATCCGATCCCCGTGGCATTCTGTCGATTCGGTTCATTACGGTGGCAGTGGAAGGGGGAAGAAGAGAGGCGGTTGAGTTAAGAAGAAGTGTTGTCGTTTTCCATCGTGTTACTTTGGAAGCGAAGCGACTGACCTCTTTTTCTTCACACACCGGTCCTCCTTCCAAATTTCCCATGCCTTCTCAATTTCCCATGCGCGCCGCGTCGACCGCATCCCAAAAACCGCACACTTCAAATCGAGGGGAACACTAAATAGGAGCAACAAAATTTCATATGGGGGAACATATATGACGTGCCCTAGTTCTCCTTCCTCCTGGTCCGATCTAGCTGTCCTTCCTCCTGGTCCGATCTGGCTGTCCTTCCTCCTGGTCCGATCTGATTGGTTGGCTTTGTGACATAGGTCTAGGACGGGCCAAGGAAAAAAGTCCATTTTAAGTCCCTTAAAAGTAGGCCGAATCTAATTATACCGTTTAACCAGAAAAACAGATAGAACGACTCCCCCAACTATTGAAACCAGTGCAATTTGACTACCTCATTGGTTTTGAAGTGTGAGGTAACAATTCGTCCCACATGGCGCTTAAGTGGCGTTAGAACTAAATAAGTATATGTAAGGCCACTTGTCATTCCTAGCAAAAAAAAAAAAATGGTTGCGTTGGATCGGAGTCCTTAAAGGACGAGTCATCAGTTTGCTGTAATAAGTAATCGAAAACTGTTGATGCCTTACACCAGATATCAGACTGACGACTGCTGATTAAGCACTTTGCTAACCGTGCTGAAAGAACGGACCCAACGCAACTGTCCACCTCACCAACCGCGACTGAAGTATATAAACTGCTCGCCTTCTTGATAAACTGGCGGTATGGTACTAAAAAATAACTGTGGTGCAGACTTCCAGTTTGAGGGCAAACATTACATCACATCAAAACATTACATTACATTACATCCACTCATTCCGGGCCAGGACACGGTGGTGCTACCACTTTTTCCACTCCCCCCTCATCCTGGAGGATTTTGCCTGCCCCATGACATGAGCCTTGATATCGATCAACCTCTTCCAGCGTGAAGACATCCTCCCGGGGCAGATCGGGCACGTGTAGTCGCTGCCGTTAAACCGGACAAGGAGACCATCGCCCCGGGGAACCGGCCCGCGGTAGCTGCGGCACCGGTCGTCTTCCGAATCTGTGTCCCCGTCCGAGTGCGTCTCGTAGTCACCGTCTTCGTACGGTGGCTCGTAGTCGTCGTCGTCGCCCGCGTCGACGTCCCGAGCGGGGGATGGTGCGGCCGTCAACGTCGTCGTCCCGAGCGGCGAATGGGAGGGAGCGGCCACCCACGGCGCTCCGAGATAGCAGGCGAGCGCGGCATCGAGAAGGCGATGAGTGCTACTGAGAAGTTGGCCGTTCCAGGAGGGTTAAATAGGGGAATCAACGTGGCTACTGAAGAAGGCGGTCAGTTGGGCGGTGAAGGAGGTTTAATAACTGACTGCGCGGATGACCTCGAACACTGTGGCTCATCTTGAAGACTGGGATCGGTTTGCCTGGTTTCCAGGAACGAATAATTCCGCCGGGTTAAGACTTTGCGCGTGCGCACTCCGTAACAAGTTTTACATGAGATTAGCCAATTCCATTTGACACGAGATTAGCCAATTCGTGCGTGCATGCAGGCCACCTGGGCCCCACCGTGTTGCTCTTCCTCCGGGCGAAATCATCGGTTGTCGCTTCAGTTCAGAGAAGGCCCTCAAAGACTACGGCACCATAACCATCTCGAAGACTGCGGCACCATAAGGCCTCTCACAGTCGGCCTACGTGGCCCGTTCCTTCAGCCCACCACGTAGGAAAGATTCGCCTGCTTTGCCCGTGGACCGCTGCCTGCAAGGGAGCCCGATTTTCTACAGGGGAAGCCGGTTACTTCGTTAGAAATTCGCAGGGGAGACGAAGAAAGGCACGCGACTGGGGGTGGCGTTCCCCACGTGGGTATCCCGGCGGCGAAATCCCCCCAAATGCCCCTGCTTCCGCGCGATTTTCCTCCTCCCCGCGCGATTTCTCTACGGCCCCGTCCTTTTCTCCTCCGCCCCCGCGCTTTGCAAAACCTGGCACCGCATCAAGGGGGAGCATCGTCGGCATCCCTTCCGCATCGTCTGCATACATTGGGTTCAGTTCATGTAACAACAGGTTATGCTTCCTACCAACAGCCATCCATGGCAACAACCACCAAAATATGTACCCATATGAATAGCCAAACATGACAGCACCTTCATCACCATCCAAAAAGTGCAAAATGTAAACCCGCAGCTACTTCATACTCCAAAAAGTGCCAAAGAACCACGGAAAGGACCTCCACGATCATCCCCACAGCAACCAAACGCTCCTTCTTCACCATGCAGTGCAGCTTCTTCAGTTTGTCAGTTGTCACCTGCAAGGTTTTATTCTGCATCCATAAGATCCTTGTAGTAGGCATGGAAGATTGAAACGCCTGCAGCTCGACGTTCGCTAAAACACTCAGCTCCACCACCTTAGCCGCAAGCTGAAAAACACATTGAAATGGTGTTAAGGGTAAATGCCATCTATTCAGCAGAACATTGCTTATATAGATGCATTGTTACTCACAGTAACATAACACAACCCATAAAGCTGTAATTTTCTAGCACAATTGTACCACATACAGAAGTACAACTCAAACAAAATTGAAACATAGGTGCATGGTCAGTGAATTAAATGCAACCTAGCCCAAAATTAGAAGATCAGTACCACAATTTTAACAAATGCAGAGCTAATGTGCCTGAATTTGACTTACAAATGAATATCAATAAATGGCATCAGTCTCTGAACTTGGGTGCCATGTAACAGAACTGAAAAATGTAGTATGCTACCATGTGCTGTTTACATGAAGATCGAAAAAACATTTTACAACAGCCCCTGCTCTCAGCCCAACGTTGATATTGTGCTCTCCTAAGACCTAACGTGAATAAACCACATGGAAATCGACAGGTCCGTTTACCTCGGCCGACGGCGGCGTGGCTGGAGGAGGAGCTGCAGCTGGCACTGCAACGCTCCACACCTCAACAATCGATGACCCGTTTGACTCGATCTCTGAGTTTCTTCCTTCTGTGGACGAGTTGCCGCCCCTGGTTGACGAGCTGCGGCCGCCGGTGGACCCGCTGCTGCCGCCGCTTGACGAGCTCCCGCCTCAGGTCGACGAGCTGCTTCCGCGGATCCGGTGGCAGATTACCCCCGATGGAGACCGAGCTCGACCTCCTTAAGCCCGCCTCATCACCCCCGGATGGCAGAGCGCAGCGGCGCCGACGTGCCCAAGATCTGTAGGGGCGTCGACGCCGATGGAAGCAGGTGGGGATTCGCTGATGCCGATGGAAGAAGAGGTTGGGCGACAAGAGAATACGAAGGGAAGAAAGACACCGACGGCCTTGCCCCTCGCTCGGGGGTACAACCGGAAATTTTTGGACCGAAGATACGCAACGATGTCTCCCATTGTGGGCTTCGTTCCCTCCTATACGTGTCTTGAGATTTTGTGGGCCTTCTAAGGACACGGATGCATTGTAGGCCTCGTTACCCTACCAGTTCCTCAGCCCACTTTTTTCCCTGGAGCTATGGGCCCCAGTTGCTTCGACTGTGAGAGGCCTAAGTGAGTGGTTGGTTTTCAGGAATGAATGATCTTCTTCCCGCCGATTCAACTTCTGACACACCGTGAATAGATACACACGGACGGAAAAGAGTGACATGTTAGGTGGCGAGCGTCTGCGAACTCAAGCGACGCCGATGATTTCACGGCGAGGAAAAGCAACACATATGGGAAAAGAGTGACATCTCTGAGTACTCCATCTTACTCTCCTTCCTCCTGGTCCGATCTAGTAAAAACAAACATCTCCATCAAACAGAAACATATCATTGCTTAATCTAATGATACTTATTATACATCATATAAATTAATATATGTTTGTATAAATTTAGTCAAAAGTTTAAAATTTTTTACTCCTCGGGAAGCGAGATGTGCAATTATTTTGGGATGGAGTAACCGCGACGTAAACATCAACACCGTTGCGTAAAAATCAACAATGCGGCCTAAACTCTTCCCCTTCCCTTCTTCCCCTTCTCCAACACTGCGGAAGAACGAAGAGTGAAGAGCGACGACACGCTTCCCGACTCGCACGCTGCCATACTCACCACATCCATTACATTACATTACATCAATCTAACATTACATCAATCTATCTATGTTTTGATGTAATGAATGTAATAAACCAAATAATAATGAACTACGGAGCGGTGGAGAGAAGAGGAATTTTTTGAGAAATAATAATTTTTTTAATAAAAAATTACAAAAATAGATGGCTGCGGGGAAAATTGCTTAAACAGGTGCCTATTGCCATGGGGCTGGCAGTAGGCACCCTTCCATCCAGCAGCTAATATACTATCATGATTTAGTTCTAGAACGAGCGGTTATTTTAGTACTCAACGGTATGACAGTGAGAACAGAAAAAATAATATAACAAAGGACTATCACTAACCTCAGCAACTTCACTTGTACAATCAATTTCTTCATAATGAGGAATCCTGGACAGAACCAAAAATCCGAAATGATTCCTGCAACATTAATTAACAATATAAGAGCAGGGCAGCAAACATAATAAAAACATTTTACGTAGAATACCTACTTTGGACACAGAACTTTTGAAGGAGTTATGCTCCAGAATGCATCAGATTTACGCAGCCATTTCAGCTTCGTAAGAAACTCGACCAGATCATGATATAAATTGTATGACACTCGAGTAACATCTGTCTCCAAGTCCACATAAAAGAGACGACCTGATGTACCATTGCAGTCTACTACAAGCAAGCACCAAAAGTCGCTCACCTTGAAAGGCACGAAAATCTGAAAAATACACAACAAATCATCCAAGAAACAAATAGGACAGATGAAAATTATGAGCAGGAATAATAAAACACATACCACGTTGGTACGTTCTAGGACTGTTGGAACTAGCACATCATTCAGAATAGTCTTGTCATGAGATATCAGAGCCTCCTAGAACAAGTTAGAAAATAGATAGTGAATAGTTCATAATAACTCAAAAAACCTCCAGATTAAGAACGGTTATATTTAAACAAAACAGTAACCATTTTTGAACAACGCTAACAGTTACCACAGTTAAGGTTTGAACAAAACGGTTATTCTTTAAAGAAAAGTGCAAATTACATAAGAAATGGTTAATTCTACCGACAACGTCAGTCACAGTGATTTTGTTTAAAATACAATTATTTTATAACAAGAGGTTACATAAGAACCAAACGGTTAATTTAAGAAAATAGCGATTTCTGATGGCGAGCAACAACAAACAGTTACTTTTAACACGAAACGGTTAGTTCTAGAACGAGCGGTGCGGTGATACATTTTAAGCAGTGACGGTTTCAAAAAATCGGATAGTTACATTTGGAACGCCGAGAACACAGTTAGCTTTCAAGCCAAACGGTTATACTTAAGAGAACGGTAACCTCCAGATTACGAATGACTTTATCATTCCACTTTTAAGATAAAAAGTACTTACAGTAACCTCCAGATTAAGAATGACTTTATCATTCCACTCTTGATTCCACAGATAACACTGTGCATCCATCTTTCCGAGTGGTTTGAAGCACTCTACAAAATCAGCTTCGTTCACAATGTACTTGTCGATGCTTACAGTACACTGTGTTTGATGCACAGTGTTATCTGCCGTCCTGAGGCTGTTCTGGGTCGTCCTGATGGTCTTCTGGGTCGTCCACTGGGATATGTTCTGGGTCATCATCATTGTTCTGTTCTGGGGCATCCACAGGGTTCTTCCGTTTGAGTTTTTCTGTTCTGGGTCATCATCATTGTTCTTCCTTTTGAATTTTTCTGTTCTGGGTCATCATCATTGTTCTGTTTAGCCCATGGAAGGCCTAAATTAAATGAGTTTGCAATTGGGCTTAGCCCATCAACAAGTTGCTCTACTATCAGGTCTTTCATGGGCCATCATATGTGTTATGACGTTTTTTAGACCCGGTAATAACGAAAATAAGCGTCATAAAGTTATGACAAAAGACGGATCGTCATAAAAAAATACAATATCGTCATAGAAGATCATTAGAGACGCACATTAGGTGACGAACGCATTTTCGTCACGCAGATGTCACAAATATTAAAACATGACGATTTTTCCGGTCTTTGTGACGTAAATAGAGCGTCATCTATTACGAGATTTCTTGTAGTGTGATTACTGTTGGTCCTCGAAACGGATGTTTAGACACATAAACATTGCACATATAAGTGGATGTTTGCACACAAATGTAATGGATGTGATGGGTTGCTATACTCACTGTTACCTGCACTGTGGGGCCCACTTGTTGATTGGGATGCATCGAGTTAACGAACAACTCAAGAGTGCTAAAAAAAGAAGCAATAGGGACAAAGAAAATCGAATCGTCGCGCCATTTGTTCATAATATTGTCACATGAAATCCACAAACTATTTGGTTCAACGAAAAAATCAAATACTCCACTTGTGGGTATGGGACCAACTGTGGGAGCGGAAGAGGCGTGGATGGAGGAGGGGTGGGTTGGTTGGGGGAGGGGGCGTTCAAGGAGAGTTAAATATGGGAATCAACGCGGCTATTGAAGAAGGCGATCAGTTGGGCGGTGGAGGAGGTTTAATGACTGGTCGGTGAAGGAGGGTTAAAGACTGATTGCGCGGATGAGCTCGAACACTTTGGCACATCTTGGGACTTGGTTTGGTTTGGTAGAAAAATATGTTTCAATCCATTGTATATGAAATATCGAGATTCATCCTTTGAGACATCAATCGACCCCGCAAAAAATCTAAGGCAAAATCTAAAAAAATGTTGAAATACTCGTTGAAACATCGGGGGTCCAACATGATGAAACATCAACATACATTAATCGAATCATCAAAAAATTAAATCATGAATCATGCCAATCCAGATCTAGCTTCTTCTTTATCTCCGTCAATAACGACGAGCTCTGCCTTGTGCTGCTGCCAAACTTTCTCTGGGGCGAAGGGAGGAGGAGCGTTTACGGCGGCTCATCCCCATTGTAGTAGCCATCGTCATGCTGAATGGTCTAGACGGGGTGAATAGAACTGCCCTGTTAAAACCTGAAAACACTCGTAGCGAAAGTCAGTTCTCCGATGCTTCACACACAGGGTCCAGATTCTCCAGGGTCTAGATGCTCCGGCAGAATCTGCTGGATGCTCAGAACCTAGGAACCCGAATTCCCTCGGAATTCCAGAGAAAGTAGAGTGGATCCAGAAACAATTCAAACAAAGGGCAAAGACATAGAGATTTTTTTACCGTGGTTCCGGTCCAAAGACCTTACTCCACATTGAGGCGCTCCGGAGAGCGAGATCAAACGATCTCGTAACTCACCATGTTATCACCCACAAGTTGGCCTTGATTTCCATGGAGCTCTCGAACTAGCTACTCTCCGGATGATCCGATGATCAAGTCCCAAGCCGAGAGACCTAGTCCCTAGCAGCACCCTTGCTCTATAAATCCCTACTTCTAGGAGATAGTACGGTTGTTTAATCACTTACCATGTTAGGGAGAGGAAATTCCATACAAACGAATCCCGGTTGGAGCTCGCGGGCGACACCTAGCCGTCTAGGAGAAGAATCTTCAAGAGTAACAAATTAAACCAGCAAGAATCTTGGTGTCAATCCCTAAATGCTCATAAAGAATCAATTCTACACCATCATATTAACCTCACCAACTTTTACTCCAATCTCAAGAGAATCTAAGGACAAGATATGTGATTGAGTGCTCAAGTGGTCTGAGAATAGTATGGAATCAATATGGTAGCCAACTTAGCTAAGTGGAAGAGGATGGGTTTAAATACCTGCACGTTCCCCCAAGTAGCCGTTGGTAAAGCATGTTCGGAGTCTCCGGACATACTAGCCGTTAGGCCGTGACGTGTTCTATGTGACGATCGCTGGCCATTGAGCCAGTGGTCCCCATGTCCAGATGCTCCGGCAGAAACTGTCGGACACTTCGTTCCCTGCATGTCTGGAGGCTCCGGCAGAATCTATCGGATGCTCCGGACCCCCATGTCCGGAGGCTCCGTTATAAAATGTCGGATGCTCTAGACCCAGAGACAAAGCTCACTTGTGTTTCGTGTGTGAAGTGCAAGTGTGTCTCTGTCTAGCTAGAACTGATCTTTTTCTAAGCATTTAGAGATTAATCCAAGCTCTAACTAGCGGATCCCTCTTAATAGTACGGCGTTTCCTATGACCCAAATGTAAATACGTCCTAATTCTAGTCCTTTGAGCTGTCCATCCGTTCCATTGCATTTCATTGTGTGGTTAGGTGTTCATCGTCTTCTTGCTTGTATTCACAACTCATTAAACATGATTAATCCCTTAATCTTGTTTTCATTTATCATCAAAACCCAGTAGGGGTTGATTAGCGCACGTTCACGTGCTATCATGGGCACCGCCGCCGGGGGCAGTACGAATCGTTCCGCAGGGAGGAGGAGCATTTATGACGGTCCACCCCCGTAGCCGTCATCGCGCTACCGTGGGCGCCGCCGCTGCCGTCGCGCCACTGGGCGCCGTACAAATCGCCACCCTCTCTCGCGCGAGATTTGTGTGGTTGGACGGTTGAAACAAATGTTTCAACCAAAAAAAATGACAAGGCGCAAGGGGATTAAATAGTCGGTGGCGTGGATATTAGATAACGGATGGACGGCTGCGATGCGCGTCGGGAGCGACTATTTGCTCTGCTCCGGAAGCTCATACATAAGCGTTTTCGTTGTACAAACCGTACGAGTATTATGAAACCCATCACGACATAACCGGCTGGGCCTTTGTGGGGCCTACATTACCCCCAAAACCTCGTACTACCAGCGAATAATAAATCCGCCCCTCATCAAACCGTCGAATAAATCCCACCTGACCCCCGACACGCCGACGTCCCAAACCAGCACGGCCCACGGCCCACCCGAACCCAACACGCCTCTCTCCCTCCCACTCCTTCTCGAACCTTCCATTCCACGCTAGTCTACACCCCTCTATACTAGCAAACCCCTCTTCCGTTCCTCCCCAAAATTTCCCAACCCGGCGGCTGTGCCCTTTGGTTCCCCACCCACCGTCGACGGCGGCGGCGGCGGCGGAGGAGGAGAGGGGACGAACAAGGCAGGCAAGATTCGAGAGGGCGGCGGAGCCAAGCGGAGGGCGCCGCCCGGCTCGCGTCCCGGCCGCCCCCGCCGCAGGGAGTCGGCGGCGGCGCCTCCGCCGCCGGCGAGGGATATGGGGGTCGACTACTACAAGGTGCTGGGCGTGGACCGCGGCGCCAGCGACGACGACCTCAAGAAGGCCTACCGCAAGCTCGCCATGAAGTGGCACCCCGACAAGAACCCCACCAGCAAGAAGGAGGCCGAGGCCAAGTTCAAGCAGATCTCCGAGGCGTATGAGGTTGTTGCCCCTTGCCACTTTGCCCCCACCACCCCTGCAAAGATTACTTTTTTTTTTCCTTTCTTCCTGCTTTAGTTCAATGTAGCCGCTTGATCCGTTGTTTCTGCCCACGAGCGGAAGTAGGTTGTTTCTCTTTCGTTGGGGAAGAAGTAGTCAACCCCTCCATTAGAACCCTACATCATCGATCTTGCAGAGATCATGTTTTGATTCCTCCGGCCACCTAGGGTATTTATCAGATGGGATCATAACCCTAACTTGTATTGTTCTATAAACCCTTAATTCGCATTGAGGGAAAATAAATTTTGATATGTTATTTGTGCTTGACCATACTAGACATAAGTATTTTACTGTTTCTCCCTGATTTAGCGCGCGTTCTAAAATTTTTGATATGCAAATAGGAAATACGAGCGAACTGACCTAATTTGGCGCGCAAACTTTCTGATGAGCAAATAGGGAATAGAAGCGAAATGACCTAATTTGTCGCGTAATTTTTTTTTTATGAGTTAATAGGGAGTGCTATATCCCTTATACAATACTTAGATGGTGCTATTGTTGGCATGTCAGAGCATCATTTATGTCGTAGTGTCGTACGTCGTGAATGATTCCACATTTGAAAGGTTCTGGTATAACCGTATGAGGCTCATGCTATGTAGTACAATTATTCAAGTTAGCTACAAAAAAAATATTCTGCTGATCCTAAATGTATCCCAGCCATTCATATCCTTCATTTTGTGGAATATGCACTATTGAGTTACAATTTTATTTCCATGTCGGTATTTTCTTTTACTGAAATGTGACAGCTAGTTTTTTATTTAATCCATTCCTTACAATGATTGAAATTTTTCAACCTGTCATTGCTAATTTTCCAGCTGTTCATTAATGCTTAGTTTACCTTTTAGGTCCTTAGCGATCCCCAGAAACGCACAATCTACGACCAGTTAGGGGAAGAAGGGCTCAAGGGGCAGCCACCCCCTGGTGCGGGAGGTCCTGAAGCATCTTCTTTCTACCCTGGTGGGGCCCATTCCACCTCTTTTCAATTCAACCCAAGGAGTGCAGAAGACATTTTTGCCGAGTTCTTTGGAGTCCATGGTCCTTTCTCTAGCATGGGCGGCATGCCGATGCCGAGTGTAAGTAGTGGCATGAGAGGGGACCCAAGGTTTGGCATCCCTTCGCGTTTTGGTGGTGAGGGTTCCACCAGTATGCGTCAGACCTCACACCAACCAACAAAACCACCGCCCATTGAGAATCAGCTTCCAGTTAGCCTTGCAGATCTGTACAAGGGTGTAAAGAAAAAGATGAAGATCTCAAGAGAGATTGTAGACTCAAGCGGGTAAGCCCCCATTTTTTTTCTTCGCCGGGTGGCTCCATTATTCTTCTATGACTTTAATATTTAGCACTAAAACCTTGTCTATAAAATTTTATTTTGTATGTTAAAACCTCCTAATTAATATATCCTTATTTCGGGAAAACGAAAGTTTATCATTCCTGGAAAATAGTCTGCTTATATCCTGTTTATTGGTGAATTTTTCTTGGTTTAGCACTTGATGTAACAATCTAATCCTACTTAGACTTTTGAGCTTGATACTTTTTGCTGATAATATTGTAGTCTGTTTATGCCTTGCAACATTGTCATGATATCTGTTGTAACATATGAGAGATTTGAAGCTTTATCAGCTATTCTATCACATTGAATATCTTGTTTCTACGTTAAGGCTTTTGCTATCCAATACAGTTTGCATTTATTTAAAAGTGAGACGGTTAATTTACTAGGCAGTTCTCTGTTGGGAACATGATCTCCTTAGATGTGGAGAATTATCTGAGTTTCAACAAATATTTTTCGTGCTACTAAAACTTGCATACTGCTTGCTGTTTTCGAGTAGACTGATATGTGAGGTTCTCGATAGCACATCACACTCTGACACCCTAAATGGCCTTCATATTGTTCTCTCCCCTGCTTAATATGGCTTCTTTGACTCTCTATGCTTTTTGTAGACTGATATGTGAGGCTCACGATAGCACATCATGCCCTGAATGGCCGTCATATTGTCCTCTCCCCTTAATAAGGCTTCTTTGATCTTGTCTGGGCCACATCTGCAAACTGTCTTCACTAGACATGCGCACACACACGTGGGATGGGGGGAGGGGTGGGGGATGTATAAGTTTATGGCTTACAAACAGGGATCATGAACTAAATCATGCATTATTTTACTTTAGGTTTGTGATTTTGGAATCATTAAGGCCTCGTTTGGAACAAAGGTCAAATTTCTGACACATACATGTGGAAGGGAACATATTTGGTCTCATCCAAACAAGGTCTAAAGGATCATATTATTTTATGGAAAATGTTAGTGTTCTTATGAAAGCAAAATGCAAACATCCTAGTTGTCTCTTCTACACACCTTTAAGGGGTCTACTTGCATCCCTTATTTTTTTATGTCAAGAACAGTTTTCTTCGTCCTACTCAATTTATTGCTTTTATGTTATCAAGGAGGGGAACGGTTTACGATCATTAAGGAACAAAAATAAAACCAATTCTATCATGCGATATCTGTGCTTAGACCTTTAAATAGCAATGACATACCATTTCAGACATGTACTGTTAACTACACAGATCACAGTTTTATATTCCCTTTTTTTAGTACACCTTAATGCTTTCTAGTGATGGCCAATTAGTTTGGGCATTGCTAATAAGTAAATTTGTTAAATTATTGTATCAGAGTGCAAATCACCAAGGCCTGTTTGTCATGAAAGAAAGTTGTTAGCCTCTGGATTCATGTTAACGTAACGGTTCTGCTCTATTTTGTGAACAAAGTCTACGTACTCCCTCTGTGTTTATTTGTTTGATGTTGTTTAGTTCAAACATAAAAGGATGGAGGTGTAAGTCATATATTTTTATCAAGCATTGTTGACGTGATGTTTAACTGGATACGGAGACATTATGAACAAATGATGCCTCTGACGATGCAAGGAATTGCTACTTCAGATTTATGTGCAACAATCTTTTATAATTGTCTTCTTTTGGCTGTGATGAGGCTACGAAAATTCTGGTTAAATTTGTAGAATGTGATAAATTTTTTTACCTCTGCTTTACCAAAACACAGAAATGAGGCAAACTTAGCACTAAAATTTATCTGCCTTTTAAATTTTCTACAACGTGATTAGGTGGTATTGTTTCCTCCTTTTGCTCATACTTTGCATTTTATTATTCAGTGAAACTGATTTACATAACATTCTTTATGGGTATTTTATGTTAATTCTTTGTAATTGATTGCATGCTAATTTTACTATTTGTAACAGGAGAGTCTCACAGCAGGAGGAAATTTTGCCGATAGAAGTAAAGCCAGGTTGGAAGAAGGGGACAAGGGTCATTTTTGAAAAGAAGGGAAATCAAGCTCCAAACATGACACCTGCTGATATTGTTTTCATAATTGAGGAGAAGCCCCATGACATTTTCACCAGGGAAGGAGATGATCTTGTTATAACTGAGAAAATATCTTTGGTGGAAGCGCTTACTGGGTATACTGCCCATATTATTACGCTTGATGCGCGAAGCCTGTCAGTGCCTATTAATTCAGTAATCCATCCCAGCTATGTAGAGGTGGTCCCTGGAGAAGGCATGCCATCATCAAAGGAGCCCAATAAAAAGGGTAATCTGAAGATTAAATTCAACATTAGGTTCCCTTCCAGGCTGACATCTGAGCAAAAAGCAGGGATCAAAAGGCTCTTGGGTTCTTAAGCCTGTTTGAATGAGTTTCGTAAAAGTGGCTGTGAATATTGCCGGTACCTACCTAGGTAGATTTCTATTGGTTTGGGGGAGGAAAGAATTAGAAAAAAGAATGGTGGTTCCGTAACATGTCGATAACAAGGTTGAAGTGTTGTTTTTTATCCCCCCATAATTTACCGAAGGTTTATGACATGTGCTACCAAGTATGCTCCTCCTCTGTCTACCAGCAGGTTGCAGAATTGCAGAGCACAGGCAAGGCTCCATTTTGAACATAGGGTTTTCTTTTTTCTTTTTCTTTTTTTGTTTCTTGAGGCAATTACTGCTTCCATATGAATTCCTGTAAGATCCTGCATTGCAAGTGGCAGTGAGACATCTTGCAAGTGTTAGATTGTCTTTGTTGCGCAGAATTTTTGCAGGATTTCTGTAGAAATCAGATTATTTCTCATAGAAATCAGATAAAAAGAAAAGTTGTGCGTTCGAAAGCAGGTCTTAAAAGAAAATTTACTCCTGCCCTAGTTTCTCGTCTCGTGGCATGTCGAAATTTAGAGTTCTGTTTTCGAGAATGGCAGCTTTGGGTCTCCTAGACGAGATGCGATCTTGAACTATACAGGATCCTTACGGTAATTAGTATATTTTTTTATGGTTATAATCTTCATGTCAAGGTACATTGTCACATAACTTGGCTGGGCAGATTTAAGGTAATGTATTGCGTGCTTCTAACAAAAGAATGCTCTGTTCTCTGCCTCAGTCTATGCCGTGGTACAATCACGATTTAAGACTCCTGAGTCCTGACTCAAAAGAACAATGCAAGGATTCCTAGTTATGAATGACATGGATACTAGCGGAGTCGGTGAAAGGCTTAAATAGTGGCAATGGGTTCACACACCGACGATTTCCATTTCCAAAAACACAACTCAACAAAGAATGGTCACAGACAGATAAAATACTCCGTTATTACATACAAAATGAAAAGCTTTTCCAAGTATGAGCGTTTATTTCTACACATTTGGGCTCTCTCGACAATCAACTGATGATAAACAATCTTACCACCGTAATGTGCTGTTCAACACAAGATTAGGAACAATTGACCGAATAACCCCCAAAATAAAAACAAAATACGGCAGAAGAAGACGCCATGATCGTGGCCCATGTTGTCCCCGAGGCAAGTAAAACTCACGCATCGCAGCCACTTTCCCATATTCACAGAAATCATCATGCACTCTTTGCCTGAATCATATCAGAGAAACAATTAAAATGATGCCAATTTTTTCCATGCCAAGTTACTTCTTATTACGATGAATTATTCGATTACGAAACTGTCAAATCCATTTCCATTCTGTATAGTTGAATCCCCTTGAGGTTTAAAAAGTCATGAACACATGAAATAATGCACAAAATAACCATGATGTACTAAGGTTGCCAATCATACAGTTGTTACTTTCATCTCTAAAATGGAATAACCGTCTTTTATGTGGTACCTGGGAAGAATGTTGGCAGTGATAGCAGTACTCAATCTAAGGGTACGCTACTTAAGTTTTTTTTGGATGTTGGTCTTCTGGATAAACCATGTCACAGTACCAAAGCGAAGTGACAATTGGACTATCGGAGCAACCAACAAAATACTTACAAATAGGCTTTCAAAATGATTTTGGTTGTTTTTAGAAACTTAGTGCCATCAATCATGTGCAATTACAGCTATATTGCAGTTAAAAATACAATCATAACATTACTGTTTATACATGTGACAGATGCAAGATATATAGTAATGAACTTACCCTTTTCTCCTCTTCGATCTTAGCCTTGATGTACGAGTAGATGGCAACACCAGCTATCGCAATGCAAGTACCAATTCCAGTCTGTGTGGTAATTCTGTTGCCTGTTCAACATATGATTTAGCAAGTGTTAAACTAGGCATGAACACACCAACATAAAATGAAAAGAACAGAACTAAATCTGCGATTTTCATTTCATAAAGGCATGGAAAAACTTTTACTTACCAAAAACAATGATTGAGAATCCAATGACAAAAACCCTTTTCAACACATTGCCGACGGCATGTGTCAAAGGCGCCACTCGCTCTAGAGTGTTTGTAGCAACCTGCATGACATGATTGCATTAGTAATGTTCTAACTTATAATAGATGAAAGATGGTCCGCAAAAATTTAGAGCGCCTGCTTACACATAAGAGTGAAAGTCAGGTACAGCTATTAGTATTATAGTATGATGGCTGGAAAGAAAGCTAAAATGGTACATCAAATATTCTCTAAGAGCATCAGAATGGTTTACATGGTGTGGAAATGGATTACCTGGTTATAGAGGTGGTAGAACAGTCCCACGAAGAAAAGGTCAGAAACAAACTTTGTCAGGCCTACTTTTGCTATTGCGTCGTTGAAACCATGCTGCAATAGTGTAGGTCCCTCGATCTGCAAGTTAATCATGGAAAAAGAGGAACAACATTGAGCATAAGGCATGATTTTTATTTTATTTCTTGGACCAAATTCATGACACTTACGATCAATGCAGGTGGAATGCACACAATTAGAGCAATTATTGAGATATAAGCATACACATTGGTGCTATCCATATCAGTCTGCAATAATGAAAATGGGTTTTTAACATCAGAAAGATCAGAATCAGGAATCGATGGAAAAATACGATGAAGCAAATAAATATGATCAGTCAACAGATTAGCACAAAAGAGGCACAAACCATAGCCTTCTTGGAATAAATGCTCCGGTAAGTGAACGAGATGTTAGAGATCATAGCATTGATGAAGCCAGTCCAGTTAAATGAAAGTTCAGTCAGAGATGCCATCGAAACACCTGGTAAACCAAATGCGGTTAAATAGGTTGAATGAGAAAGTGCACATACTATGTGGCAGTACAGAATTAATTAAAAGGATGTTCAAATACTCAGTAGCACGAGTTCAATGTAATGAAAACATAACGACAGGAGCACTAGCAAATTAAATCGATCAGGATATTCTTAATCCTTTTAATAATGGTATGTCACATTTTGCCATGTTGTGCAGCTTTATTCTACCACTAAATCAATGCAAAGGCTTAATTAAGGAATTACCAATCACGACAGGGGCAAGAGACAACCAAAGAGGCAAGGGAACTGGCTGTCCAAGGACAAACTGGGTAGCAGCAGCATTGAAGAAAGGCTCCAGGGCTGCATTACAATTGTGCAACACAAACACGTTAGCATATAAGAGAAAAGAGGGATGGGTTCAAGAATGAAATCTGCACAAGAGAAGGCACCTTTAATGGTGTGGGCAAATGAGACTGCAACAGCAGCAAATGACACATTGCTAGTGACATGACCAAGAGCATGGCACAGCGCCACTGGAAACAGAAGCTTCAAGAGTGTTGAATTGATAGGCTACAAAAAAAGACGCTTTTGTCAATCTGTTGCTATCTTCCGCATGAGAATATGAGATAATTCATGCGAAATTATTCTTGTATTTTTTTAATCTACTGGAGATGATGTAAAGCGTGATCTTAGCCTCAATTTTATGTTGACTGCTGTAAAAGTTGGCAATGAAATAACATCACAATAGTAGGTATATCAAATTACCGCACGCTTTGGGAGCCCGACGGTCCAGCTCAGAAGGCAGTACACAACACCAACAAGCAGATGGATCACTGACACAAAGCTGCAACAAGCAGTACAATTGTTCATAACATGTCATAACCCAACTACATAATGGAATGCAAGATCATGCAGCTTGCTGATGATCAGTGTTTCAAAGCAAGGGGGAAGAGCAATGCACTTACTATGGATAGGGGAAGTAGTTGTATATCTTCTTGTTGAGGATGTTGAATATAACGTTCAAGAAGTACCTACAAGATCACTTGCACAAAATGGCAATCTTTAAACAACAGAATAGTCGCTGCGAAATCGCTTCAATTCAACAAACAATGCAGTGTGAAGATCATGTGATTATTGTGGCAGAAAAAGCATACCACATGAAGAAGAAGAAGCCGGTTATCAAGGCAGGGTACTTCTCCAGGAACCCAGCTGGCTTCGCCTCCCTGTAAAGAAAACCAAATCAGAAAAATAATTCATACAAAAAAAATCTCTGAGCTCCAATCCATCACGAACAGGTTACACCGCAGGGGATTATCGAGTGAGCTCCATCGATCAGTAACTGATTGTGCGTCTGCAGGTGGGACCGACAGGCGCTCCGCATTAAATTTTCAATAAAACCGAAGCTTCTGCGCCTCAAAATTTAAAAATAGAAAGTGAAATGCCACTAGTAAACTGCTGCCGCAGCGCAAATGGAGCGTTATTTTTTCCGTCCAGCGCGTGGTGGGGGGACAGAATCGCGCCGAGATCGGCACTAAACAAACGGAGGTTCGAGGAGCACCGATTCTAGCTCTAGAAGCTTCCAGAGACTAAAGCGAAACGGGCACTCACCCAGCTGACCCAGCGGCAGCGGCGGGAGGGCGGAGCGCCTGCCTCTTAGCGGCCTGCGCCGACGGAATCACCCCTCCGGCGCCGGGGAGGAGCAGCGCCGGGCGGAGCTGCCTCCCCCACACGAGCTGGCCTCCATCGTGAACGACGGCGGCGGAGGCGGAGGCGGCACACCTGGCGGCGGCGGGGAAGGGCGTGGCGACAGCGGGGGCGGCCGGAGACGCGCGGCGGAGGCGTAGGAGCCCCGCGACGCCGCCGCCGGAGAGCGTCCCGAGCGCCGGCATTGGAGGGGATTGAGAGGTTTTGGGTGGTAGCGGGAGTGGGGGTGTGTGGGAATTTGGGGGTGGATGGGAAGCCGATATGTTTATTGGGTGGGAGGCGTCGCGGCGGATCGGATTTGGGTGGCGGAGGCGAGCTCGGGGCGGATAGAGTGGGCCTCGTCTCCTCGCCGTGGAGGTGAGGAGAGGAGAGGGGAGGGGAGGGAGCACGTCGCCGTCAAGGTTGGTGACGTGACGCACGCAGGGAGAGGAGCGAAGCGGAAAGGGGATGGTGGTACAAGTCACGATATTTTCGCCAAGTGGAGGAGGGGAAGGGACGACGCGAGGTAGGGCTTTGACATGGAAAAGAAGTGGACGGGCCGAGTCACCTGACGGCTGAAGCCTGGTGGTCTGTGAGTTTTTTTTTTTTTTTTTTTTAGAAAGCTGATGGTCTGTGAGTTTTTTATTTTATTTTATTTTTAGAAAGCTGATGGTCTGTGAGTTGAGCACCGGCGTTGAGACGAATTTGCAAATTTGGAGCAACACGGCGCGGAAATGTGCAGCTCGGTTTTGTTTGAAGTACTCCTATGTCGAAATTTGTTTCAAATTATTGGGAAGTCGACGTCAGCTCGAAATCCATGAGCTAATCGAGATTGTGAATCAAGTGTGTGTTTAGTTGGCTAGATTTTTGTGGATGGAAGATGGATATCCGGTTTTTTTCATGTGGTTGGTCGTGAGCAAGACATGATTGGACGACCAGTATAGAAATATTCCGTAAAGATGCTAGATGAGTATCTCTAGACAAAATTAGGCAGATGAACTTATCAACCTTCACTAACAGTAATCATTAATGATTGTTTATTGATAATTAGTATATTTTATCATTAACTAGTAGTTATCATTTTGAAATTAGTATTTATTAGGAATAATTATTATATTTTGCTGTTAATGAGTACTAATCACAGTAAGATCAAGGATGATTAATACATGTTATTATTTATTAATAATTTAATATGTTCATTTCATCCTTCTTCATCCATCCAATAAAAAAAACGTTAGGGTGGATATTATAAAACTTGAGCATCTCCAAATTTGGAGGAGGTTTTTTTCTTTGGCGCATCAGCTATCAGGGTGGGTATTATAAAATTTCAGCATCTCCAGTCAACTTCAGATGTGGGTGTGTCTCAAGTGATTTTGTTCGAAGTTTAATGTTTATTTCAAATTTAATCAAAATTCATATGGTAATCGGGTATATTTTAAACCTTGCTAAGCACCTGTGTCATGAGTAGGAAGGGACAATTTATTTGTCGGACGTTTTTTTTCTTTGGAGAACATGACGATTTATTTAGATTTTGCGTAAAATTCAAATTCATCAGGTTTGAAATGGGACAGCATATTTCTCGCGCAGTAGATTCTGAAAATATAGTCCATCATTTCGGTGTAATTTCATTACACGTTTAAATCCACTTTTATATCTATACCGTGGTAGTGATACTGACAGAGTTTTGTATAGTACTCCAGCATATACGATACTACGTACACCCACCACAGTATAGACGATTCAACACCCAGTCACCCACCAGGCCACCACCACCAGAGTCCAATGGACCGCACGTACACACCAACCGTTGTGATGCTACTTCTCACCGCAATGGCAATGTTAAGTTGATGTTTTTGGGCTTTTCGCGATTCCATTAAAAGAAGTAGTGAACACGAACCTAAAGTAATCTCATAAAGTAGTTACTCGCAGACCATGGTAATATACCTGGTCGTCTGATCTCAAGCGGAGAAATTCGACACAAAAAAAAAATCATCCAAACTCAACTCTAACATTTCTATCTTAAAAAAACAGAACTGTATATGGGAGTAATTATATACTCTTAACAGGGCTGGAACTTGAGCTATCAGAATATCTCGTTGCTCGCGTTAAGCCCGGGTCAGTGCCACGGCTGTCAGCGTCTCGATACTGTTGATATATCAGTTGGTTCAGTGCATGCAGCGTGCAGTGCAGTGTAGCTGGTTGGATTTGGACTTGGAAGCCTAGGTTTTAGTGCTTTACCCGGCCGAGAAAAGATCTCGGCCCATATAAGAAACTTAAACTTTTTCCTAAGTTAAGACAGCCCAGTTTACCCTTGATTTTCAGATGGACCTCGTGGCACGGAAACAGCACATTTTTGTTCTTCCATGCCCACTCCTTGGGCCACACTGCACGCAAAAATCTGGGTCTGTTACGGCTACTATGGGTCGCACCCACTTTGTCTTTCCCATTTTCATCTTCTTTACCTTTTTCTACCATTCAATGTATACTGATGGTAAATTTGTTCAAATTATTGTTTTGGGACAATAACGTAAAGGCGGTAATGTATTACTCCACGTCGCACGGCGAGCCGTCGTTTCTATTGCCTGCAACGCCTTGGAGTTGTTTTGGGGTTCGGGTTCTCTAACCGTACAAAATTTCTTTGTACTAATATGTAGGAGTACCAATGAATATTTACAGCAAATTACGTTCTGCTTAAAATTTACAAACCCGATGGATTAATTGTTCTCATTTCAAGTAAGTGATTCACTGGTCCAAACGGGGGAAGCTGTCGCGGTATCCATCTCAGGAGAGGGACGTGCCCCAAGCTGACAAGATGGAGGCCCAAAGCTGCTGCATTTTGTACCACTCAAAAATGATGGGCACGATCGTCTTATTCTGATCGATTGTTGCATGCATGGCCGTGACATGATTCGGTCTCACTGAGCATGGGCTTGAATTCACGCACCTCAATCCAAAGTTCCAAACATTTCCCCATCCTCAGCGCGTGTGACAGCTGCGTGAGTATTGTAGACAGGCTCATACTGATTGAACAGAATTTTCATTCTAAAATCACCTCATACGGTCGACATAATCCTTACCAAAAAATCTTGTAAAGTTCGTGTGAAATTTCAACAGTTTTTTTTTTTTTGCGGGGATGAAATTTCAACAGTTTAATCGAGGCCAGTTCCTATTTTGGCGTGTATCTGTGTTTCTTTCCAATACATGCATGGACCAGGTTAGGAACAGGGCGTCAAGACCTATTTATGGCCTCCAACCTGTAGGTGATCAAACAAAGCTTTCCAATCCAAGGTAACATTCGTGATGTCTTTGTCGGGCACTTAGTTTACACTTTTCAAACTCACTGGCCTAGCCATCAGTGTTAGCTCGATAGAGCAATGGCGTCTGTAATTAAATTGATCAAGCGTGGTGGTCCGCCTGCCTAACTTGGACGGTGATCGCTCTCGGTCGATCGATGAACGTATCTGTCGTCGCCTGATTAACTTGTCTAAATTAAAGCTCGCAATTATGGCGATGTATGATCATCTAGCTGACCATGGTTAGTGCACATTTAATGGTCAAAATAGGAGTACTATAACATTTGTTTTGGTTTATGTTAGACTTCTTTTACTGTACTTTCTCGATTTCAAAATATAGCAAGCTTATATTCAGATATACTATAGATTGCTGAGTATATTTTAGGCTGAAGTACCAATACTGCTACTCCTGTGATCCAAGTGCAGTGGATTGGGGTTTCATTTGCTCCTAGCATGTCGTGTGTCAGTGTGCTCGGGACAGGTGAATTCCCAATTCTCTTCTCTCCGCGTTTTGCCTGCTGCAGCAGCTTTCTGAATTCTGATGAGTTTGCAGGTTTCCATGGAGCAGTTGCAGGTTTGACCTTGTTGACTGGTGGGCCCAGCATCTCCGACAGCTTTTCTGCAAGCTGGGCCTATTCAAATCCGTTCATCAAAGGGGACCACCGGCTTTGCCCCAAGGAAACTTCCGACAGGAGGCCAGCAAACACTACAGTACATCATTCAGGGATGCATAAAACGAACAACATATCCAATCATATCAATCGTAGCTTGATGCAGAACCAACATATCTACCTGCCAATCTGTCATTAGCATGTAATCATCCCGTGATTAATTTGCTCGAAGTATCATTTGGTAGTAGCATCTCGCATGACAATGCTTGGGAAGTTGCTTCCTTGTCAAAGGCTGTCTGCTGAAGAAAATGATGGAAGACTGGCTTCAAATTGTCTCAGCGTTGGAACTGGGTGCTCCTTTTTTTAGTTTCGTTACAAGAAACGCAAACTTGATTCTTCCTGAAAATTGGAAAGAATAAGGTGCGATTCTTCACCCAACGATTCGCATGCATGTTGAAATTTTTACCCAAGCAGGGCTTACAATACAGTGGACGAATATTCAGAGTCGCGCTTTTCTGAAAGGCTAATGACATGCCTAATCATGGTTAGTACTTCGCGCTAGTACGGTGCTTAAGCCACTTAATGATGCAACCACACCGTATTCTGCCAAAGTGCCTACTTTTGACAAATGACGAAGAATCGATCGCATCGCATCCATTCTGAATTCTCGCTCCCTACTCAGGATCAATGGATAAAACCAAACAGAGGTATCGGCAATTCGGTATTCCGTGCTACTCCTACGTACCTATTACTCCTATTTCCCTAAATATTTGACGCCGTTTACTTTTTTATACACGTTTAACCTCTCGTCTTATGAAAAAAAAATTACGTAATTATTAATTCTCTTTATATCATTTGATTCATCGTTAAATATATTTTTAAGCACATATATAATTTTAAATATTTCATAAATTTGTTTAAATAAGACGAGCGGTTAAACTTGTGTCAAAAAGTCAACGGTGTCAAATATTTAGATAAGGAGTGAGTATTTCCAGTTAACGAGCTGCACTGGATGTCCGGATCGCATATATTCCTGCAGGTTTTCTCGGCTTCTCGCTGTCTCAAATCTGATCCCTCCAAACCGAAACCAACGGCTCAGCTCACGGCCCACTACTCCAGAGCGAGTGAACTGTTTGCCACGTCTTGGACTTGCACGAGAACAGAAACGGGAACTGGAGAAGAAAACGACCTGACTCGAGTCGAATCACTTGGCTTGCGCGGCGACCGTGGCGCGGCGCCGGGACAAATCGGAGCCGTCCGCACGGTAACATGGCGGGGGACGGTTGGCCCCACCCACCACGGGGCGATGACACGTATGACACGCGCCGCCGATCTTGACCTTCTCGCGGCGGTCGTTTCACACGCGCACGGTGAAGACGGAATCACGTCGCGTCAACGGCTGGCTAACGACGAATTGCACTGCTGTGTGCCGGTGTCCGTGGCTCCGTGACCACCACTGGGCCAGTCCGGTGTGTAATGCCTTGTTTGCTCGTGGAGTGGATTTTGTAGAGTATTTGTAACTTGTTTCCCGAAATAAGTACTGTAAGGTTTATTTTTATAAAAACTATTAAAAAATGAAAAGGTCTAAATTATCCCCTTTAATTATTACCCGCAAAAAAAAATTATTACGATAGTCTATAAGACCCACAAGCTGCGATACTCTGTTTTTTCCAAGATAAAGCTATAGCACGGGATATGTTATAATTTTTGTTACATCGTGTAGACAGGGGTGGCTATCACAACAGAAGAAGTATCATTATATACATCTTAACTTTTGAAAACGGACATGATATCACCATGCCATACATGTAAAAATAAAATTGACAACTTACCATGACATGACACATATATGACAATGTTCTATAATCTCTCCCTCCTCCCAAATGAAAGCGCCATTGATACCCCCTCTCCTATCTCAACCGACGGTCGCCCATCTATCTAAGAGTCGACGACCTTCTGTTTCTTTTCTCCTTAGTGCCATCAACATCTCTCTACTCCTTAGACGAGCTCGGCTTGCTAGGTCCATATATCAAGGGAAAATCGAAGTGTGGAGATGGGAGAGCAACAAATCGGCATGGGTCATGGCGAAGGCGACTAGTAGGAGATGCTGAGCATGTCATTGACACTTGACAGTGGTGGTGGCACAATGCCTGGCCTTTGTGGTGGCGCTGATGATTGGCTTTAACTATTGGATGTCATTGGATGGTCTGCTCCAATGCTTCTTCCTCTCCTATTCGCCACCACTCCACCTCATCTTGCTTCTTCTCTTGATCTGCACCCCATGGGTGTCACTATATTTGGACTTGCCCTGCTACTGTGATTAGTATAATGGGGGCAAGGGAGGAAGAGGAGCGGTGTTTGGCAACGACAATATAGACGTAGGGATGTAGGGGGATGGACCTGATCTGCTCGTGAATCAATAACATGACTCTTGAAAAAGAGTAGAGTTCGCTGCTAACCATGGGTTACGCTAACCTGACAGGGGAGGAAGGGTGGGGTGGAGGCCGACATATAGGGTCAATGCCATTTGTCCGCAATTTGGGGTCAAAACCACCCTCAAGCCGACTTGGATGCGGGAGGGAGGAGTCGGTAGTGTAATTCATCTGGTTTGAATCCTTTTATGGTTAATAATATCTAGGAGTAAAATTGTTGTTGAGGGAACAAACTAAACACGTAATTAATATACATGCTAGAGTTGTTGAAACTATCACTAGTTTTCACCGAAAGCACGCCGCATGCTTCCACTAACAATAACACCTATTAATATTTGTGCCATTCCTCATAGAGATTCTACAAATTTAAAACTCCACACTTTCCCTTCAAAATGCTCAAAAAGGTACAACTAATATTTGTTTCATAATTCATTCAACAAATACTTTTGAAGAAAAAATGTGTACAATCACAAGTTGTCTAGAATATCTAGACGATGAACATCTTTGTAGAACAAAAGAATCATAAAAGAATACTACTCCCTACTTAACAACATTGCTATGGCAATCGTCGTCGTTGTAGTGGCTCGGTTAGGCATAGTGCCAAACACTGCCGCTACGTCTGCGTCCGATGGCGATGGCCATTCAGCCACCGTGGCAAAGCCTGCACAAACACACAAAAAATGGAGGATGGCAGCGTTGACGCGAAGACCGGCCTTTTTGTCCTCTTTATCTACTAGTAATCCGAAAGTATAAAGACTAGAGATGCTATCTCTGCCTTAATTTGGAGTCAAGGAAAGGGTTGATCTAATTGGGGCCCTAATTATTCTCCTGTCTACTTCCCTCAGACCAAACCACTTGGCCACATGAGAAATTTTTGGAATGTTCTAAAGTGGAGAGACTGCGAACTACTAGCATGCGTGATGGGTACCAGCCTGAAGAAACGTAAATGTTTTATTCATATCTTGATCATTTGATGCACTAGTGTTTATGGATTAGTAATTATACTTGTGATGAGAATTTATTTACCAACTTTGGCATTAATTGTTCTATAAAGGTGATTAAACTTATAAACCATGTGGTTTTTGGTTTTACACGTGTACTTCTTCCACTTATAAATATAAGGCATTTGATATGAAAATATGCCCGAAATGCTTATTACATGTAGGGACATACAGATAAAATAGGAGAAACGGTAGTACTACGAGTTTTGTGTATCGATAATTCACTATACCTAAACCACTTTGTACTGTTTTGAACAGTTTGAGATTGTAAACAAGACCCTCAATAAAATCCTTTGAGTTTAAACAAATTCAAACTAACTTTTATTTTGTTTTTACAAAATCTGATCAGAGTTTCAACGTCAGTCAAGCAGGTTTTCATGAGGGCTCTCTGATGAAGACCAGAACAGTTCTCAAAGGCAGTTTAGTTTTATGGATTCTTTTTTTTTACGGATAGTTTTGTGAATTCTGTGTGTATCTCTAGTTGGTGCCAAGACGACACTCCAACATAGCAAGTACCTCTTTTGGCCTCCACATCAAGCGTGGACACAACTATTTTTCAGCACTCCAATACCTCCTACTCTGATTAATCCTTGTGAATAGCAATGTAAAGGAGCGTATGCTTGTATGATTCCTTTCTTTAGCATTACGTCGTCTCTCACACACCATGCTCTTCTGTTGCGACTTGCGAGTGATGTTTGCTGGCTGCACA
This sequence comes from Leersia perrieri, assembly GCA_000325765.3. Lineage (NCBI taxonomy): Eukaryota > Viridiplantae > Streptophyta > Magnoliopsida > Poales > Poaceae > Leersia > Leersia perrieri. The sequence goes on from CM002476.1 coordinate 6,200,129, forward strand.
GCGGTTGTCTACGATTCGATCCATCTTGTTGCTTTTAAGCGTGCTCCAAAGGCTAATAAAGCATAGGCTTTTGGATAGTTTTAATATCCAGGGCTAACCTTTAAAGCAAAGCACGAACCTGAGCACCTCAGGTTAGATTGATTAGCACACCAACCCAACAAGGTTTTGTTACAGATTAGACTATTGTCTTGAGATTGACCGTGAAATTGAACTACAATTCCTACTTAAATAGGAGGCTGTGTTGAAATTTGAATCCCTCTTGGTTGAAAAAGGATTAAAGGAGCACCGAGCACTAAGTGGTAGTGCTCCTTTTGAATAGCAGTTAGGTTAGTTTTTTTATATATATAAAAGATTTCAGATGAAATAGGTAGTCCACAATATTCATATTTTTGTACATATATAAAAAATGCATAGCCACAATAGCCCGCAATTCAACATACGAAAGCCAATGTATGTACTACACTTCATCCCATGTGATATTTCATTTTGGACAAATTTAAATATCAACGATTTTTAATATGCTAGATTAAAAAAAATGGTGTGTATATATTTGTCTTGAAAAGTATATATAAAAATTAGTATAGTCTCAATAGCCCGCTATCGATGCGTGTGCTCGACACACAGGGATCCCGGATACCCCATTTTTGGTTCGGCACGGGGGTGTGGTAAACCAAGGCCTGAGTTAAGGGGAAGAAGAACGCGGGCAGGAAGAAAAATCCTGCTAAGCACACAAGACACCGAGATTTATACAGGTTCGGGCCGCTGGGAAGCGTAATACCCTACTCCTGTTCTTGTTGTTGATATGGTGGATGAAGGATTACAAGGAGGAGTTCTCTCCTGAGTGGGGCTAGAGCTGATGACTGAGGCGTGCTAAGGGTTACGGAGTGGACTTGTGATTTTCTTGAACAGAATCCAACCTCCGAAAAATTATCCCCTTCTACGAAGGACCAGGGCCTCCTTTATAGTGTAAGGGGACACCACAGTAGTCCTGGATTTTCCAACTCTACTGCTAACATTGTGGAAGCGGCTCCTGCTTTGTCTTGTCAAGGGTCATGCCCCTCTTCTGCCCACATCGCCATGTTGCGATAGTTGGTGAAGGAAATGGGCCGCGTGGCCACCATGCTGCTGACGAGGTATATGGTCAACCTACCTAATCTTCAGTGGGGCCTACCTATCAGCGGGCCACCGACTGGGCCAGGGGTGATGCTATACACCAAACTCTCACTGCCTCTCTCCCACGCAGCCGTCCGTCGCATTAAATGCGACGGTGACCCGGCGTGGCGAGAGGCGTGCGTCTGTGACCGCGCGGTCAGTTCTCGGTCACAAGCTGAAGACTTTTTCCTCTTTTTTCCTCGAAACAGGTGAAAGGGGTGATGATGAGGGCCTGTCACCCGCACCTCATATCGCAGTAAATGCGAGGGGGCAGGCGCCAGATCCCTTTAATCACATTAAATGCGGTAGTTGGCCGTTGGGGGCGTGCCATGATTATATACATGACGCACCGCGCGCGAGTCTCTCGAGCCGCGGGGGTTAGCCGGGCGTGTGGCCTCCCCGCAAGCCCCCAGGCGCACCCTCCTCAAGGATGTGTCACGTGTCCTCGGGTGGCCCGAACCCCTTCTACGGGGCGCGGCCTCCCCGCAGGCCTCCGGGTGCGCCCTCCTCAGGGACGTGCCACGTGGGCTCGGGTGGCCGGAACCACTTCTGGGGGGTGTGGCCTCCCCGCAGGACTCCGGGTGCGCCCTTCTCAGGGGCGTGCCACGTGGCCTTGGGTGGCCCGAACCCCTTCTACGGGGTGTGGCCTACCCATAGGCCTGCGGGCGCGCCCTCCTCAGGGGCGCGCCACGTGGCCTCGGGTGGCCCGAACCCCTTCTGCGGGGTGTGGCCTCCTTGCCGGACCCCGAGCCCGACCCCTCCAGGTGCACGCCGCGTGGGTCCGATTGGCCGTAATCCTCGTGCACAGGTCCGGGGTGGATTGGGCTGCCGCGATCGTCTAGCCCCTTATGTTTGGGCAAGGCATCGGGCTGCCTCGGCTCCTCCCTCGGACGCGGACCTCTAGGTGCCAAACCAAGTTTAGCCTCCTGTGGATACTCCTATATCCATATCATCGACACCCGTAATTCAACAACAAAAGCCAATATATGTTATATTGTACCCCTCAAACAACAATGCAAACACCATTTATTAATGTCTTGTTTCTTTCGGCTCGAGATTATTGTAATCTAAATTACTCAACCAGATTACTGTAAGATGGATTATTATAAGTTGCAGTAGAATAAGCTATGGATTGTTTTTTTCTTAAAATTATTGGAGGCTGGATTATTGGATTTGCAAGTCTAAAAGAGAGTGTGGTGGCATTGGTGGATAATTTTCCACCCAATAATCTGGAAAAATCTCATCCAATTGAACTTATTAGATTATAATAAGCTGAAGTACAGATTATAATAAGTTGTTCTAATAATTTGTCTGTTTTTTTTTCCAGATTACTTCCAATAAGCTGGATTATAATAATCTCAAGCTGAAAAAAAGGGCTAAATATTGTACCACATATATCCATTTCTTTTGTTTGGTTCGACTGAATCTGAACTGTGATCTCTCTTGGCTGTCCTGGCACCATTCAGAAGCAAAATTCAGATAAGGGATTGAACATTTGAACAGTACTCTCTCCTATCCGGCGAAAAGAGGTACTAGATCTTTGTGGCCCAAGCAAATCACTCATACTGTAGTAACTTAAGATCTTGTGATGAGAGGAGCTTGTGGGCTAGTGATTGCTACAAAGCTGGCCATGCCATTTGATTGCAATTCCATTGCAGAGATGGAATAAAGGGTTCGTGATCTCTTTACCTCTCTTTTTTTTTCCCCCGAATGATACGATTGGCCATGCATGACAGAAAGCAGTATAGGTGTAGAGAGGTGTACACCTTTTCTCCCAACACCTCTCATGATCGAATCATATCTGACATGACAAAATTGACGAATCGATCGGTTCAATCATTTCTCGAGATGAAAAATGTGAAATTGTTGTAGTTTCCTCCTGTACACTATCAACGACTTAACTGCAAATTCTACGTGTATTTTGCTCAAAATCCTTCTGTTGATTGAAACATGTCTTGTTAAGGAATGAACAGGGATAGGTTACAAGAAACAAAGTTCACCATGTATATATATCTCCTGCTTTAGTTTACTCCATCGTACTACACCTCATCAAAGAGATTATTTTATCTTCTGATTAGTACTTTGATATCATGCTTAGAATATTCTGGACGGTTTAAGGATTCCAGCTAGTTTAGTACCACCAGTTTCAGACTTTCAGTTTTTATAAAGTTGGATGCTGCTAATCCATGCGCGATCTGCGCCTTTACGCCGAGGACAAGCGGCGATCGCACTAGCCGTCTTCCCATCCTGAATCAACGGCTCCTGCATGCCTTCCCAAACAGAAACCTACAAAGAGAACACACGTCACACCACACGGCATACTCGCACCACCAGATTCTTAATGATCCCGGTTACTTTTTTTTTAATGTAAATCCAGGTTAATTAATTGGTTACATTCATGACATGAAATTCTTTTGCTTTGTTAATTCCTACAGGTCCAGCTCGGATTAGTACCTCTTAATAATGGACGTAGGTAATTCAAACAGCAATATTACTCCCATTGAATTTGAAGAATTTCCACCCTAAGCAAGTAAGCAAAGATAATTCCCAATGAAAAACACAGAAAAGAAATATATAATAAGCAGAGCTTATATTAAGATCTGGTAAGCATATCTACCTGCAGTATGAGGGCAAGTAACGGCCATGCATGAGCACGCATAGAACTGTACGGATGCCACATTGGTGATTAATTTGGTGGTATGCTTGTACAGTTAGTTGCCGGTGGTTAGCATAAATGGATATATGCTAGAGGCATATTTGCTTTGCTAAGCTAATTGCTTCCAACCCAACCGTGCATGTGGAATGCAAATGGCACCTCTGCGAAGCTGACCGTCCACCCACCCACCCACCAGCAGCAGCATGAAAACCTTGTCCTGCCAATATGCTGAGCTTTGCTAGCTCCTCCAATACTGTCGTTTGGAGTAGCTAATTACAAGCGCCATACGTAACGATTCGCTCAGCCGCTAGCAACTACTAGTACGTAGTAAAAAATAATAGCAGTACTACTTACTGGTAGGGTAGTGTTTATCAAATATATACCCCTTCCCTCCGTCTTACAATCACATTGTAAAGAGTTTTTTATATATATAAAACACATACATTGATATAATAAATCTATTTAAAAGCTAGCTTATATTACGAAAGAAAGTAAAAGAAATTACTAGTTAGATGCATATGGTAAATTTACTTGGAAACGTAAGGAAAAAATTCAACAAACAATAAAAAGTTTTTTAGAACGAACCTTTTCGCTAGGTGAAAGGACACTACCGTTACTGTTGACGTCATGGATGAAAGCTCGCCGCCAATGTCATTGTTTTCCTAGTGTGACAATATTATCACGCTACATTACCATTGTAGGCGTTTTGATACATTTCAAAATGGTGCGAGCTTTATAAAAAAAATTAATAAATGAATTTATTGGAAAACTATTTAAATATACTTTCAATTTTATAATGTTTAATTTAATCATGGGTACCCTAAATAATTATCAAAAATTATTAAGTCATTTAAAAAATAATTGATCATGCTTAACTTTATTTTAAAACAAGTTATTATTTAGAAAATCACCTTCACTCTTAATTTCTTCTTGAAGGGGTCCTTTAAGTTTGTTAACTTTTGGATATCCAAAGTTATTCGTATCCACGTGCTTAATTTGCTGGTTAATTACCACCTACAAAGAAAGAAAAATGTACGGACACACGTACCTTCGGCGAAGATCCATGCATTATGTGCGACACGATCCGAGTTGTCCCGTGACAAATATTCTCCCAAATCATCGCGCCTGCACAATCAGCTGTGCTCCTACCGTCCGTGCCATATACACAGACCCCATGTGCACGGAATATACGCAGACATTATATCTTACTGTATATATGCATGTACCGTTGTATCCGGCCGGCCATGTGGATTAGGGTATTGCCAATGAAATCCGGTGGTTTAATGCCGTGTTTTCAGTTAACATCCTGCTCTGTCACTATATTATTGCCGAATATTCTGGTTATAATCAGGATTAGCCGATTAATAACCATGTGGCCGGCAGAGAGAAAAAGAGGAGGGACATCTCTAACCGTTTAACGAACGGATGATTGTAGAGAAGCTGGCTGGAGTGGAGGCAATGAGGAAGAAAGCAATTTGATTGTGAAGACAATTACACTCCAAATATTTTGGGCTGCCTACACACCATTTTAGAGAAACACACCTATAAAACGAATTTTAGACTATCTAGTATCATTTTGATATCCATACACTCCTCAATTCATAAAGGCAACCACAATGTGGTTCAAAAGCGGGTAGTAAGCCATAAATGACCTCTTAGTACCTGGTTATAACCATTGTGGAGATCAGTAGCAACTGATACTAGGCATTTGGGCTACCGCCGGCAGCAAGCACATAAACAATATTACTTGTACAGTGTTTTTAGTTAGAACGTTGCATGCAAGAGAGAATGGAAAGTAAAGTATGTTTTTTCTTTAATAGTGTGGACTCCATCTTATTTACCACACCATTGTGAAGGCTGTAAAAAAATTTCATTGGCTGATCCTGGGCCCACCTTAATACCTGCTTGCAAATTATACATTGAGGATGCCTTAGCTCTTTTAATCTCTCCTCAAACCATAACTCTTTTACTCTCTTCTTATTTTCACATTCATATTAACACCTCGCTAATGTCGAGGCCAACCGAACCTCCCCTCCTCCCTCCTGGCATCTTGCCCTCTTCTTTTCGAACTAACGGTGGCTCCATCCCACCCTCCTTTCCGTCTCCGATGGCTCTTTGACTCTTCGTTGGTGTAGACACCATCAGCCCCTAACCCCTTGCGTTGGCTTGCCCTATCATCAAGATTGGTCCATCGCGAGATAGAAAAAAGAAGATTGGTCCATCGCCCTGCTGCCAGACCTATGCATTGTAGTGCCATCATCTGCTATTGTTCGTCGTCTTTCACGGTCATCCATCTAAGTTCGAAAAGCTTCCTCTCTTCCCCCTCTCTCCCCTTGAACTCTAAACCTTAATTCTTTAGGCCACTACTGTCAACGGCTGATATCCATAGATGGGGTATGTAAATAATAGGGGAACGTTGGTGTAAGGACCTATGCTACACGACATCATCATAGAGGGAGGCAAAGTTTTTTATACTGGTTCGGACCTCTGAGAAGGTAATAACCCCATTCCAGTTTATATGAGATTATATGTAGCGGTATCCCCTAATCACAGAGAGTACAATATGTGGACTTGTGGAATCGGCGAGACCGTAGTCGAGGGATTCGACTAGGGAACTCGGGGACTTAGGCTTCTGGTACTCCCGCTTCGTATATCAGGGGCTATGTGGTGCGTAGATTGATCCGTCTTCTTCTCCTGCGGGTCTTGTATTTATACACATATATGTCTCCTTGTCCAAGTAGGATTAGAGAGACCAATATGGATATTATCCGAGTAGTCATTGTAGTCTCCATATAGAACTCTTCTCGCTCTTTCTTATCCGGAACATCTTCCATATCGAGGTATGATTCCGTATAAGATATGGTAGATGGTGGGCCTATCCAAGCCTTAGTCGAGTACTATTACGTACCCCTTATCTGTAATCTCGACAGTACCCCTGATTTCAACACAAAAGTTGTTTTAAAAAATCAAAGTAATCAATTTTTCAAGTTTAAAATAACTAACACTTAATTAATTATATACTAATAATATTTTTTGTTTTACGTGTAACACTATTCTTTCTTCCACCGTTTCCAAACATCACAAATGAACACAGCCTAAGAATACGGACATACTGTCGTCTGTCGATACTATGAACTATCCAATGTTTGTCATAACCTATTGACAATTTGAAATACAAGTACACCGCCAACCATCCGTATACCCGCCATGTCCGACCACCGTACAAGTGTTAGGCCAACTCGAGCGATTGCCGAAGATAAACAAGCTCGACTAAACCACCGGGTCCAGGGCCGACCACGAACAACCGACCAAGCATGCAAGCAAACGCGCCGAAACGGTTGGGGTTGGGTACGTGATGCCCTGATTCCGAAGCTATTCCGAAGCTACTACCCCGCACACTCCATCTTCATTGAAATCGATCGATGATTCCGTCGATGAGGTACACGCATGGACCAGCTATGCTACGAATGCAGTTCATGACTGCAAGGCCTATCAACACGTACCCCCTTTTTCAGCCGGCACCCACACAGGCTTGCGCATGCCAGAATATGTGTGTGCACTGTACAGTGACTGATTTTTTGTGATGCCATTATGCAAAAGCTATCCACTGTTACAGTGTTATTGTGTACTGTCGTTTTCTGTTCAATTTGGAAATGAATCGATACTAGCATTTTGCTTTAGATAACGATGAGGAGCAAATAGTATGACGACACGATACCTTGCGCTGATTCTCACTCAAGGTTGCAACTTTGATCAGTAGACTAGTCTGTAAAATATTGGACCTCATTGAACCACATAATCTTTCTCGTTTTTTTTGGAGCGAAAATGTTTTATTTATCACCATCGGTATAATTACCTAAAACAATTATTGGTGCATTTCTAACAGAAATTTAGCGAGTCATAAATTTGTACCGGTCTATATCACTTTGCTGTGTCTTTTTGTGCTTTTTCTATGCAAATAAATAAAATAGTAAAATGCATTTGGGCCATATTTTATTATCCTAGTTTCACTTCGGACCACCCTCTAGCATATCTTTTCACTTTAGACTATATAAGATTACATTTCTTTCATCAGCGAGAAAGATCAAATGTGTGTAGGTTTTAATGTTCATATGTTCATTGATGTGCTCTAGAAAATAGTTGTGGGTTGTCCATAGTACAGCAAATGTAATCTTAAGTAGTTCAAAAAAAAATTGACTAAAAGGTAGTCCATTGTAAAACCATATAAGATGTTCTAAAGTGCAATTCACTCTAAATAAAATCATACACTAAGTTTAAGAACGTAGAAGTGAAGAAAAAACTTAGCTCAAATCAATGTAAGGCTGACTTCCTTCCCACCTAATAGATTTTTATTCCTAGAATTTATCACATGCACGATTTATAATCTGTTAAAAGATACAATTTTCTTAATAAACCTTTTTATATAGAAGTTGATCTTCAGAAATCAAATTAATTTTAAATTTTTAATCTTAATTAATCATATAGCAGTGGCTTGTCTCAATTTCCACGTTTCAAACAATCTAATCCCAACATCGGAGTACTACTGTAGCTTTAGTTCAAAATTGCTGCCGACAATTTAATACGGTACACTCCCGTATGATCGATCCTTCACGGTTGATGATCGCATCCGTGGTTGCGCGGTTTGACCGTAACAGGAGCACCCGGCCCCACAGTCCAGTGGCTCAAACACGTCCAAAACGGAGCATCTCGATAGCCTTCCCCTGCCCGTACTGCAACCGGAGCCCAACGCAACAGGTCAAACCGCAGTCTCCCCCATGTTTCACTGCGCCGATTATCAAATGGCCAGTTTGAAATGTAGAATTGTAAAAAAACAGAAATAGAAAAAACATAAAAATATGATGTCTTACCTATTGAATTTTTATAGGAATTAAAAATATAGGAAAGTTTCAAAACAATTGTTTGATTGAGACACAGGAATTAGGCATGGGAAGATGAAAATAAGATAAAACCTTTTGTTTGGATTCCTCTAAAATTTCTATAGGATTGCTCATTTCTTAAGAACTTTATAGGAATTGGTAGAATTCAATTCTTTGTTTCAAAGGATTTCATAGGAATTTTTTCTATAGGATTAAAATCCTTCAAATTTTCTATACATTTCCTACAAATCAAAAGGCCTCAGTCTATTCTCTTCCCCGTAAAATCCCCCTAATTTTTAACCCTCGTCTAAAAATTTGGAATTCTTGACATATCCACTGAGCAGTGAGTGCTCACTGCTCAGCTCAGTTCAGCTACTCCCACTTGCTTCCGCTCCTTCTTCTCCTCCCCCGTCTCCATCCCATTTCCATAAGAGCACTCACCAACTCAACCTCTCCTCCCCCATTGCAGCCGCCCCCAATGCCGGCCTCCACGGCCTCACCACCGCCGCCGCAGCCGCTCGTCTAAATCCGTCTACCCAATCCACTCCAATAATCGAACCATGGCGTCTGCTGCTGCTGGCCGCATCCCCCTCTTGCTGCTGCTGGTGCTCGCCGCCGCCGCCAATGTCGTCCACGCGCTCAACCAGGACGGCATCCACCTCCTCGACGCCAAGCGCTCCCTCACCGTCCCCGACGCCGCCCTCTCCGACTGGAACCCCCTCCACTCCACTCCCTGCAACTGGACCGGCATCTCCTGCGATTCCGCCGCCGGCGCCGGCGCCGTGACGGCGGTGTCCCTGCCGAGCATCAACCTCGCCGGCTCGTTCCCGGAGGCGCTGTGCCGGATCCCGACGCTGGAATCCATCGACCTGAGCGGAAACTACATCGGGCCAAACCTAACCTCCGCCGCCGTCGCCCGCTGCAAGTCGCTCCGGCGTCTCGACCTCTCGATGAACTCCCTCGTCGGGCCTCTCCCCGACGAGCTCGCCGCGCTCCCGGAGCTCGTGTACCTCAAGCTCGACAGCAACAACTTCTCCGGCGGAATCCCGCCGTCGTTCGGCCGGTTCAGGAGGCTCCAGTCTCTCTCCCTCGTCTACAACCTCCTCTCCGGCGAGGTGCCGGCGTTCCTCGCCGGCGTGTCCACTCTCCGGGAGCTCAATCTGTCGTACAATCCGTTCGTGCCGGCGCCGTTGCCGCCGGAGCTCGGCGACCTCACCGCCCTCCGCGTGCTCTGGCTCGCCGGATGCAACCTCGTCGGCGCCATCCCGGCGTCTCTCGGGAAGCTCAGGAATCTCACCGACCTCGACCTGTCGACGAACGCGCTCACCGGCGTGATTCCGCGGGAGATTACGGGTATGACGAGCGTCGTGCAGATCGAGCTGTACAACAATTCGCTCACCGGGAAAATCCCCAATGGGTTCGGCAAGCTCACGGAGCTAAGGGGAATCGATTTCGCCATGAATAGGTTGTTCGGCGCCATCCCTGATGATCTCTTTGAGGCGCCGAAGCTTGAGAGCGTTCACCTGTACGCGAACTTGCTCACTGGGCCGTTGCCGGAGTCGGTGGCGAAGGCGGCGGCGCTTTCCGAGCTGCGGCTGTTCGCCAACCGGCTGAACGGCACGCTGCCGGCCGATTTCGGCAAGAATTCTCCACTGGTGTGTGTCGACTTGTCGGACAATTCCATCTCCGGCGAGATTCCGCCCGCGATATGCGACCGCGGTGAGCTCGAGGAGTTGCTTATGCTCGATAATATGCTTTCCGGGCGCATCCCTGACGGGCTTGGCAGGTGCCGGAGGCTGCGACGGGTGCGGCTGTCGAATAACTGGCTCGACGGCGACGTGCCGGCGGCGGTCTGGGGATTGCCGCACATGTCGCTGCTCGAGCTCAATGACAATCGGCTCACCGGAGTGATCTCTCCGGTAATTGGTGGCGCGGCAAACCTGTCCAAGCTGGTGTTGTCCAATAACCGGTTTACCGGTAGCATCCCGCCGGAAATTGGCTTGGTGTCGAAGCTGTATGAGCTCTCTGCTGACGGCAACATGCTCTCCGGCCCGCTCCCTGGATCGCTTGGTGGCCTCGAAGAGCTTGGCCGGCTTGTTCTTCGGAATAATTCGTTGTCCGGCCAGCTGCTACGGGGAATCCGTTCTTGGAAGAAGCTTAGTGAGCTCAACCTCGCAGACAATGGCTTTAGTGGAGCCATTCCGGCAGAGCTTGGCGATTTACCGGTGCTGAATTACCTTGACCTCTCTGGCAACGGTCTTACTGGTGAGGTACCAATGCAATTGGAGAATTTGAAGCTGAACCAGTTCAATGTTTCCAACAACCAGCTCAGTGGCCCGCTTCCGCCGCAGTATGCGACAACAGCATACCGGAGCAGCTTCTTGGGCAACCCGGGGCTCTGCGGAGATATTGCCGGTCTTTGTGCTGATTCACAGGGAAGGTCTCGGTCCCGGTCCGGTTTTGCCTGGATGATGCGGTCGATTTTCATATTTGCGGCTGTCATTCTGGTTGCTGGAATTTTATGGTTCTACTGGAGGTACCGGAGCTTCAACAATTCTAAGCTAAGTGCGGACCGCTCGAAATGGTCACTGACATCATTCCACAAGCTGTCATTCAGTGAATATGAGATCCTGGATTGCCTTGATGAGGATAATGTGATTGGCAGTGGCGCATCTGGGAAGGTGTATAAGGCAGTGCTCAGCAACGGTGAGGTGGTTGCAGTCAAGAAGCTATGGGGGTTAAAGAAGGGGGCAGACATTGAGAATGGTGGTCAAGGATCTGCAGCTGACAATAGCTTTGAGGCTGAGGTGAAGACTCTTGGCAAGATCCGACACAAGAATATTGTCAAGCTATGGTGCAGCTGCACGCACAATGACATCAAGTTGCTGGTGTACGAGTACATGCCGAATGGTAGCTTAGGAGATGTGCTACACAGCAGCAAGGCTGGTCTGTTGGATTGGTCGACGCGGTACAAAATTGCACTGGATGCAGCAGAGGGGCTATCATATCTTCACCATGACTGTGTCCCGGCGATTGTTCACAGAGATGTCAAGTCGAATAACATCCTCTTGGATGCTGAATTCGGCGCCCGTGTTGCCGACTTTGGGGTTGCCAAGGTGGTGGAGGCAACTGTCCGGGGTCCGAAATCCATGTCAGTTATCGCTGGCTCCTGTGGTTACATTGCGCCTGGTAAGTCTCCCATATTGCTTCAGATCCAAGTTCAGTTAGTCCTTCTATAGAATTGTGAATCTGAAATACTTGTTCTGTGCAGAGTACGCATACACACTCCGCGTCAATGAGAAGAGCGACATATACAGCTTCGGAGTTGTTCTCCTTGAGCTCGTGACAGGGAAGCCGCCTGTCGATCCAGAATTCGGCGAGAAGGACCTAGTGAAGTGGGTGTGCTCCACAATTGATCAGAAAGGAGTAGAACATGTCCTCGACAGCAAGCTCGACATGACCTTCAAGGATGAGATCAACAGGGTGCTGAACATCGGCCTTCTCTGCGCGAGCTCCCTACCGATCAACCGCCCGGCGATGCGCAGGGTGGTCAAGATGCTGCAAGAAGTGCGCGCCGAGGCCACCCGGCCAAGGCTGGATAAGGACGGCAAGCTATCGCCGTACTATTACGAAGACACCTCCGATCAAGGGAGCAGCGTGTAAGGTAACTCCCAAATGAGAAGATGACAGTAGCTGCTGCTTCCATGAATCTTTTCATGTAGTGGCTTGTAGAGCTCTAGGTAGAAAACCTGCAAACCTTGACCCAGATATGTCGAAAAATCTATAGATGCTGATTTTGAACACTGAATTACTCGCTACCGACGCATCCTCCGACAGCACGGTTAACTTTGGAGCTGTATTGTCAATGGAGGACAGAAGATTGGTAGGGCTTAACCCCTAAGCTGGTGGTGCCCGGTGTTCTTGGTTGTCCTTGCTGTATGTGGGCCGTGCCATTGATGCCGGTAGGGCAGATCGCTCGTCTGCTGTCGAGAGAAGAAAAGTTTGTGGATGGAATCAAACGTAGGTGTGTACTGTAATTAGTACTGGTACTTCGCTTTTTCTTCTGAGATGAGCTACTCTATTGTTCAAGGCTCATGGTCATGGCCCATGGGTGGTTGGATCAACTATTTCCTGCTATTCAACTCGCAGGATAGATGTAATAGAATGCAAATGAGTGAATGAATGAATTTCACCTCTTTATTATACTACTAGTACCACATGTTTATGTCTGCTTCTGAATTTTCTGAACCTTTATCCTCTTCTCCAGCGGACCAAAATGATTGTGTGTTATCAGTACCGTGAACTACTACTATCTGATGTGCAGTTTTTATTATACGGAATCTGTCATTCTATCTTGCCGTTGCTGTCCCAGCACAGTACACGTCACAGCTTTGATTGGCATTTGGCAAGCTGTTCGAATCTCACAGGAGCCTTGTTTGGCGCCGTGTCAAGAGTTTCCATACATTTTCAATGCGAGAATAGTCGCAGCGCGGGCGCTCATCAATCAGGCTTGCTGCTGTCGGTTGCGCGCTGGATACGACAGGGGCTCGAGGGATTGTTTAGCGAACTGATTAGATAAGACAGCAAGAGTCTGGGTGTGTCTCTCGGCTAGTGCGTCGACTTCACTTTGGAGTTTGGAAAAAAAGCTGTTCGGATCGAAGATGTCATGAGGAGATGAAAAGAAGCAGTGTGTGTCACCGTGTTTACAGTGTTGCTTCTACTATGGGTCTTAATTTTGCTATTCTGAAGTATTAAACGTAGATTATTTACAAAACCCATCCCTCAACATATGGGCTAATTTGCGAGATGAATCTAATGATGTATATTAATCTAGAATTTGCTACAGTAATTAGTCTCTAATTATAAATTAATATCTCGTCTCGTAAATTAGCCCAGAGGTTATAGAATTGGTTTTATAAATAATCTACGTTTAATACTCGAAATAACAAGATTTCAGAGGTCTAATTATTAATTATTAGATCGAAAGATCCACCAATATGTCATCTGGGATTCTGGGTTTTGGTGTTCCAGAAGCTAGGTCGGTGTAAGAACTCGTGCTGGAGGGGCCATGAAGTCTCCATGGCACGCAATCTGTCGCTAGTAGAATCTGTTGTGCTTGGCGCCGTTGGCGGGGCCGAGAAGGTGTTGTGGGCTGGTGATTGAACACGACCATGGGCCGCATGTGTTCGGTGTTGGGCTGAAATTTGTGCGGAGGGAGAACAACAGGTGTCTGCGCGGTATGGGGCTATGGGCCGATAACCACCGGCTCCCGACAGGTGGCCCATAAGGGGCACACCGCCCGGAAGAGATTTTACTGGGCCGCGCCCGAGGAGAGAAGAGTGCGCGCGCGCGAAATGCGTCGCGTCAGGGAAAAATCACCGCGCCTTTCCCCTGTGTTTGTGGATGGAGTCGTGCACTGACGAGTCGCGACACGATTCACAACTCCACACTCTCCACGCTGCCGTGCACCGGGCGCACGCACCGTGCTGCTGCGTATCCCAGATCGCAGGAGGCAGCGTGCATCGCAATTCAAACTCGAATTGCAAAGGCTGCAGCGAGACTGCCACGGTGCACACCCTTACCCGCGAATCTTTCCCTTCTCGTCGATGCGTCTCGCCTTGCCTTCGCCTTCTCCGGCTTTTCACTCTACACACAAACGGCAACTGCGAAAAAGCTTGCCGTCCTGCTACGACGCGGTCCAACTCCGGTGGTCTCCACCCCGCGACAAAATACCCACGGATTCAAACTCGTACCAATCCTCCCTTCTCTCCGTGACTCCGCCCCCATTTCCTCCCCTCCAAAACCCTAGCTGCTTTGCTTTCCTCTCCTCTTCCCATCGATCGCTGCTCCAGGTTCCAGCTCGCACCAAGCAGCCGCACCGCACGACGTCACGAATGGCGCCGCCGCCTACTCCGTCGTGGGTGATCCTGAGCCGCGAGGTGCGCGCGTGCGGCGACGGCGCCGACCTCTCCCTCGACCTCGCCGGCGCCGCGCCGCCGCGGATCACCGAGCTCGCCGTGTCCCGGCGCGTCTCGCCGGCCGAGGTGGACCCCAGCGCCAGGTGGAAGGACCCCTGCGTCGTCGCGATCGACGCCCCCGCGGGGCTCGTCCTCGTCCTCGCGCCGCCGCCGCGGGGCCCCACCGACGCCGGGACGCTCCGGTCATGGACCGACGGCGACGGCAACGTGCGCACGTTCCGCGTCAGCACCATCCCGCCGCCGCGCTTCTTCGTCTGCGACGTCGCCGCCACCACCGCGTGCCACGTCCCCGATCCCGACGGCCAGATTTTCAACAACGACCTCGGCGTCTTCGCCGCGCCGGGAGGTGGGGGGAAATTCATGGTCGCCGAGTTCCAGTTCATCGTTGGTGGCAACGAGGCCAAACTCCTCTGGTTCTCGTCCGAGACCGGCGAATGGGTGAAGAGAGTCCACAACCCCCTCCCCCGCTGGATCTGGAGATTCCCCTTCGTCGTCTCCCACGACGGCAAGCTCTGGTGGGTGGACAACGCGGCGGGCCTCCTCTTCTGCGATCCGTTCGCCGACGAGCCGGACATGGAGTACGTCCCGCTGCGTGCAGCTGAGCGACGGCAAGTTCAGGTGCGTGGTGATGGGATGCGCGAGCGACGGATCAACTCCCAATGTCACCATGCGCACCCTGGTTGATCCGGCGACAGGGGAGTGGACGCTTGAGTACGCGGTGAGCTTCGCCGACATCTGGGCCAGCGAGAGCTACAAGGCGACTAAGCTGCCGGAGAAGGCTCCAGCGCTCGCGCTCGTCCACCCCAAGAACGCCGACGTGTTGTACTACTTCGTGGAGGACCAGCTCATGGGTGTCGACATGCGCGCCAAGGAGGTCGTGGAGTATGAGGCCCACAAGATGACCGTGCCGGAGGATGCCCGCGTCTTCTCTTACTGCGTTCTTCCAATGGAGCTACCGCCCGCGCTCTCGGCAGGTAATATGATTCCGTGGGCTCAGTATTTCCTTGATACTACTAGTAAAACGCATCATGTCAATGCTCTCCTTTCTGTTTGCACGGTACATGCTACTAGTATGCAGTAATAGTCTAGTTTCAAGTTCTGCGACAATTTGCTCGTCGGTATCGAGTGCTGTTATGTCTGTTTTGAATTTAATATCATGCCTTGATTGGTTAATTTGTGTGTTTAGTGTGGCATGTTGATTGTGTCTATGTGGCGTGCGTAGAAAACTAGTATGATTTTTTATGGTGCTGAACCTGCTGTGAATTCTAAGCAGACCGGTGTTTATGTCACTGCTTGTATACCTCTTTGGCCATTGTTTATCTTGATGGTTCCTGAAATTCAATAATTTGGGCAATTTTTGGTCTGATACTTAACAAATGATGTTATGTAAAGGATGGCTTTTGCGTTTTGCATCATTGACTCTTATGTGCACATCTCTTCCACGTAGTATCTATGTTCCCCTGAAAAAACGGACGCACTACACTGCATATCTGTCTGTTTGGCATATATGCTGTTAGGCTTCAAGAGCAACAGTCCATTAGCATTTAGTAGTTCTAGAGTGCACATCTCTTCCAGAAACATTTATGCATATGCACTAGAGTACTCTGTATGATAAAACGTTCGTTTTTACTGCTTACTACATACATCCTCAAATTGATTGCATAACATCTAGGCGCCCTGGAATTGCCATCTCATACATTTTGTTGATATAACGAGCATCTCTGTTGTCTTGTACATTTTGAATATATTGATAAGGGAGTAACACCTCATGCTATATGCCATCACGTACACACTGTATTAAAGATGAAAAGACAGCCACAGTACACATGAAGCAAGTTTATAAGCAGATAACAATTGTTGTTTTCTTTTCCAAATTTCACAAACACTGTTGTACTAGTAATTTCCTTTTTTGCTTCTTGCTTTGATTTTGTTGCTTCCTCAGATGATTAGTTCCTCTTGCTCCTCTTATTCTCTAATTCATACTACTATATATGAATATTATTACCTGAAAAATATATGATCGTATACTTCTTAAGGCAAGAGTATTACTTCTTCCTGTCATATCAGGTGTGTTTGGTTTGCTGCCATACTTTGCCACGCCACACTTGTGGCTGCCACAGATTGCTAAGCAGGTGTTTGGTTCTTTGCCACATTTGTGGCTTGCCACACTTTAACAATAGCATGTTCCATGTGTCATAGACTTATATTTTTGTCAACTTTACAATACTTTGTGACTAGTAATTTGATGGCCACATTTTTTTGGCTGCCACAACTTGTTTAACCTTAGTTGTGGCAAAGTATGGCCGGCAACCAAACACACCCATCATGTTACTGTTTTATCTTTTATCGGCTAACCCCGTTGAGGTTCCTCATCATTATCTCCTTTCCTCCTATTCATAACAGAAAGTTAGATACTTTCTACCAAATCAAATGCATGTTTTTTACTAGAACTTTGACTGACATCCGTTTTCTTTGAAGGTCTGTCTAAGGAGGGCGCTGCCACCTGCATTGCCGTCTGATCCCAAAGGAGCATAACCAGTGGGTTCTTGTGTCACCCAGGGCTGTGATAACCAGTTGGCATTTTGAGTGTTGTTCTTTGCCTGCCTCTTGCTATTGGCTGCAGTATTTTGCTACTCCTGCCCTGGTTGCCCATTATTTTTGGTGAGAGGCGATTGAGTAATTTACTTACAAGTTACAAATAGTAGCAGTTTCAGCACTCATTTCGGTAGCAGTAGCTCTGAGTAACCGCGTGCTTGGATAATTAACTTTGCAGTTCTATTGCTATTTCGTTATGATGCTCTTAATTATGGTTTCTATTGCTGCATGCTCAAAGTTCGAATGTGGATTCAACTTAAGTAATAGTATTGTCTTAAGACCTTCACCTTGCGTGAATATCACTATCAGTAGTTGTCAAGTCCACATTTGATTTACCATATGATCTCCGTTTCCAGCTCTTATTTGCTCCAGACACAGCAGCTCGCCATAAAGTCCTAAAAGCAATTTGCAGGCCTAAATCGATGTACATGCCGTGGAAAAAAAAAAGGACACACATTCCTTTGGAAAATCTGAAGAAAA
The DNA here is from genome assembly GCA_000325765.3 of Leersia perrieri. Classification (NCBI taxonomy): domain Eukaryota; kingdom Viridiplantae; phylum Streptophyta; class Magnoliopsida; order Poales; family Poaceae; genus Leersia; species Leersia perrieri. The sequence goes on from CM002476.1 coordinate 6,217,867, forward strand.
AAAAAACTGCCTAGAAAAAAGATGGTGAAGACAAGAGATTATTGCCTGAGACATACATTGATTTTAATCCAGTTTGTTGGAGCCGTTCTAACCAATAACATCCTGTTAATAAATATTTTTTTCACGTTGCCCAGTCATTCTACTCGCTCACAGTTGGAGGTTTCGAGCATTCTAACAAATATTTAGATTTGTTGTCTTAAGATATGTCTAATCCATCTAAAAACGATCAGAGGAGCAGTACCGAGTATGCTGCGCACTGATCAATCTTAAGGCTTAAGCAGAAGAATGTTGTCTGTACTCCGAATGGTTATATCTAATGACATACATCGATCTCATTTGACATTTTATTGCACGTGGGCCTAGAACCTGTCAAATGCTAAAATAGCAAAAAAGGTGTTTTGCGCTGCTAATTTGTGTTCAGCTGGGTCGAGGGGCCCGCCGCCCGCCGAATGTGGTTGCGACATCCGACTCGCGCCGACTCGGCCGCAGGAAGCACCCGCACCATTAAGCTCACGTGACGTGACAACTGCAATAGTCACGTCGTGCGCACGGTCGAACTCCCCCATGGCCCATGCGTTGCATTGCAGGTTGCAGCAGAGCAGACAGCAAGCACGGCACCGACTTGGCTGCGTCGCCGGCAGAGACACGAGCTTTGGGTCGGTCGGTGTTTGCCCCTCCCCCTCCCCCGCACGCATGCGGCACTAGTACAAAACCTTCCCATCTTCTAGCTCTTCGTTTACAATCGTTTCCCCTTCTCTCTCACACACACACCCATCTCCGCTGCAACTCGCCCAAGCCCAAGCCAACTACCAGCCGCGCCGCCGTACGACGTCGTCGTCCGAACTGGACGGCGAATCAATGGCGCCTCCTCCGTGTCCCCGGCGGCGGCGCGCGTCCCTCCCGTCGCGCTCGACCCCTCCGCGGGTCTCGTCCTCGTCGACGCCCAGCCATGCATCCGCGAGCTACTTCGTCTGCGACGTCGCCGCCACCCACGTCCCCTACCCCAAGGGCCACGACCTCGGCGTCATCGCCGCGCCAGGAGGAGGTCACTACATGGTCGTCGAGTTCCAGCTCGTAGTTTTCAATGTTCTCGTAGTAGTGTAGTTTCGAGTTTCGCTATGCCTGCAAATTGCTTGTGTCAGAATTCCGCAACTATGTATGTCCTGCTATTTTTTATGTTTTGCGTTTAAGATCAACTATAATAAGATCATGTGTTTGATGTGTCATGTTGATTGGTGTGTGTATGTGTCGTATGTGTGTGGCATGTGTAGGAAACTCTGCTTTTCGTGACACCAAACCCAGTAGTGAATTCAGAGCAGACAGTGTTTATGTGAATTGCTTGTCTAACTGTTTGGTCTATCAAGTTGAAGTTAATCTTCATAGTTTCTAGAGTTTCATAGATTTTGACCTTTTCTTTTTCTACAATGTGAGTGACCTCCTCCTATATAATTTGGCTCTTGCATCTCATCATCCACAAACTATTATTAACATAGGATGATGATTAGATTTTCTAGCTGATATATTGTTTTATATCCATATTACTCTACAAAGTCTTACAAAGTACTGGTACTACTAGATATGCATTTACGATTGCACTTGAAAATCATTATGTTTTTGGAGATATCTAGTTTGAATATTGCCTACTTAACGGAACAAGATGTTTCTTAATGTTTTCCGTCATTGACCATAGTACATAGGCATTTTGTGAAATGATTGGCATGTCTTCAACTGCTTGTTGTATCAGAAGATTAGTTTTCTCCTATTCAATTCAGAAGGTAGGAACCAAACCAAGTACCATAATCTAGCATGAGAAGAAACAATCAGCCACCACAAAAGCACAACCTAAGAGCCATTTTATAATGTCACCCACAGCTAAACTTGTCTTAAATCCGAATCCCCAAACATGACAGAGAAAATAACCCCCAATGTGTTCCAACCTTTCAGGTTCCAACACGCGCATCTTGATAAATCATAATTGAACAAATAACAATTTCACATCAATGGATTTAGAACTACTACAATATGCACCGGTAAAACACAGGTGACAATTAATGGACAAAAAGAAGAAACAATCCAATATAAAAGAGGAGTTAGACAAGGGGATCCACTATCACCATACTTATTTATCCTAATAGCCGACGTTCTACAGAAAATGATCCAAAGGGCATACCACTCAGGGCAGCTAGCACACCCGCTGCTGCTGCTTTTTGTTTGACGATTTCTACCCCTGGGATTACCCGGAGTCGCAAAGTAAAGGTATTATCTATTAACTAGAATTGTTTTGATTTCATCTTGTTACCGTGGGTACCAGCTACGGGATCCTGGGACTGGTACTCGTTATGCGGTTCCGTAGGGAACAGTTCGTTGTTCTTCTACGGCACGCCCTCCTTCGGGTTACCTATTACGGTGGCCGAGGGGCGGGTCGTGACAGCTTTGGTTTTTGTCCTCAGTCAGTAGGCGACTCAGCGTTTGCCGATTGATTTTCGCGGTGGTAGAGTATTATTGTTTGTCTTTTCGATCGGGTATCGACCGGGAATCGTCGTCTTCATGTTTGTTCGTCTGCCTGTGTCGTCTATGTGTTCGAAAGTCAAAACCTTTCTGAATTTGAATTTGTAGAACGAGAACAAAATTGTCTGTTTTCAACGATACCAATTCATTCCTCCCTGTACGTGTTGCCACCTTGTTCTGTATTCTGTGTTGCAAATGATGAGGAACGATGATGCGAACGGTGGTTGCAGACGAGGAGTCTGGCGGTGAGGCCTGGACTGGACGGGAGCTGGCGGGGGAGCACAAACTGCAAATCAATCGGCGGCAGAGGTGAAGGGTGCAGATAGGCAGGGCTCGGGTTTGTGTAATTTCCTAGTTTCATATTCCTCCTATGCTTGGGAAAGACCTGGATTCATGGATTCATTTTACAGATACGTGTGACAATATTAGAACTACATGTACATTTTTTTAGAATTTTTAGTAATATTTGTTAGTTTGTGTGCATGTATATATAAAAAGAACTTGTGTGCATCGGATATGCCACTACTACAGAACTGCTCATCACTAACGAGATATTAGTAACAGTTATATGAAATCCGTTTGTGATTTTGATATCACTAACGGTTGATAAAGTTATCCGTTAAAGATAACAATTGTACGGTTTTGCCGTGCCCGCTGGAATCATATCACTAATGTTCCCAAACATGTACTATTAGCGTTTTAGCTTTGAAATATCAGAGGATCACAGGATCGAAGAAGCGCATGTTCCATTTTTTTCGGATGTACAACACATGCAGACTTCCTGATTTTTCAGACGTACATGCAATGAACACGTGCATTATCATCCAACGGCAACACGTGGATGCAAAGTTAATCCAACGATCAAGAATTTGGCAGAAATCAGTCCCAAAATCTGGCGACAGATTTCTAGTAATATCGACAAACTATGCATATATATGTTGATGTAAGTATGATGTCTCAAGGATAATACAGCGTGATAAAAAATTCGTGTGATCTTGGATAGTTTGGTAGAAAAACATTCGGATGTTACATAGACACTGCTAGAAGCCATACCGTTCGAGAAGGGAAGCCATCTTAGGCACGCACACAACAGTGAAACGTGAGCCCCTTTCAAAAAGAAAAAAAAAAAAGAAACGTGAGCCACGTCGCGCGTGGGCACGACCGAACTCCCAGCGTCGCGGCGCGATCAAGCACCGCGCATTCCTGGTGGATAGTTTCGTGCACTCTCGGCGCCGCGCCGCGGTGCGTCTCGCTCAGTGCACTGTGCAACTGTGCACGCACACCCCAACGCTGCGACGCACCGGACTTGGGTTGCATCGGTCGAAGTATTCGCGGCAGCGTACTACACACGGGCTTAGCTGGTCAGACGCTAGCCGCGCGCGAATCTTTCCGTTCCCGTGATGCGGCTCGCCGGCCTTTCCCTCGACCTTCCCCTCCCGAACTCACCGAAACGGCAACTGCCAAAAGATAAAGTTCATCAGGCTGGAACGCTGGTATTGTTTGGTCTCCACACGCGACAAAACCCATGGAGTGATTCAAACTCGTACCAATCCAATTCTTCCCATTTCTCTCCCTTGCATTCAATCGATTTACTCACTTATCCCCTCCTCAAACCCTAGCTCCTTCTAGTACTACTCGCACCAAGCAGCCGTACATCGTCGTCTCGTCGTTGTTCGAGTCGGAAATCGGAATGGTGCCACCTCCGTCGTCGCCGTCGTGGGTGATTCTGAGCCGCGGGGTGCGTGTCGACGGCGAGCTCGCCCTGCCGGAAGGCGCCGACGTCTCCCTCGAGCTCGCCGCGCCGCCGCGCGTCGCGGTGCTCTCGGTGTCGCGGCGCGTCTCGCTGGCCGAGGTGGACACCAGCGCCAGGGTGAAATCCCCCTGCGTCCTCGCCCTCGACCCCTCCGCCGGGCTCGTCCTCGTCCTCGCGCCGCCGCCTCCAAGGCCTGCCGGCTCTGGGAGGATCCGATCCTGGACCGACGGCGATGGCGAGGTGCACACGTTCCACATCGACACCATCCCGCCCCCGCGCCACTTCGTCTGCGACGTCGCCGCCGCCACCGCCTCCCACGTCCCCGACCCCGACGGCCAGATCTTCAACAACGACCTCGGCATCATCGCGGCGCCAGGCGGCGGCTACATGGTCGTCGAGTTCCAGACCATGGTCGGCGACGACGAGGCCACACTCCTCTGCTTCTCGTCGGAGACCGGCGAGTGGGTGGAGAAGGACATCAACAACCCGCTGCCGGGCTGGATTTGGACGTTCTACGACATCGTCACCCACGACGGCAAGCTCTGGTGGGTGGACACCGTCGCGGGCATCCTCTTCTGCGACCCGTTCGCCGACGAGCCACGCATGGGGTTCGTTCCGCTGGCGACGGAGGAGGACGACCACGAAGATGACTGCATCGGCTGCGGCTACTGCAGAGAGAGGTATCTCGCCACACGCCGCATCGTGCAGCTGAGCGCCGGCAAGTTCAGGCGCGTGGAGATGAGCTTCGCAAGCAAGGACGCCGCTCCCAAGATCACCATGCGCACGCTGGTTGATCTGGCGACCGGGGAGTGGGCGCTTGAGTACGCGGCGAGCTTCGCCGACATCTGGGCCAGCGAGAGCTACAAGGCGACCGGGCTGCCGGAGAAGGCCCCTGAACTCGCCGGCGCGTTCGTCCACCCGAAGAACCCCGACGTGGTGTACTTCTTCCTGGAGGAGCAGCTCTTGGGCGTCGACCTGCGCGCGAGGAAGGTAGTGGATTGCGAGGCCTCCATCTCTTCTCGCGGCGTTCTTCCATGGGAGCTCCCGTCCGCGCTCTCCGCAGGTAACACGATTCCGCAAGCTTCACGCTTGATACAGTAGTACTCGATCTAGTAGTGTGCATCCTGTGTCAGATGTTCTCATATGCAGCTTGGAACATGCTCTAATGCCAAGTAGAGATCCAATTGCTCATGTCGGTATTGAGCAACTACAAATTATGTGCTTGCGTTAATCTCATTGCTCAACAGTTTAATTTTTGTGTTTGATGTGTCATGTTGGTTGGTGTGTCGTGTGTATTTGGCATGTGAAACTTTTGTTTTTCATGATACCAACCTACTGGAGTAGTAATGAATTCTGTGCAGAGAGGTGCACGTGTGAGCTGCTTGCTTCGCTGTTTTGTTCTTTGAGTTGATAAGAATTGGACAAATTTTGGTCTAGAACGTAAATTGACCATCTTCTATTTAACCTGGCTTTTCCATTTCGCATTCGTGCTACTTTTGTGCAAATTTCTTCTACAAGCTGAGTTACAGAAAAATGGATGCTAGCTTGAAACTGTTGCATGCATTTTTTTTAGCTGCTTTATAGTTTTATGTTCATATTCTCCTGAAAATTTTACAAAGTACTATAGTACTTGATATGCCTTCAGGAGTGAACTAAGAGAAATCATTACTATGTTTTACGAGATTCTAGTTTGAAGCTTGTCTGTTGATAAATCAAAGTGTTTGTTAGTATCACTTTGATACTATGTCTTCCATCATTGACCATATCATTTTGTGAAATGAAAATTCACACCAGGAGAATAGTTAAGTTCTTTCATTTTCTCCTATTCATAACTACTGCTTAGCTAGTTTTTAACAGATCGAATACTACATATTTTCTACTACGTAGTATTTTGACAAACATAGTAACATATATGTGCTCCCATTAATGGTTGAAGGTCTGTTTCTGGTGGGTGATGCCAATGGTGCGAATAATGGAGCTCCATCTGCATCGCCGGCTTCCCTGCCATCGTCTGATCTCAACAGAGCCTAGAGTGGGTTGTTTGTGCCGTCCTGAGTACCACAAAGCAAGAGTGAACAAGATATCTGCGTGTGAAAAACCGGGTTGTCATTTTGAGTGTTCTTGGCCTGCCTCTTGACAATGGCTGAAGTATTTGCTATCTCCTGTTCATGTTGTGTTAACTTGAATATTTTGTGAGGGCGATCGAGCACTTTACTTGTGTGACTGGTAGTGGCACTCATTCCTGCAGGCAGTAGCTAGCAATCCAGCTCTCTGTAACTGCATGCTTGGATATTCAACTCATCATTTCTACTATGCCATTTTGTTATTCTCATGACTATATCTGGTTTGATTGGATTTATGAGCTGCATCCTCAAAATGGAATCTGGAATCGACTCATATGTGTCTAACATACTTGATACTTCTGATTGTGTGAATAACCACTGGAAAGTCAATTTACACACTCCGACATGGCAGCTCCCAGAAAATTTCTGAAATTTATTGGCATAACACACCGAGTATTTCTTTAAATTTTTAGAGTCAGATGACACCATGAACCACGTTATCGTCATCATTGACATGATCAAGATGTTGTCCACATTATTAAATCATTACTGTATCTTGCCAATTTACTTTGCTAAAAAAAGTGTCTGTGCCATTTTAGTGTGACGATATGCATCTCATTTGTCATTTTCTACACTAATCTCTCTCAAATGCATGTAGGCCCAGAAGTCGTCGCGTGGTCAAAGCATCAGGCCCACTTTTGCGTCTCAGGCAAGAAAAATCCTTCATGACGACATGGTTGGCCCAGTAAAGGCCCATCATCTCCGGCCTATTTTAACGGCCTAGACAAGTGGGCGCCTCATCCAATCCCACGCAATTCGTTACGGCATCCAATATTCCAATTCCAGAAGGAACCCACGCAATTCGTTACGGTTAGTTTAGTTTCCTCGAGAAGATGATGCAAGGGGGAGATCAAACCGGCGGAGGTGGAAATGCCCCGCGACACGCGGCCATGGACGTCGGCTCCAGCTCCGGCTCCGGCAGGGGAGTGAAGAGGCGGCGAGACGGCGACGAAGGCGGCGGCGGCGGCGGCGGCCAAGCGGCAGATGCGGCGGCGGAAGAGGACAGCAACTACCTCGAGATGCTCCCGGCGGACATGAAGGAGCGGATACTGGCCATCCTCCCGCTCGACGACGCCGTCCGCACGTCCGTCCTCTCGCCGGCGTGGCGCGACGCCGTGCGCCGCCTCCTCGACGGCAACCGCTACGCCGTCGACGTCGTCTTCACCCCGCACGACAACCACGAGCGCACCGTCGCGCGCCTCGAGTCGGCGCCGCCCGCGCCCGCGCCGCACGTCGCCGTCCTCTCCATCGTCGTCAGCCACGCCATCAGCTCGGACGACGCGTGGCGCGTGAGGCGCCTCCTCTTCTGCGCCTCGCCATGCACCGTCGAGCACCTCTACGTCCACCTCCGCGCCGCCTCGACGAGGAACAAGGTCACCTTCTACTTCGACAACCTCAGCCCTCTCCTCCGCACCCTCACGCTCCGCCGGATCAACTTCACCAGCAACTACTTCAACTGGCGCGCGCCTCCTTTCCCCTACCTCACCTCGATCCACCTCAACTCCGTCGGCGTCAGGGATGACGTCATGGACAAGATGGTCACCATCTGCCCCAACCTTCGCGTCCTCAAGCTCGTCTGCTGCACTAGGCTGCGCAACATCCTCGTCAGGGCGACGAATCTGAGGTTCTTCACCGTCGCCGAGTGCGAGAATCTGGAGAAGGTGATGGTGGTTGACTGCAATCGCCTCCGATCATATCACTACAGCGGCCGCCCTAACTCGTTCTTCATCCCTCCCACCGGCTTGCTTGACGATCTCTACATCTGCACTGCCACGGCGCCGATGGCTGGTCAGGTGGTCGATGAATGGACATGGTTCAGGAACTCCCTGCCTTTTCTCTCCAGGGTCACCGCCCTTACCATCTGCAGCAATTGCCTCAAGGTCTGCTCGATCTTAATTCGCCGTGTTCGTTCGTTCCACCATTTCAGATTCATTTCGCTTTCTTGCTGTTAGTTCAGTTAGCTCATGGATGATGGAATGGAACTGCTCTTTAGATTCTGTATCCCTTGCATGGTCCTGGAGCAAATGCCGCATTGGCCAACGCCTACAACTTCCAGAGCATGAGAGAGATACAGCTGCTCATGTTTGAATTGAAGGCTGTCGACCTCGACAACATCTATGTGTTCCTCAATAGTTGCCGCCGCCCCAACCTGACCAAGTTCTTTGTGCAGGTTAAATCAATACATTCCTGCCAGTCCATTCTGAATCTGAATTGCATTTCAGCAATCTGTTTTTGCTGTTTTATTGCATTTGAAATCCGCATCTGCTGTTCCATTCGTCGTAATCGTTCTGAACAATCTATCACTGTTCATTCTTGCAGCTCCCAGCAGTCGGATATGGGCCTTTTGAAGAGGATTTCTTTGACAATCAGCAGGAAGAGCTGCCAAATGATGGACTAGATAATCTTGAGGTGGCAAAGATCAAGAACTTCAATTGGCGCCGCTACGACTTGCAGCTTTTGGTGTTTCTGTTGAGGAAAACCAGCTCTGTCCCAAGACTGCTGATTGTTTCCCCCAGGAATTTGAGGTTTGAGGATCTTGGCCTTCAACAAGCAGACCTTTCTCTTATCCAAGCAGCTTTGAACAGAGGCCAGCTCATCCTTGAGACCTCGGACAATGATGCTGTATGCCGTCCATTTCATTCAACGATCTACAAGGAGTTTTAGTCGCTGGTGACAGATCGACTTATGGCTTTATAGTCTTCAACATTAGGGACTAACTATAGTGGACGATAGACAGAGCAATTCAGAACATGTTGAGTTTTAGTTCTTAGTCAGGTTCAGAGCTTAACTTCTGTAGCTACTCTTCTAGATTAGGTAAGGATAACATGTTAGTATGTTACAGGACAAGAGAACAGATAGTCAGAATTCATGCAATTGCTTTTTTCATACGCATGATTTGTTTTTGTTGACTGATTACGATTGACACATTGCTTGTTACTTGTCTTTTGCTAAGTTCCAAGACAAACACAAGTTTGTACAAATATATTCAGGAGTACTATTTACATGCAGAGTTTCCGAGTTACAAACACATGTTACAAACTTACAATATGCTGGGTGTGTGAACAGGTAAGAGCAATTCAGAATTTCAGATTATGCTGAGTTTTAGTTCTGGATCAGCATTAAGAGTGCTAGGCTTCTCTAGATGTTAGATTAGGTAAGGATTATATTTTACAGAGCGAGTGAGTAGAGAACAGATAGTCATATACAGAGTTTCATGTGATTACTTTTGGTTGTCAAATCAATGCTCTTTGACGATGTCAGTGAAATACAAGATAATCCAATGTGCGCACTTTTCTTCCTTTGATACATTTGAAGTTCTGAATTCAATCCAATGTGCCCACTTTTCTTCCTTTGATACATTTGAAGTTCTGAATTCTTCTCGTTAAGGTTGCTCTCTGCTTCTCTTATTTTCATGACGAGTATTAGTCTCTACCTTTTCCTTCGGTCGTCTAAGTAAAAACATGGTTTAACCAACCGGTGTGTGCATTTCGAGCAGAGTAGCTCAACACAATTTTCTTAGTAAATATATGGTATTTGTGGTTAGGAAAAATACCAATTGTTTGAGCAAATCTCATGGGTTTGACCGTTTGAGGATCATATGGCAGCTAGTATGCATTAAGCTCTGTTATATTGTCCATGTATGCCCCATAGAGCAAGTCCACATTCTGATTTTTGTCCTTTAGAAGCAACAAAAATGTGCGATGAAGATGATAAGTTGGTGAATGTCCCTGATCCGTGTATGCTGAACAACTAAGCATGCATCACTCTGCTTGATTCTTTCTATATATGCCGTATTATTACTGGTGCTATTGGACAGCACTGTGAGATACGTTAGGAATGAAGATTAGCGGGTACCTCTTATCGTCTAATATCAGGGAACCTTAGCCTAAAAATGGCTCATCACTTTGGCCGTTACTACTGTTCAACGTGTTGTCAGATCTTCTACAGCAACCGATATATGCATCCAACTTTCTAGTGCTAATAGATAGACTGAATTTGTAACCAATATGCTATCGATCAGTGTCATAGAACCACAAATATTTATAGACATATGCAGCATTCACATGCATAATTACAAACACATACACTCACTAATTACAAACACATCCAATCAAATGTCCTGTAACGAGCCAGACAGCCAGTAGTACTCTAGTAGTTACATAGCAAAACACTGTAAAAAGCAGAGTACGACAATGACAAGCATACCAAATTATTTAGTACCCTTAATACCGCACATAATACTGCTCTGTAGTTTGTATATACATATATACATTCTCTGCCTGCCAAGCTAGATAAACAGAACGTCCGCCTCCGATACCATGAACGACGTCGCCGGCGACAGCTGCTCATCCTCGCCGGTGCCTCTCGTGCAATTTGCCCGCTTGCTGGGCTGGAGGAGGCCGTACACGTCGTCGTCGATGGCCTGGAATGACAGATTCCTCTTGATCGTCTCGAGCACCGACGACGGCACCAGCGCGTGCGGGGCGCTCTCGCCGTGGCCCGCCGCCGGCGTCCCTCCGGTGAAGGATCCGGCGGCTTCGTGGCCGGAACCGCCGCCACCGCCGGATTGCAGGTACTGCATCAGGAGCAGGCCGTCCGCCGTCGTCCAGTAGTCGTCGACGCCGCCGGAGACGCCGAAGGTGGCGGCGATGGGTACCTGTACCAGCTGCTCTCCGGTGTCCTTCACGGCAGGGTAGCTGATCGCCGGAGCGACGGCGGCGTGGCTGATCGGCGCGGAGGTGTCGTCCGTCTCCGGCGTGAGCGTGCCGCCCTTCTTGCGGACACGGCAGAGGACCCAGTCGTCCAGCTGCAAACAGGCGAATTGAATATAGGAAATACTGTAATTCATATGTTTGCCGTTCTTCAATGGCATGCAGAAAACATTTCACCCGATGATTTTAAGTTGTTTATTTAACCTCCTCCACTGTCTTCTGAAAGTCTGTCTTGGTTATGAAACTGGGTACTCCCTCTGCTTATTAATATTTAACGTTATTGACTTTAAACGAATGTTTGATCATTCGTCTTATTTAAAAAGTTATCTAAATGTTATTTATTTTTTATGAGTTTTTTATTACAAAATAAATTTTAAGCATGACTTATATTTATAAATATTTGGATAAATTTTTTAAATAAGAAGATGGTCAAATGTGTGCTAAAAAGTCAACGGTGTCAAACATTAAAATCCGGATGGAGTATTTTACACTTTGATATAAAATACATTTAAAATAACCTTAAGAACAATCTCACCAATTAGTTAAAAAATCGGTATCATATTATCTATTCTTCCCTTACACCCAATTAGGAAAGGTGTAAAAAATATCTGTTATATCAGTTTTTTTTTTTCAGGGAATCTGTTATCTATTTTTTAACTGATCTGTTATATCAGTTAAAAGGGCATATAATCAATAAGATTATTAAAATCGTGAAAACTATCATTCGAAACAGGATGAGTTGTTCTTAAGGGAGGCATTTTAACATATTTTGTTGTGAGAGAAATCAGAGTTAAGGGTCATTTATAGGGTCGACTAGTTGAGGGTAAAAAATGACTTCACAACATTTAAATTTGGCAAGATACATATTTCTACTGATTGATCTTCTGGCCACCAAGCCAGAGTGATGTGCGACGGCTTGCCACACGCCGCAAGCTTCTACAATATATATATATAGAGATCAAGTTCATATTAAAATATCATGCATGTCTACCAATTCCAGCATACATAATGTATTCCTTTAACAAGGGGTGCACTTACCCTCATGGAATGGTTAGGGCGATGAGCAGCGATGATGTCAATGTCGAGAAGGCGATATTCGTGCATGACCCAATCAGTCTTGTTGCCTCTAGGGGAGCGACCCTGGTAGAAAACGAGTGCTTTCTTCACACCAAGGCAGTGTGCACCATTGGATGCTAGGATTGGCTTGTCAGTACCGGTGGCCTTCCAATAGCCCGATCCAGCGGTGCGGTTAGGTCTTACACCGTTCGGGTACTTACGGTCCCTCGGGCTGAAGAAGAACCACTCGTCCTCCCCAAACACAGCCTTGGCTGCATTGCACCCAAACCATCAGCGTACAATTGAGTAAAGTAGTGAGAGAGTATAGACACTTGAGACCAGCAGGATAGCCCTAATCGTACGGTAAACATGTAGATGTCCTATTATGTGTAATAATGTGTTGGTCAGTTGTTGTGTACTAAATGGTGCATCCATCTGACCATGCATCCATCATATATGATCACAGGTTGATCGTATAGCATGCACAGTTTGTACCTAACGGAGAAAACAAAGACAACACTTTTCATTGTCTTTGTTATGAACGATGACAGGAAATTAACCTTCATCATATTTTTTATAAAAAAAAAGAATCTATCTAGTTGCGGCTAGCATACAAATTAAAGCATCTACTAGGAAGTATACTTTATTTCAGAACAAAGCTAGTTAACTTGCAAACATGGTATACCCCTCCGGTTTTTAATATTTGATACCGTTGATTTTTTAGCGTATGTTTGACCATTCGTCTCATTCAAAAAATTTATTCAAATATTTATAAATATAAATCATGCTTAAAATTTCTTTTTAAATAAAACAACCAGTAACAAAATAAATAATATTTAAATAAATGTTTTGAACAAGATGAATGGTCAAACATTCGTTCAAAAGTCAATATCGTCAAACATTAAAAAACAGAGGGAGTACATGCCTACCAGGAAGATCCCAGGGTTCGAACTTGTAGATGTCGACGTCGGAGACGATGGACGTGGCTTCGCCGGCGATTTTCTTCCTGAGGTAATGGACGATGATCTCCTGATCCGTCGGCTGGAACCGGAACCCCGGCGGCAGCCGGCATCCCCCCAAAACGAACCCAATTTCCATGCCTGCCTATGTAGGATAATCAGCCGATGGGCTAATTTATATGGTGGGGTGGGCCGGTGAGAAGCGTGTGTCGAGAAGATACCAAGCAATGCGCATGCGTGGCCAATAATGCGAAGATGAGGCTTTCCTCGGACAGGAGACGACGAATGCTGGCGCGATAGGATTTAATTTTGGTGACCTTATGACTCACGTCACGCCTGTCAGCTACATGCTGCTGCAAATTAACACGCATATGTACCATATTCCGGTTAACTATGCTCGACACGGACTGTTAATCGCATGCACCTGCGCTGAACTTACTGCTGAAACACCATGATTTGGTGAGGTGCGTGTATTTTTTTTTTTGAAAGACGAAAGTGCGTGTATTATACGATGTACAAATACGTGTTACGCCTGTGTTATAAAAGATGCTCTAGGGATGCGTGCGTATATACGATGGACATGTTGTTTGGTGCTAAGGTAAAAGTTAAAGCCGAATTGTGATGTGCCCCCTCTTATCCTACAAGTTACCATAGTACATGCCCGCGTACAGATATGCAGTTCATCTTGAAAGAACGAAAAAGTTACTCCACAGCATAAGGACAATGTACAGGTCTTAATCTAGCAAGGTGCCCACGGGTGATTTAACCGCAGGATAATCACAGCCATTTCCAGATGACCAGATATATACAGTATCATATACGTGCTTGAACTTGCACATGATAATTGTCTGGTCTTGCAAGCAACTTGCAGGTCGCTGGGTGAGGAAAACAAGGTCTGGGCGTTGTTTTAATCTTGGACTGTCACTATACAGAATAATACTTGGTGCCATCTTGATCAACAGATCAGACCAGCGGGAACGCGTCGACGATGCAAACAAGGGAGGAAATTTGAAGGCTCAGCAGATTGGCTCGATGTCATAATCCTCAACACATATTAGATCCAGATATGTAGCTTGTGAGTTGTGATTATCCCAACAAGCACGTACGACTCGAATACTTATCCCATGCATGGACATGATCGAACCGTAATAACTGCTCAAGTGCCGATTTAGTATATGTGTCAGCCGTCGACGACTGTTACAGTCTTCATTTTTCGTCGCATATTTGTTACTGAAGACAAACCGATCGACCCACCACCGTACGAAACAACCGATCGACCGACCAGCGCACGAACTGGGCGAGCAGCAAAGGCCAGCGTGCAACGGCGCGCGAGGTCACGCACGACACACTTGCCCAGAATCCTCCGGGGGCCGCCCGCCGCGATCGCCAGATCGCGTGCTTGGCTGCTAGCGCGCGGCGCAACGAAAACACCGTGCGCCCCTGAGATTTTGGGTTTTGGGTCGGGGAAGTGATCGAGGAACGTGACGATTGAGCTGGATGTCCTGTGAGAGGCCCACGTACGTGTGCCGAGCCGACGCCACAGCCCAGCCATCAAGGAGACCGCCAGAAATGTGCCCATGCCGGCCTGGCAGAAGCCCGACGGGTGAAAACTGCTGGCCTTTCGGCGCAGATTGATCCGCAATTCTCCGAGGGCACAGAGCCATAGTGGGCACTAAACGAGTATAAACATTTATACCTAGGTAGTATGAGCGCGCACTTATTTAGGGCGTCTTTGGGAAAAAAAAAACCTTACTTGGTACCAACTCTATTTGTAATTGTACTTATCACTGGATGACTGGAGTGCTATTTATCTTCTATTTTGATCGCTTGTCTTGCAAAAATATCATTTCAAAAGATGTCATATTAGCCAAGTATATGGCCACCTAAACATATAGAACTTCTATTTATCCTAATCTTAACATTTAGAAGTTATTCGTCGTCAAAGTTGAAACTGTGAAAGTACAATTGATTTGTTTTTTACATATACTGGCTTCAATTTGTTTTTGTTCGGTTTATGCTTTATTAGTACTACAATTGATTTTGTAGGCGTGGTAGTACATGGTTGCTCGTAGTTTTCCTTTTTTTTTTAAACGAGTTCAAATATTATTTTTAACATTATGAATTCGTGTCTGCTAAAGCTAATATTTTATTTCCATTATACCACAATGTACCTATATATTGTTCAGTTATATGGGTCATAAACTAAATCGAAAGAACGCAAAGATGCAGACTTGCTATTCTATCAGATATATCTTCATCTGTTAAATTATTGACGAGGAAATATTCTATAACCTACCTACTTGATTGAAATCTTCACACTTCCTAGTCTTTTCTCACCAAATAAACACATATATGTGTATCCATTCCAGGTTTGTGTCTTTAGCATTGAGTTCCATCACACTAGCTAGAACTAGGATAGAAAGGGACATTAACTCCATCCTACCGGCCTATACATTACTGATGCATCATCTTGTCATGCATAGAACTAGGCAAGAAGATGAGTCGGGAGTCTACCACTTACATATGTACTCCCGTGCCACCATCAACTATTTTCACTGCACATACTTATCCAACATGCTACCATTAACTATTCCGCTCTATTAATCTAACTCCTTGTATATGATGAAACATTTTCTTCCGACCCTTGTCCTATCGATGACGCGTACCTTGCATATAATAAAAATATACAACTTTCAAATCAATTCAAAACTTTCAAAGCTATTTTGTACGACTCCGGTCTAATTTAGGCAAGTCCCTTGAAATCATTTTATTGGAGCATGGATATAAAGTTTAGTGCCCTAAAAATAAAAAGAAGGAAACAAAACCGCTCAATGTGCAGCCTGAACCCTACTAGTATACCTATGTGGCTGACCTACTAACAGCTCTGTTTATGTAGCCTCTGTCCACAAATCTCTGGATGACCCGGATCTGAGTACCAGCTAAGCTAGCGCCCGCGGATATCCCGCCGTCAGATCCTCCGATCCAGTGGGCATAATGGCCACCCTTTGACGGCCGCCAATCCATCCATCCGCAGCCGTTCCACCGAAACGGCTTCGGCAACAGCAGCACACACACTAAAATCAATCAGTGGAAAAACGGCGTTTTCTCATGGAGCCCACGGCACATGGAGAGACAGCTCTCCCCCACATGCCGTTTAAGCAAGCTACACACAAGCCATAACTTCCACGAGCTGAGCTCATCTATGGATTAATTTGCAGCTCGATCGATTGTTCACATTTCGTCATCCAAGTGATCAGCAGCTCCACCAAAAAAAAAGAAAAGAAAAAAAAAGAACGAACAGGAGAAAGAAATGCAAAAAATCAATTGACCAACACATCATCGGCTGGCGAGCGAGCCAGCCAACCAACAGGTAAGCCGAATCAGCACTAACCGACGCCTAAGCATGATTGCGACCAGATTAATCAACTGCTTGTGATGTGCGACGATGAGCTAGCTTAACATAGCTAGCAAATGATCGGTTTCATACGGCCTTGTTTTTTTAATCCATTTTTTCTCAATTTCCAATGTACACAGGGTACTAATTGACGTAATTTATGACTTTGTACGTGATGGGATCGATCGATCGATTGATCATCGATAGCTCACAGCAGCGTGTTTCCATCGATCGATCGCTATGTGCCGTGAACTCGTGACACATGTGCGTATGTGTTATTCGCGAGTGATCATGAGCTACGCTACGCACCTCTGAATTATTCGTCTCAGCTAGTAGACGGCGACTTCTCTGGCGATGCTAGCCAATGCGACGTGGAGATTAACCGTACGTGATCGATGGCATGCGTGGTCGATCGCGATGTATTTGGTCGCAACCAGCTGAATCATTTAAGAAATGGTGCCCAAAATGACACGTCTCGAGAAAACATATTATTCCTGGCGTCTGTTTCACTGTTTTATAATTATCCGTTGCTATTGATTCGGTCCTTCTCACCGAAGTAACCTCACGTTGGGATTCAACTATTCGACAATCAATCAACACCAATCACCGATATGTCACTTTCGTCATCAGCTCGTTCTGCTACTAATCCTTATCGATCATTGACTAGAGCTATTTCAATTTTGGACTGCAAAAAAGTTTCAAATTGTTTGATTTTGATCAATGAACATTACTACATCCGTCCATAAGATAGGTAGGTGTTTTGACTTTTTTGATTGCATATTTTTTATTGAATAAGCGTTATGAAAATAAGGTAGTATATGATAACATTTAAACGTACAACACTATTTAGATAAATTAATACTCACTCTTTCCACTCAAATATGTACGACGTAGCCAATGTCATTAGAAAAACAGAGTCAGTACATTCCATAATAACGAATAATTGCTCGCTAAATCAATAGGAGGAATCAATGCTTAAATATGGTTATATGAACAATGTCCGGTGATAAGCATCTAGCGATCGAGCCTAGGGACGGAGTACCACGCAAGATGGAACTAACTCGAAGAAGACGAAATTAAATTAGTCCTAGTGTGTAGTGTGCTCGTATCAATTACCGATCCAATCATTCATGTGCGAGTTGAGTAGTAATGCGAACGATGAATCATCTGGCATGCATGTGGCTGGCCCACCGCCCGCAACCCGGGCCCACACTCGCGTAGTCCCGTCCCTCGCCTCGCAACAAAACCAGAGCCACTCCACCAGAGAAAACGGACAAGAAAGCGGCCTCTCCCTCGCTTCGCTTTGTTCTCGATCGGCTTACTCTCTCGAGTCGAGTCTCGATCCCCTCACTGTCCTCGCCACGCCACGCCGCGCCGCGCCGCGAGCTTGGGCCAATCCAGATTCAGGCATGAGCTTGACGCGGCACGGTGGTGGCGAGGAGGTGACGACGACGCCGGCGCTGGAGATGCTGGATGAGTACTGGTTCTTCAGCAACACGTTGGGGAAGAACGGGAGGCGGCAGGGTGGTCGTGGGGAGAGTCGGCCGCCGAGGTCGCCGGCGACGGCGAAGGGGAAGGAGGAAGGGGGTGAGACGTCGAGGCTCTTCGCGTCGGGAATCCGGAGGCTGCTCCGGACGCCGTCGCTGCCGTCGCCGCGGGTCGGGATGGGGATGTCGACGTCGTCTTCCAAGGACGACGACGACGAGGAGGAGGAGGTTGTCGCCGACGAGTCCTCGGCGGCGGCGGCGGAGGAGGACGACGAGATGAACTGGAGCTCGATATACGAGGGCGTGCTCCGCACCAGGATCGCCGAGGAAGGAGTCAGCGTCAGGTCGGCGCTTCGCCGTGCGCCGTCGATGCCCGTCTCGTCGTCGTCCGCCGCCGACGACGGCCGCCGCGACCGCGACGCGTCCACCACGACGCCGGCCATGTCCCGTCTCAGGCACGCCCACAGCACCATGGAAAGACACTGCCGCTCGCACACTCCCACCAAGGTTAGAAAACGCCATTAATTGCCCCCCAATCGCCATGGCCATCAAGCGGATTGATTCTAAATTTCTAATCGATTGGTCGATCGATCCTTGCAGGCTGAAAGGACGCCGAAGACGTCGAGGAATCAGGCGCCGCGGCGGGAGCTGCGGTCGTTCAGCGCGAACCAGCAGCCGCTGGTGCGGCACGAGAGCATGTTCGAGGACAAGAAGTGGAAGAGCTCGAGCGACCTGGAGTCGATCGAGGTGCAGGGGTTCAGGGACCTGGGCTTCGTCTTCGACCAGGAGGATCTCCGCGAGAGCCTCGCCGACGTCCTCCCCGGCCTCCGCGGCGGCAGCGACAACGACGACGCCAACACAAACACAAACACGAGCACGAATTCTGCAGCCGCAATGGGCGTGCGGCGGCCGTACCTGTCGGAGTCGTGGTACCACGTGCGGCGGCCGGCGGCGACGACGGCGGCGGTAAGGCTGCAGAAGGCGGAGGCGAGGTCGGCGGCGGAGATGAAGGACAAGCTTCGGATGTGGGCGCAGGCCGTCGCGTGCAACGTCCGACAAGAGTGTTAAAAATGGATCGATACATCGCGTCCACCCGCCCGGCCCACACCAGTGAGTTACTTACTACAGCAGCACAAACCTCAAACTCGATGATACTACTACCACCTCAGTAGTTGAGTTTTGTTACCTTTCCCTCCTCCGCCTACAGATTCAAACCAGATGATACTCCGTTTAGATAGCTGTTCAGTCATCTTTCTTTCGTTTTTTTTTTTTACTTCTTTCAATCCATGAATAATATGGCGGCAACCGCACTATTCTTTTGATATACTCAATTGAAATAAGCTATAATGCATGGTGAGAGGCTCCATTTGGAACTCGGGAGTTCTCGCAAGAATGTCATTGGTTGCGTCCTGTAAATGTGGGCTTTTCAATGAAATTATTGCAGAATTCAGAGGTTCCATGTGCAGCCAACAGAAGCTGTTACTACCATGTATATTCTTGACCTAAAAAATAATTTTATATCTACGTTGCTGTGTAGCAAAATTGTAGGGCGTTTTAGGAATCAAGCAACATAATGATGCAATGCCAGTGAAAATGTTGCTATTACTAACCACTGGTCAGGGTTTTTTTTTTGGCTGATATTGGAGTACTAACATAGCAGGAGAGCAAGGCGACGCATACCTGGCTGTCCGGCCAATCCCATGTGCCGGTTTCTGGCTACCCGCAGGCAAGTCCAAAAACAATGTTTGGAATCTGGCCAGTTCGGCGCCGATAACACGAGAGATCCAATGAGAAACAGCATATGCATCATCAGGTGTCAGATATGAATATGATCAACTGATCAAGCAACTCAAGTCGGCACTGATTGCGGCCGACTCGCCATATTTTTGCAGAACGTAACATGGACTCATGGAGATACGAGTCATTTAATTGAACGGGGAAACTGACAGCTCAGATCGGTTCAGCCAAACAAGGATTTTGCAACAGACTCGTTTAAAGATAGTATGACCTATTGAACAGATCCATTGAAAGTTCACAAATGACAATATTTCATAGATACTATTAGTAACATTTGATATATTCCAAGCTTCATGCAAAGATCTGAGCAACTCCAGCGATCAGTTCAGGACTTCATCTGATAACGGTCAATGCAGAATCCTTACAGATTGACGGTAAATCCTCAAAGCTGACGGCAGTAATCAGCTTCAAGTGTCTCAAAATCATGAAAGACTTCACATACTGTAACTAGCTATACATGGGCCAAGTATGTTGTCGGCCATGATACCATAAACAAGCTGCCAGCATTTTGCCCATCTACAAAAGATAGCCTATAAATTCTAAAGCAAATAAAACAGATACTGAAAATTTGCCTTGCCATGTATTTTTTAGTGCTAATAGTTTAAGGTAGATACTGTCAACAGCATCATTTTAGTAAGTTCAAAGTACTGAACGGATATGCTAGCACTGCCAGTAGATCTTTTTAACATTGCACCTTGCAGAACAGCATAAGATAAGAAGCCTTGTTCCGGACCTGTGTAAAACAATATGGCAAATTGGCATAACCAAGAGGAAGAAAAGGAAAAAATCAACTCAAAGAATGCAATATATTTAGTACCTTTGAAGCATATGATCTCCAGTCTGTGCATCCTATTTGATTTGAACAATTCCGTAGATAATTACGCCAAGAATTAATGATTGCATGCTTATCTCTAAATGCATCACTTGAGAAGAGCAAGTTATCCATCAAAACTAGGTATATGTAGAGACTGAAAAAGTTGCAGTCTTTATCCTTCACATTTATGGACGTGACTGACTTCAAGATCTTCTCAACATTTGCAACCTGAATATGTAGAAACAATACAAAAATTTAAGGAAAAGCATACGTTCACTGCTGTAGCCAAAAGGCATCCCATATTGAAGAGACATGTCCATCAACCATGCTTACCTTAAGGCCAAAGCTAATCTTGAGGAATTGTAGGGCCAGCTGGCTCCTTAAAAATTTGCTTCTGTAATCAGTCCCAGTGATGCAGTCAACAATCCTTAAACAATTAAGGTCCATTCTGACTCTGCAATGTTACGAGGTTAACTTCAGATAGGCAAACATCATAAGCAAAAGCCACGTGAGCTATTCTTTGACAAAATACCAAGAGTTGATACTGTACATGAAACTTCAAGAGGTAATAGAGTTGTTGAGAGAAATCGTCAATATATAGAGCAAACTGCACTACCAAGATTAATCGTTGACATAACTTGTTCAGAAAGGGTCACTGCATCCTAGTCAATATATAACTAATATACTCACCCTTCCTCACCAAACACACACACACACACACACACACACACACTCACCCATAAATTACTCCAGCAGACCAGCACTTGTTAGATTGGGCATCAATCAATAAATCATAAAAAGATAAACAATTACAAATTACTAGCTCTGAAAAACAAGACAACTACTTGTATTCTGATAAATGGTCACAATTGGTTACAAAATAAGACATGTATGTAAAATTTTACCTCTGAGCAATGGATTGAGCCACTGATAGACAGCTACTTTCCCATTCACTTGTATTGAAGTACAAGATAAGAGAACTCAGACAGTCTCCCAAAATAAGCAGTAGGCCTTCAAGTCGTCGGTCCAAAAAGAAGGAAATAACAATATCAAGGAATTCTTCTGCCTCAGAGGATGAGAAGATAGAATGCACCTTTCTGTAAATTAAATTGTACATTCAAATGAAATCAACTTGGTACAGAAAGAATAATGGAACAATTCAAAAACTGGTTAATACCATAATATTTACCATTTTAGAAAGATTAAATGAATACAGAGATAATACATTTCGCCATAGAAAAAAGACATTGTTATCACAAATAGTGGATCAACAAAGCCACACTGTAAGTGTGATCATAATAGGACAGAATCATGAAATTAAAATGTCCCTAAAGTAGCAGCAGAACAATTTTAGAATCTTATCATGACAATATATAGTGACTATACAGATCTGGTCAGAAATTTGCATCACATTGAGGAGAACATCATATTTAGTATGCCAGACAGACCTAAAAAGTAGAAACATCCAATCCACAAATATAAGAATCTTAGGGTGGATGTGACACATCCTAATACTATGAATCTGGACGGAGGTAGTATTAGTTATGTAAGTAAAAAAAACAAAAAATTATACCAGACACTTTATTGTAGCCAAGACTTGAGAACTGATAGCACAAAAAGAACTCAGCATTGAAACTTGCAAGCAAATAGGAAGCTCTAGTGATCATTTTATGCTATATTGTTAGTATGACAACGGTGTTTTTTTGTTTTAGATTTTGCGGGTGAGATACAAGAAAAAAAAAACTCAATAGGCTAATACAATGTAATCTCTGTATCATAACTTGAGAAGCTTCCGCTTACCTGATTTTGCAGCAAGCAGATGTAACCTTTAACCATTCAACAATGTTTTGAGGTGGGCCATCATCTGCAGTATCTGATAACAAATAGGAAAAGCTTAATTTTAGAATTCCTAAACTACAAGGAGCTAATTCACAAAAATGAAATTACAAATAAAAATTTCAGGAATGCTCATAACCACGAGGCTGAAACTAGCGAGTTCATTAAGTGCACTATAAATAAATAAAAACTGATCAACAAGTAAGAACAATTTGTATGGAACCAACCTGCAATCACATTTTCAGAGGTGGAAGCTTTAGTGTGACTATCAAATATATATCCATAGCTGAGCAGAGCACTCTTTAGAACTGAGTAGCTTGGAAAATGCCCAATGTTGACCAATAATTTACCAGCCTGTAACACATAAAAAGTTGAAGTACATAATCTCCAACGGTAGAACACAACGCATACATTATGCTCATAAATATGTTACCTCATTTAGGGAAAGAACGCTGTTCCAAAAGTCAGATGCAGCAACTCGCAACTTCTTATTAGACGAATACAACACTGATAGGTAGTTGTGTAAAGCATACAGCAAAGTATAATTGAACACTTAATAACTAGAAGAAAAATACACATCAATTCTTACACTTGGTTAGTGCCCACGATGCTATAGTGTCTTCAACAGAACCATGCACGAGGACCAACTTCAAAAGCCATCCATCCATCAACAAGCCTTCTAGGAACCCTTCTTCTACACAAATAGCAACAGAGAAACGTTAACCTAACAGATTAACATAAGAACAGTATACCGTAGTGGCACAGTGTGAGAAAAGAAAAGGCTTGACACAGACAAGTCAATTGATATCATTTCTTTGGCAAGTCAGAACTTTACACATGCGCAAAGAGCTAACCTTGTCCAATGTTTAGATCAAAACCTAAATGATCATTTGAACAGAATGTTTGCAGAAGTTGACAATTTTCAACTCCTGTGGAACTAATAACTGAAGGGGATTTCTGCAGGCACAGTTCATAAGGATAATTCAATTTAGGAAATAAAAAGATGCACCTTGCTGGAGCACTCAACAATAACTGAATAAATGTAGGTTCATCTGACCTGGCAACCGAAAACTCTCTGACCCCATTGGGACACATCATCACCAGCATCGAACTCTATCGACTGTAAATTCAATAATATATTAGAAAGAGGAACATGCATAGAAATGCAAAAGCTTTGCAAACAGATATGTGTTTGACAACTACCTGCTCCTCATACTCCTCAACAAATTTGCGAAACTTAATCTCTTTCTCCCTCACTTTCTTGTCTTCATCATCTGAATTATGTCCTTTGGGCTTATGTTTGGGTTTAACACCAGCAGCTTTAAGCTCATCCTTTCCAGTTGCAAAGTAATCCTCCAAAAGATCATCCAACCCAATAACCTTCTTCCTGTGGAGAAATGGGCACCGGTAAGTTCGATCAATCACTAAAATAGTTGTATTACCTGCACCGAGTTGTTATTAACACATCCGAACACCTTGAGGGCAATTTATTCCAATACAATACATATCACTGCACTTTTTTTATCTTACCACTCATGAAGCAAGTTCTCCACAAACACCATGGAATCATCCACTGTGCGCTAGAGCTAGTGCTACTACACTCGTATCAAACATCACATTCGACCGATCAACAATAAACACGCCCAACCAAGGACAATCCCGTTTCACTGAACCCCTAAACCCTAAAAAAAAATCAGGCGGAGAAGGGAAATCCGCAACCAGCTAAATTCACAGCCCTAATTACTCGAATCGAATCCTGACCACACACGCGCCTGGTGTAAATGAGACATCAACTCGAACCCCCGCCGTGCCGTGCCGTCCCTCCGCCCAAATCGCCCCCTTTCCCCGAAACAGAAACCCGGAGTAGAATGGGAACGGAACGGATTTCACCTCTTGGCGGGGCGCGCGGTGGGGAGGAGGGGATCCTCCTCCTCGAAATCGAGGGGCTCGTCCATGACCATCTCTCTCTCGCTCTCCTCGGCGATTCCTCGCTCGCAGCGTCGCGCGAAAGGCTGGAGTAGTGGAGGACTGGAGGGTTTGGGTGGCTCCGCGTCGCGTGGCGCGGCTCTCCAAAACCTCGCTCGCTGGCTCGCTGCAGTTGTAGAGCAGAGCAAAACTGCAAACCTGTCGCCGCCGAACGTGCCGAGGCTGAAGCGGCGGAGGAGCCCGTGCTTTCCAGTTTTTTTGTAACGGCCCACTAAGGTCGTTCTAGAGAGGAAAAAGTCTACTTCAGATCCCTTAACTTGTAGCCGAGTTTAAAAAACGTCGCTGAACTGCAAAAACAGGTACCACGTCCCTCAGTTTATAAAACCTTGTTGAGGGACCTCAAGTGAACTTCTAGAGATGGGTCCGTGTGTGACTAATTATTTATTTGTCCGTCTATAATACTATTTGCTACAGCCTACTAGTAAAGTTGAAGCAGTAAAGAAGGCCAAGTGTGATCTGAGCCAGAAGGCAACAGAGCTGAGTATGCCCATTTCTGAATTCATGGCAAACCTTCTCATTGCTGCTTTGAAATTAGCGGATGTTAGCATTTTTCAGACTTCAGAGGAAAGTGTTCCGGGAGCCTGACCGCCCAACCCAAGCTGACCTTCACATCTAAGGACCTTCGCAGCTAATATAATTCTCCATCCGTCCAAAAAAAATATAAACGTTTAGGATGTGCGACACATCATAGTTCAACGAATATGGACAAAGACCCCAAACACTTATGACTTATCCTGAAAAGAGAGAGACCCCAAACACTTATATTTAGACAGATGGAGTACTATTAATTGGCATCTGGTACAACCAAAACTCCAGAAGCAAAAGCCTGTTTTTCTCTCTTGAGATTCTTTTGCTCAATACCCCGGAACGAATGGGTTTTGCTTCAGCAAAAGAAGCAAGTTTTCTCATCGGCAGAAACCAGGCTGAATTTAACACCAAATTTGACACAAGTATAGATATTCAGTAGCAAACAGGTGATTCATCAGAAAAGATGTTATTAGCAAAAAAAAAACCACACGGGCATAAATTATTTCACATGCCGAGTAGCCGACTTGATGAATGATACTAATTATGTCCATTGTTGAATGGAATTAGATGGCGTAAAAATTTCTAGCTGAAACAACACCAGCTGAACTGGCATGCCAATTTGCAATACGCTGCCTTATTCTATTTACTCGTGACCATGATACCCTTCTGCTGTTCTTGTGATAATTTTCTATGCTTTACCATTCAACTGGACTTGAGCTAGCTTCACTTCGCTTTCTTCAACACCATCCTCCTTACCAGGAAACGACCTCCCACTACTTGTGACAAGGTCCTTGATGGTTGCTTGGATGTCCTTATCGTCCAACAGTGACTCCAATGTTACATGTACTCCTTAAAAACAGAGGTGAGAAATTAGATGCAAGGAAAAATAAATACGGAGTACCTCTATGGGGAGCTAAGTTTACAATGTGATTGTGCAAATGTCATGCGGGACTTGAGAGACGTCACTTTGGCATAGACACCTATGCCAATGGACCATATGAAAATGATAGTATCCTACAAGTTCGCTCTCCGAGGTATTACTTATTCATCTGTAGTTGGGAAGATAGCATTTCATTTGGACATGTTGACCATCAGCAAGAAGGAATGGTCAAATAGAATAAAAGCACATGTTGAATTATGTAAGTTTCAGCTGTCAACATGATGAAATTGATCTAACAGTGCCAATGAACACAGGCCTATTGCCTCATGTACTATTTATGGTGAATATATTGCTTTTATGCCAATTAATTCTACATGAATTTGCTCATAATAAGCCATTATGTCAAGAATAGCCAATTCTCCTATAAGTTTGTATACTCTTAATGCCTAATTATGATGAAGCAGGGAAATAATAATATGGCATTTGGACTTACGGAATCTCCAATAATGCTTCGGGTGAGTTGGGTCATTGATTGTTTCCTCTTGTGCTGGTCTTGTGGTGTACTTGTCTTTAAGTGCAAGCAGGTCCTGACAAATAAGACATCATATTAATTTACTTTATTCTGTATTGATCTCTAATAGTATATGTTAACAAGAGAAGTTCATACCTGCAATGGGAAGATTGCCCACATTGATGGAGCATCGAAATGCTGCTGAACAATGAAGTGTACTACTTCTGGGGTGCAGCGAGATGGTGGCTCATCATCACTACCAACCACAGTCTTGTAGAAACGGCTTCTTCTTCCTTCATCTTCTTCCCACCAAGCACGTAATGTGGAGCAATCATGGCATGACGGAGCACAAACCTGTACAAACACCAAACAAAATTGAACATCTAACTAAATCTTCTCCAAGCCATTTTCAGTTTGCCATACACAACCTACGTATAATTGCATCTGTAGCTCTGAAGATAATACTATTAACAAGAGGGGAACACACCGTCATGTAGCTATACTGAGATGGAATACCAAATTCCAAGTTTGGTTCACTAGGCATTCTCTGGATACGCAGACCGATCAATCCAAGTTCTTGCATAACCTAGATAAAAATATTTCTGTTATCCATGAGCATATACAAACACTAGCTTATGACCAGGAAAACGTCATACAGGGTGAACGCAGGCAGGGATAAGTCCAAGATCTTCCCCACATGCCAACATATCTGATGAGTTCAACAGTACAGGTAGAGTCTTCAGCGCATTTTGACGCCATAGATTCTCTTGGCGAGCAAAATAATAGTCATAGCACAATCTTCTGAGGACATTTTTGCTGTAAAATACTACTTCATGAGAGGATGAAAAAGTCCATACTCCACAAGAATTTGGTTATAGCTCATTGCATTAAAAAATAAGAATATTAGAAAGAACTAAAAAGTTTAGTGTCAATTCATACTTTTCTTGAGAAGAAACTGCCTACTGAATATACTAGTACCATTCGTTTTTGATAAGAACTGCCTACTAGCGATGCACAATGCAAAAAACTAGTTATGTAGCAAGGCAATAGTGGTAGAACTAAACAAATCCTGGACGGAAAGGAGCAGTATGTAACAAAGTATAGTATCATAATGATCCTGCGCTATTATCCTGTTGGGCTAAACATTTTACCAACATCAACTAACCTGAAGTAAATTTACAAAGCAAAACTCAACTGTGTAGATCAAAGTCTTCTCAGAACTGAACAAATAGAAGGAAACAACTAGTTAAAGTAAATCAATATTACATGTGTTCATCTAGATTCCCAAAACTTGAAGTATCTTCCAAGTTGAACCAGGGATAAAATTTTGTGCTGTCCTCTGGATCTCTAATAAGGACTATATTCTGCAGAATAAACAATTTTTTAAACAATTTAAAATATTATTTTGTTCAGAACTTCAAAGAGTATTTTTATATGGATAAAAAAGTATCAAGGCAGAATGGCAGATTACCATCCGTCTCAAAATATAATTATCTCGAGGATTAAAATTTGTCTCAAAATATAACTACACCTATCACCCCATCTCAACCAATCACAAGCTCCCTCCGTTTAATTTCTTCACCTACTTTCTCATCTTAACCAATCACAACCATTCCTCACCCCTAACCTTAATTTCTTCAAAAAGGGCATTAGTAGTTTTATTTTGAGACAGAGGGAGTAGTATAGATTGTGTCAGGCGATAAGATATGACTTACCTGTATTAGATCGAACAAACCACGCCAAATACTGTCTTCTTTCTCCAGCCATAATGATCTTTCAGAGCTGGTCTTTAGCTTTGCGATTATCCTTTTCTCTGTATTGCAGTCCTCTTGGAACTATACATTTGTGAAACAATAAATTATAAGAGAAACTGAAGGTTGAAATGTAATGTGAAACTGCAATAAAGAGCGCACACAGTCGATATTGAAAAGAAAACTTCTACTAAAGCCTAAGCTAATGATAATCTACTCATGCCATACAGTCTTGTACAAGATAAATTAAGTGACGATGAGAAGAGAATATAGAATAATTACATTACCTCATAACATTGTTTGTTATACTCATTTAGAAAGTTGGCTGCAATTACTGTCCAAAAGGATCCAAACTTCTCCTGAAAAAGAACAGAAATGTCATGCTAGTTCCCCTTGTTTTTCCGAAAAATAGAACATTTGTTAGAAAGACAACCTCCAGAATTTCCTGACGAATATACGGTCGACTCATTCTATCGAAATCCCACAAGCCTTCACCAAGAAGCTCCTCCTGAAGCCAACACAGGAACAGGTCAGATAAAGTACCCAAGCTCTCTGGCCTTTCTAGTCTGTTTAACAGATACAAAACCAACCTGGCTGAGAGCAATTGAAGGTCTGAATTTCCCAACCAGACCTGTGGCTGCATGATCTGGAAGCTCCCATATCCTAAAGAACCCCAAGATATGATCTATCCTATATGCAGTGAAGTATTTTGCCATCTGCAGCATGGTAACTGGAGATAAATAATTACAGCAAGAGATGACCAGTCAGATAAGACAAAAATATGGTGCTGTTAAAAAACCTGTGTCAGACGAGCTCGCCACCAGCCATAATTATCCTTTGACATCTCCTCCCAGTTGTATGTAGGAAAACCCCAATTTTGTCCATTTTTGTCGAAATAATCTGGAGGCGCACCAGTAGCTGTATTCATGCGAAATAAAGTGGGGTATACCCAAGTATCCACACTATTCCTATCAACACCAATAGGTAAATCTCCTTTCAGAATAACCTTTTTCTTCCTTGCATATGCAGCTGACTCTGATAACTATCATGAAGGGAATATGATAAATGCATATATCAAATAAAAACTCTGGATGCAGGTCAGAGTGACAAAGACAGAGACCAATACTTACTTGCATATGTAGATGGTACTGGATGTAGTAATGAAAACATATAATGTCGTGATGCAAAGTACCTTCAGAAACAATCTTGTCAAGCTAAAATAAATTACAGAGATGAACATCATTTAGCACTTGAACAAATTTTCCACATGTGCTCTCACATCTCAGAAGTCGGAACGATTTCAACTAGATAGAACTTATATAAAGTATGTTATAGCATGTCATACTGATCATACCTTCTCCTTAGAAAACTGTGAAAAACGGCCCCATTGGCTGTGGTCTGATGTCTCAAAGAAGTCCCGTAGAAAACAAAATGCTGCATATGGTTTCAACCACTCCTATTGGAACATGGCAGGAATGCCACCACATTCAGTTTGGAATAAGCTATCAAGTACCTTCGCTAAACAAACTGTCAGTTAATAACTAATATACCTCATTTTCAGATAAGAACTGCTTGAATGAACTGGAATTTAGTACTTTGTCTTTTTCTAATTTGAATATTTTTCTTGCTATCGACAGTTTTGTGGCCAACGCTGCCTCATAGTCAACATCCTGTTTAAACATGATTTCAAGCAACAGAATGTTAGATTTCTGCAAACAACTGAGTCACGCTATTAATTGCATAACTATCTGGTTTTAAGAATAAAAATAGTTAAATAGCAGGACACCATGTACATCTAATCCAACAGCAAGTCAGCAAGACTTGTTACTCAAGCAGTGATGAAAGGTAAATTAGTGAAACCGTGCACTTGAAAAACATCTCTACCTTTTGGTCCAACTGCTTCTTTGCCTGTGAAATCCCGTCCTGCAATAACAAAAAAAATTGCATATGATGAGGATCAGGCAAGGATGAACTCATTCAGCACAAGAAATCAGTGAAATACTGAGATGAGATGCTAACATAGGTTAGGAGTACAATAAATTAATATGAAGGTAGAACAAAATGCACCTTAACATCCCCTGGAATTGCATCTGAAAGTGCTTGAACTCTAAGGTACAAGGGGTGTAATGCAAACACAGAGAGTGAGCTGTAAACCAACATGTAGGGCATTATTTCTGTTCAGATAAGATTCTTCTCACTTGAAACAAAAGCACAGGAAATCTTATTTAGCAGTGCATACTATTGTTACCTGTATGGATATGAATCCCACCACATCCCATGAACTGAAGTATCATTGATAGGAAGAAGCTGAACAAGATGAAAGCCTGAATTGACTGCCCAATCAACAAGAAGTTTAAGATCAAGAAATTCTCCAACACCAAGGTCCTCACTTGACCTGATTGAGAACATAGGTACAGCAACACCTGCACCCCTCCATGGTGATTCCTGGAAAAATAAAGCGATGAATTAGTACCACTAGTTCTCTACGATGCATTGGTGCAATCTCAGATCTTGTCATAGTCTAAGAAACAATGATCTTCTCTACCGATCATCTGTTAGTTCATCTTTGGATAATGGAGTCAATAATATTACTGCAAACTCGATATGACTGATTGCTTAATGCATCATAGCAAAGCTAATGAGTGCATAAGCAAAATTGTCAGGAAGTTCCTCGCAGGCTCAATGACAATGAATGTGTGTAATATAAGCATATTTAAGTGCACTACTCATTATAGTTGCATACATTACCCGGAGGGCACCATCAGACAAGAGGACGTATCTGGATGGCTTGGATGATGATAGATCCAAATCAACCTCCCTGTTTGGACCGAACTCCAATGAAGAGACCCCTGCTTCACTAATTTTACAGTATTTATATGTGGAATATTATTAAGGGCAATACAGTGGTTAATAGCTGAAAGTATCCATACGATTAATCTGCATGCAAATTCAAGGTAATGAAGAACTCATTTGTACAAGGATATTTTACTGGGAACTCGGATTTTCGTAACAGACAATTTGCCTTCCAGATGGAATCTCCGACGTAATTAAGCTTGAGGCCATCTTGAGCTCGCCAATTTCCTAACTGAGGATTGCTTCCTGTGACCACGACCTAAATTTTCACATCAGCAATAGTTAGGGAGTACCAGAAGTATAACTATTAGACATAGTGGGGGAAAATGACCGCACAGAAACTGTATGAATAACACTTACAGTAAAGCCAGCTCCAAGCCGGGGACAGCTAATAATAAACTGAACAACGGTATCTGTTGAGGAAAAATTTAGTAATGATGAATTAAAAAATGATGCTTGGCTTGATATGTAAATCCAAGTACATACAAGAAAATAATCAGAATAATTTTTCTTGATATGTAAATATGTATTTGTCTATTTGACATGGAAGAGATTATGCCACATTGATTCATTATCAGTAATTGTTCAAAAAAATTCATTATCAGTAAAAAATATATATACAAAAGAAAGTAAAATATATATGTATATTGACCACTTCATTCCAGTTTATTCCATTGGTTTTAGACTTTATTACCTTCAGCGTCCAAACTTTTGTTGAGAGATGCAGACTGCACTTCTCTTTTA
This sequence comes from Leersia perrieri, assembly GCA_000325765.3. Taxonomy (NCBI): domain Eukaryota; kingdom Viridiplantae; phylum Streptophyta; class Magnoliopsida; order Poales; family Poaceae; genus Leersia; species Leersia perrieri. The sequence continues at coordinate 6,249,559 of CM002476.1, forward strand.
GCATTTTCAGTTCCATTGAAAATGACATTCTTGAATGCACTTCGAAGGAAAAGTGCTTCAGAAGCATCCTGGATTCAAACCACAACTTTTACAAACCATGGGACAGAACATCAAACTTGTATGACTAGTATGACATAGCAAGATAACACATTCAGCTAAAACTGCATTGGCAAATAGTGCTGCTGTGCTACTAATGTTTTAACAGAACACCAGCATACCCTAACAGCTAAGATTTAAAATTTAGCAAGTGCAGTAAATTTTTTAACCGTACCTGCCACCAGTCGTGTATCTCAATTACGTCTCCGTCCTGAATGCCCTCTGGAAGTACTAATTTCCTTTTCTCTCCAGACTCCGATCTCAAAACATTCTTGTTATCATCCACCACATAATTATTGTATTCACTGGTGAAGCCAGTAGCGACCGAAACTCGGCCAGACCAGACTAGCTCATTTCCCTGATGAACCGGACTCAGAGCCAACCCTTGCTTGACATTCCAAGATCCAAGTGCAAGCTCTGAGCCAGCGATGAGAAGACTCTGCCCCCATTGTGTGTAGTACGGTAATTTGAAAATCAAGGTTACTGTATTCAGAGATTTCTTCCCGGAAGATGCCCCCAAATTCACCATTTCTTCCAACAGGCACAAAAAAAAGAGCACCAAAGTTAGCAAGCTGAATACATGAATAAAAAAAAGGTGCAATATTCATATGTTTCATATTATGTGCCTAATAAGTCAATAGAACATGCACAAAATGAATGGCCCATGCCTCTGGGGCCATCCATATCCAATACTCTTCTTGTTTCCATTACCCCTTCCCCATTTCTCCAATAAATAAGGTTGTTAAGATTCAAGTATTAGTACCCTTTCCATTTGCCATAAAAAAGGTGTAACAGATTCTGAGCATCAAGAAATTCCCCCACATTGCCATGTCTCCAGCATCCTACTTTTCCAATTACCATGGCCAAGGTGGCAAGGTCACAACCCAACAAGAACAGCAGCTCAGCTTATCCCATCCCATCCAATCCAATGTCAACGCATATCAAACAAATACAGGAACAAACACAGCACAAGAGGATTCGAATAAATTCTGAAGGGAGCAGGATTCACCTCTTTCCCAGTGGCGGTCAAGAACGACGACAATGGCGACTAATGAAGGAGGGAATCAGCAACGAAAAGGAGGAGGCACCCCGTGGATGAGGACAACGACGGCGACCACGACGAATGCGCGGCGACGTCTACGAACGCGGAGCCCTGCTGCCGTGGAGAGAGAGCGCATAAAAAAGGGACCTATCCGGACGAAACGCTCTTCTGAGATAAATCCTTTTTCCTCTGTGGATCCGGACGAAACGCTCTTCTGATATAAATCTTTTCTAACTTATCATGTGCTCAAACATATCTCTCTCATTTATTCCTATATATATACTATATTTTTCACGTTGCTAATCCATCCATCTGTCTTCTGCTTGCGCGTCCCGGGAAGATGATCTCCACGAAGCGCCGCATCAATTAGCTATAAAAGTTAGTCATAGATTGAAAGTTAGATTTTAGACATTAGATGAATTAGCCACATAATAAATTCCCCGGTGGGAGGAGCTAAGGCGCGCGCCGGCCAAGACATGGAGGATGAGAAAATCAGTCCGACGGTGAATCCTATTGAATTGAAGAGATCAATCTAGCTACATGGAGACTACTGCGTCGACGAGGCAATTGTGCTTGGTAATATGTGTGTATACTACACACGCACAAGCTAGCCACAAGGAGATCAACCATCTACACGCACAAGTCATCACAGCATCGCCTCCAATCAGATCGATCAAGATCGGTTTGTATCATCTTTGCCGGCGCACCTGCATTTAGTCCACGCACGACATCGACATCGACTACAAGTCTACAATAACACGCTTCACCGACAAATTTTTTTCATCGACATCGACTGTACGACTACACCAACAAAATTAATCGTCATCGACGACTACTTCGTCAACGGTCTTCATCAACATGATAGCACGCCACCGCCGCTTCGTCCACAAGGATGGACATCACTGCGTCCTCTGACAGATACATCTGCAAGACGTTTCATCGACGACGGCAACGATCGACCGGTCCTCTATGACAGTAATGACCGCGACAGCGACAACGGAATCAACCACGTCATCAAGAACGACGTCCTCTGACATCTGCAAGACGTCCCAGATTGCATCCTCTGACATCTAAAAGGTGCAAAATGCTACATGATGACTTTTTTCGCCTTCGGCAATTTGCGGCTACATCGACTACCACGACCATGGCTACTTCAAAATTGACTATGTCTACAGCAAGCAAGTCATCATCGACAACTCCAGTCAAAAGCGTCCATGTCATCGCTTCGTCCATGACACTCCCGTTATGACTGCGGGAGGGAATAGAGAAGAGTAAGAGATGACACCAGAAGGAGACGCAGGAATCGTACTGGTGGAGGATCGTCATCCATCAGAGATGCAATCGATGATGGTGAAGAGAGAAGATGGTGAAACCAGATTTCAAATCCAGTCGCAATCATGCACTTCGCTCTCGTTACGATGCTCTCGTTACGACTGAGGGGATGTTAGAGATAAAATATTTAGAGATAAAGATCTGAGGGGGATGTTAGAGATAAAATAGTTAGAGATAAATCTCTCCTAACTTGTCTTGTACTCTAAGATATCTCTCTCATGTATCCCTATATATACTATATAAGGGTAAGTGCAATAATACACAGAGAATACAATATATCAATATTTTTCACAACAGTGGCTATACTAGGGAACTAGAGCCCAGGTCGTTCAGTACTTCCTCCGTTTTTTAACGTACGACACCGTAGTCTTCTCGTCCACCTCACCCGCCCATCCCCACCGTCTACCTCACCGTCGTCATCCCAGCCACTGCACTCCATCCCTCACACCCTAAACACCAAGCATGCTCACTCTGATCGCAAGCGACACCCCGAAGGCTCTTGTCGTCAAGGTTCTGCTGTTGTCCTCACCTTCTAACCACTTCAAGTGTGACACCCCTGCCGTCTATCCTTGTTTAATGATTCTGGTCATTTCTCTAAACCTTGCTTACTCTTTTCATCCTTAGTGCCGCCTTGCCTCCTCTCCTTGCCCCCAAACCCTAAATCATCAATGGTGTCGCGAGTTCGAGACAAGAAACTTGGTCCGAGACAAGGCCCAAGTCTACATCCCGGACACACGTGCATGGATTAGCATTTTATAGAACCAATGCCATAAATATTAATCTCCAGTAGTAGGTGGATTTACTTTGCTCCTAACCCTCGTAACATGATGTGAAGTAGGTGCAATAAGGTGGGCAGGGACCCTCTAAATCCATATGGTGCGACCAAGGGGTCGTGGAATAGGAGGATGTATTATAAAATAAATTTTGTTCAATGCAACAATGTCACAGCCCTGAACGTACTCGATCAGCTCTTAGTCAGATGTTCCATAATATAGACTATCCATAAACACCAGATCATCAACGACATCGACATGATCCGTAATTTCTTGATCCCGTAATCCACAGGGCAAAAGCTTTGCTGCAATTTCGTACAGACAGTGTGTTGCTCATGAGTTATGACGACCGATCGAGGTTAGCATTCTGAACTAGTTTATTGCTATGCTGCTAAACCTATTCTGTTTTTCCTGATCATTCAACAATGGACATGGGAAAAAATAGTGAAGAGAAGTTGTTTGTCTTGCAGTCATGATGCAAGTTTGGTAAAAAAAAACGTAGTAATGGAGATGTTCCAAAGTTACATGTCAGTCAGGTTGTAGATGAGCCGCAGCCTCAATCTGGAGAGAAAGGCCATCAACTTTTCTTCCTTAATAATTTGTAGCCACGTCAACGAAGCAATAAAAATTATTTGTCAATATAACTTTTTACATTCAGATTATTCTCAGTTTAAAATCAAATGCTGATAAAACACGATGAAAAAACCCCTAAATTAACTTTAAAATAATTTTGACGGCTTATGTGGACAAAGATAAATGCACGGAGGCCAAGTTGGGAGTCAGCAGACGATATGCTATCGACGACGGCGGCGGATTCTTCCGGAGGGAGGGGAGGAGCAGGGGATTAGTCAATTAAGGCCACTTTACCACATCGACAGCGGCTTTTGACACTTTGTAGCCTTGTAGGCCTTCAAAAGTGTAATGGGCCAGCCTTATATGCTAAGCGGGCCGGAGTTCCTGCGCCAATTGTGCCACATATGTTATCCTCTGGGCGTGTTGTACAGTTGTACTGTTTCAATATTACTACGGGGCTAGTTGGGCTGCACGGTGCACGAGGCTGGAGTAGCAAACGTCGCTCGCCATACCATAGTCCGGCATGGCCACGAGCTCCGGCCGCCGCCGGCAATTCGCGTCCTTGCAAAGCCGGAAGCAAGGAGCGAGGCGTTGATCTGCTGGCAGCGACGAGTTTTGGGGACAGGAAAAACTGGTGGTATCCTCAGCAATCTGTAATGAATCATCGTGATATGCACACAAACTCGAAAGAAAGCAATCGATTTAAGAGGGCAAAAAAAAAAAAAAAACATGTGTTGTCGAGATCGTTCTATAGCTCTGTTTGATTGTTTGTTAACTTACTAGTCAGCAGGGTATATATGTTTCTCTAGAGAGCGTGTTATAAGAGGGCAAAAAATGCTGCATACGTTTGCATCTACATATATCCAAAATCTTGTTGTAATTTGAAGTTCAAAGCAGCAAAAACTAGTCCCATACAAGTTTTCAAGCAAAAAGTGGTCCCGGCGGGGCTCGAACCCGCGACCTTCGGCTCATAAGACCAACGCTCTAACCAACTGAGCTACGGGACCTTGACGATTTAATGTATTCCCATATACTTAATGAATATATCTAATATGTATTATGGCCCTTTTCACAATCAATGTATCTCCAGTTTTGCTGTTGCACAGTCGACTGAGATTTGTGTCCTGTCAGTCGATTAGCGCTCGACCAGCCACAGCCGTCGCGATTCGCGCAGCAGGGGCACGCTACAATTTTTCTCTCCAACGTACGATCGAGTGTACCCACAAAATGCTGCTGACTTACCGAACGAGGACTCTACTACGTACGTCGTGTGCTCAAATTTTCGCCTCGATCGTGTCCTCGTTCTCACTCCCACGTCTCTTCTCTGCTGACCATATGTTCACATTTTTTTTTCGAGTTGTCTGTCCGACGACCAAAGTCTCTCTTTCCGTTGCTAGGTGTATCGAGTTTTTTAGATAAAGATAGAAATTGGGTCTCCACATGTGGATATACACGTAACGTACTGTCAGGTTCTTACGTGAGTTATAGCAAGTGATTTTCCTTTTCATTGGAACACACGTACACTCAACTAGTTTTTACTGGAGAAGGAGCTCACTTATCTGCTCTTGGCATAAGCATACAACTCAAGCTACAAAAGTCAATCACGAACCCACAAGTATAAAGAACATCAAAGGAAAAATATGCAAAGAAGCCAAAACTAAGATACGCATATGGGTCAACCCACGTGTAATTTAATCAAACAAATTAAATTGTAGTATTTTGGATAGCCTGAAAATAAAATTTAGTTCTTTTGGCGTACTAAAATTGGTCATTCATTACCCCACATGCCACAAATGTAGATGTGTGCGCAAAACCAATGGACATTGAGTGATAACACAGCACCCCGCACCAATGTAAAATCAATTCAAGCTTCATGGCCTATTTGGAAAAGGTTTAGCTTTTGAAAATCAGCTGGTTAGAATCCAACTAGTGAGATTCAACCGAAGCTAAAAAAAACAGTTTTTCCATATTCTACTTCCTCCGTCCCATAATATAAGTTATTGAGACTATTCATGTGTAATAATCAAACATTCGTCTCAATCAAAAATTTAGTGCAAATAGAAAAATTAAATAGTCATACTTAAAGTAATTTAGATAATAAAGCAAATAATAAAAAAATAATATTTTAAATTTTTTTTAATAAGACGAGTGGTCAAACATAGTAATCAAAAAGTCAAAATCGCTTATAATATGGGACGGAGATAGTAGTTTTTAAGTTTATTTTTCAGAATCCATAACAATAGATTTTTATAATCTGAATCAGATTTTTTTTCAGCCGTTGCTTTTGCGAGAATATGGAGAAACCATAAGCGCCCTCGATATCATCGCACCATCAACGAATTTGACTGAAAATTGGTCAGCAACGAAAGTGCCAAATGGTTGGACTGACTACTTATCTCAAGCAAACAACATGCTCTTTATTTTTTATTTTTTAAAAAAACACATTCTTGCCAGGACATTAAAAGGGGGCAGATTTCGATCATCCCGACAACAGAATTCCCATATGGCCATATGGGGTCCTTTGGTCCTTGACTAGTTAGTTGCCCTTATCATCCGCGCCATCGAGTCGCTCTCCTCATGTGTGCATCCAAGCTAGCTACTGGAGTACTCCTACATCATACAGCTCGACCGACCGAGGTGACCGATCGATCCATCGGTGGATCGATCGATGGCCACGATCGCCAGCGCCGCGCCTGTGTGTACAGATAAAGACCCGACGCCCTACACGCCACACATGACACGCCGATCGATGGTCCCGACGTGGCTGATGCGCACGCACGCGATTTCGCCTGCGACGACGCAATGAGGTAGGTGAGCGTTCGCCATCTTCCCTCTCGATCCTCTGCATGCTGCATGATCGATCATCCCTGCCCGCGCGCGGTCGATCGTCACGACATGCGGCGCGCCGCGCGTCACGCGATCGTCGTCGTCGTACAGCTGCCACGGTCGCGCGCATTGACCGTCAGCACACGCCGCGCCGCGCCGCGCGGGCGCGCGAGACGACGCCCGACGAGGACCGAGGGCGCGCGCGCTTGCGTAGTTGCGTGGCCGACGCATTTATTCTGATGGTAAACGTACAACACTACTCCTGTACTTGCTAGCGACTGCTCACGTACACTTGATCCGTTTCACGTGCGCGAAAAGGGGAATTGTTCAACTCGCCAAACATTTTAGAAATATTTATTTATCTAGCTGGCCTTTTGTAAGTTATTATAACTAGTATAGGATCGACGCAAGTGGTGTAGCGTCGTCGAGCCCATTGGAGAATTGAAGGCGTATTTCTTAGTAAAACTACATGCATTTTCCCTACTACCTCCTTTGAGAAAATATAGATATTTTAAGGTTGTTTAAAAGAATCAAGGAATGTGGTTGGAGTGTAGGAATCATTCATCCATGTGGAGATTTTGGAAAAAGAGAAAAAATTTAATTTTTTTAATAATGAATTTATTAATCCAGCATCTATATCATGAGATACGGATATACACAGCCAAAGAAGAAAGGACTTTGATATGTGTAAGGTGAGGAATCAAACCACTAACATATAGGTCCATAGATGATTGATAGGGGTATACCCGTGCGACACAGGCATTTGCTTATCCAACCAAGAGTTGTCTGGGAAGATAATTTCATCGGTTACATTTGTGGTGTAATCATCTGAGGTCAATACAAGATTCTTTTTTTAAAAAATCGTTTACATTTAAGCACGATTTGATTGGAGTTACGAATCCAACCAAACCTTAAAATTGATTATGAAAACTATAAAATTTGACCGAAGTCCTGAACTAAAGGACAAATATTAACTTATGTCCGGAGGAAGTAAATTTGTACTTTAAAATGGAGCGTGACTGTTTAGGTTTGGAAGTACTTTGAGTAGTGATGTACGTGGTCCTGCTGATCTGTACTTTGGTCCAAGTGAGATCAAGACGACAAGTTGGTCATTAAGTATAAGATGGAGTGGAACGCAGATGCATGGCATCACTGGTGACGAAACGAACGATACATAATTTACATGCATTACATGGATGTCACCGGTCGAGGCAAGGCGAGCGAAGACGATGACGACGACGACGACGACTACAGGTGGCGGTTTTCTTCAACTGATGATGATGGCAGTGACGACTGCAAACACACTGGTGCCCCAGTGGCAACAGTTTTGCTGACCTTGCATATGCAGTACAGCAAGGCAATTTTATTTGTTTTTAAACCAACCAGCACCTGATCATCCAAGGATTAATTGTACACGGGTGAATTTCACATTCTTTTTTCAGTAAAGATATACATCTTCAATCGCAACACAAAATTTGTGTGATTTTTTTCATACTCCCTCTATCCCATAAAACAAGTTTGTCTGTCATTTGAATTTTGTCCTAGAAAAAAGGATCTTTCTAGCCAAATTAATTATACAGCCTATTAATTATAACACATATGATGTCCCCTTTCTTTTTATTTCTTTCCATCCACTCATCCATTCCATTAAATTTGTGATTAAAAGGAAGTTTTAATTATGAGAAATACTCATTAAATAGGGGCATAATAGTCATTTGCATTGAGGAATAATTTAGCAAAAAAAAATTCTTTCTATAACGGAGGGAGTAACTTATTTTCCATTTCTGGCCCGGTCAATTTTCCTTTGAAATTGTTCTGGCCAGATATTATGAAGATCCTAGCATATATTCCAAATCTGCAATGAAGGAGATCGAGCAGTAATTAAGCAGTAACTAAATGATTTCCATGTTTTATGCGCTTGGTGATGCACATACCAAACAAGACAAGGAGGCTGACCTAACCATCCGTGGTCGCGCGGCTCCATATCTCAGCGGCCGCTTCCGCTCCACGACGCGTTCACACACACCTCCTCGACAAGTAAGTACACACCACATCGTCGATCGCCCTGAAATCTCACATCGATCGATCCCTCCTCCTCCCAATTCCAAATGCAAGACGCCATGACACGCGCCACAGCCGCCGCCGCCGGGGTGGCGGCCGATGAGGAGGTGAGGAGGGCGGTGGAGGAGAAGCCGGTGGTGGTGGTGGGGCGGCGCGGGTGCTGCATGGCGCAGGTCGCGCGTCGGCTGCTGCTTGGGCAGGGCGCGAACCCGGCGGTGCTCGAGGTCGGTGACGACGCCGCCGACCCGGCCGCGCTCGTCAGCGACAAGGCAGGCGCGGTGGTCGCGTTCCCGGCGGTGTTCATCGGGGGGAGGCTGGTGGGCGGGCTGGACCGGCTCATGGCGATGCACATCGCCGGCGAGCTCGTGCCGGTCCTGAAGCAGGCAGGAGCCCTTTGGCTCTGAGCTGTTCTTCGTCGTTAGTGATCGATCATCGATGGGAGAATTCGTTAATGCCACCTTAATCTTAGGCTATTAGGCTTAAAGATATGATATATGCATGTTTTCTTTTGATCTTTTGGTAACTGTAGATTTGTTTGTGTTTATTCTCGATGGTCTGTAAAAGTCTGCTCCGTACTGCATCGATCATGTGGAAAGTTCGAAACTCCAGAGAAACAGAGCCGATTGATCAAGAGATATATCATGATGAATTTGATCGAATTCGATCTCCCAAATTCGTAATCGGTTGGTTCCTGCCTTGCTATAGAATATATTATATATATTCTCCATGTTGATCTATGCAACTCTGATCAGTTACATCAGGATTCTATTTACATGGATTTTTTGTCAGTCCAGATAAAGGACCCCACAACACGATCCAGCTGTGAGTTGGAAGTAATTAAGCACGTAGGCTTGTTTTGTCATTGCCCGACCATGTACTGGTTTATCTGCAGAATGAGTTGTTTTGTATCGTTGACTCCACTATGCCGCCGGTTCGGAACGAACGGGATGCGGTGGTGTCAGCGCTTGGCGGGCTCGACAGCGCGGTGATAGAAACAACGAATTCAGCGGTGCAGTGACCACAGTGGGCTCGTCGATGGGATATCAGAGATGGCTGAATGTTTTTGTGGTTTTTTTTTAAGATAATGGAATTGATTCCGGTCTTTTTTGGTTCATTTCAAGAAAATATATAGTATAGCTAATCTCTTTTTTTTTCTTAAGGAAACATATGTTAACAAGCTAACAAAATAAAATTATATTGTTTCACGAAAATTCTTGCACTTCATGGACATGTTCGAAAGTGAATAAAAAAGACAATGCTGCCTAATTTTTTTTTTTTCGTGTGCACGCTTTTTGAATGGCTAAACAGAGTTTTTTTTTTTGAAAACAGTTATACATGAAAGTAAAAAAAGACAAATCAATATATTTTTCAAGTAATGCACAATCCCAAACGACTAAACCGAGTGTTTTTTTAAGGAAACAAACGCAGCCCATGTAGACAAAAGCAAACTCGGCACACTGCAGCACATTCATTCAACAGCACACGGCACATTCAACAGCAAGTCTCTTTCGCACAGTACCGGCCCAGCTCCCTTGCGCGCGCGGCCCAAAGGTAAGCTGCTCGTGATCGGTCGACAGAATTGATCGAGCATTAACTATTTAACATGGCAGCCCCGTCAGTCTAACTGCTCTCGATCGCAGCAGACGGAATGTGAGCTCCGCGCGTACGTACGCCTTTTTTTTAAGAGAGAGAACGGCAAGCTTTATTGATTTTATTGATTGTATATAGCAGGATTACACTCTTGCATAAAGTACTTGCTTAATACAAGTCGGAGCTTGATGACCAAACCGATCAATGCAACGACTGTTTAGCTGAGCAAGCTTTAAAAAAACAAAGGCCTTTTTTCTCGCGTTATTTATATCCCCCTCCTCACTTTCTTTTTCTAAAAGAAGTTGTCTAGTCTTAACATGTGTACAAACGAATGAACATGTTTCTCATGTTTGAGCACCTGTTTTGTGAACAAGATCTTTTTATATTTAACAAGAACTCACGTTCAAATATGCAGGATATATATCCATCAGAAGCTGGTCTGTATTTTATAAATCTCAGCTATTTTAAGGATCTTTTACGTGTTCAGGGCCGGCCCTGGGAGGGCCCGAGGTACAGTCGATCTGGGCCCCCACCCTACCCCTTTCTTTCCAGGAACAGAAGCCCATCGCCTCCATCGGTTGCTCTGCTTGCGACGCGCCGATTCACCTCCGAAGCCCAAGCCCAAAGAGACGATCAGATGAAGTCCAAACGACGAGATTATCCTGACGCTTGTGATTGATCTAAATATCTAATCGTTCTCAATTCCGCTCCGCCCGTACGCCGGTGTCGACGCGCCATCCTCCTCCTCCATCCAACTCCGACGCAAGGCGCAAGGGACGGTGTCAGGTGATCAGGTGACTCAGGTGTGAGGTGTCCGTGTCTGTTCCTGTTCGTCATTCGTCAAGGACTGAAGCGGCCGGCCGGGCCAGTCGCGAGCAGTTGCAACCTGCAAGGCTGCTGCCTGCTCTCCAGCTCCAAAATACATATATTATTTTTCAGTACTAGCTCACACACGCGGGCGTGTGTTTTGTGATTATTATATTAGATGGTATACTAATGGCCTTCGAATTTATTTTCGTACAGGATAAAAGAAAACCTCAGGACCGGTATTCCGATTTGCCGCTCCCGAACTTGAAGTTTTCGTATAATCATGTGTAATGTCTACATCGAAAGGTACGACATTTCTTCTAGTAATAGCAACAAATATTTTCTCAAGACAGTAAAGTTTCCCTTCTCTATTTTCGAACCAAGGTGGTTCAACGAGAAATCAGGAGCTGTTTGGTTCACAAGGATTTATTTTTAGTCTATTAAAAATAGACTAATTACAAAACCCATTTCATAATCTTGGACTAATTCGCAAGACAAATATATTGAACCTAATTAATCCATAATTAGCCTATGTGATGCTACAGTAAACATCTACTAATTATAGATTAATTATGCTTAAAAAATTCGTCTCAAGAATTAGCTCTCGTTTATGTAATTAGTTTTATTATTAGTCTATTTTTATTACACCAAATTAGCGTCCAAATCTTAGAGATATATCCCTTGGTCTTCCTGTTCTGCTTTGTACCCTACGGTGAAGATCTATCCTCTTCATTTGGTTTTGTTGGACGAAGTTAGGGCTGCTTAGCGGATGGGGTAAGACAAATCTTGGCCACGATGGTGCTTTTCAATCTCTTTATAAGTGGGGTGGAGCTAGCCTCGTGTGCGAAATGGCGCTTAGATAACTATGGCTGATGTCTGCCGTGGTTGTCGGAGCTGATTGCTTGCTTTGGCGGTAGCATTGGCATCAATGTTGCATTTATCGTGAAGTCGGAGATGTTGCATCAATGTTGCATTTATCGTGAAGTCGGAGATGTTGTGTCACTAGGTGACAAACCCGACAACGATGACGCATGCTTGCAGTGTTGGAGCCTTTCTGTGTGGTTTTGTGGTATGTTCGGCAATGACACTCTACGTTAAGCTCCATTGTACTTTAGTTGTTAGTGGGCCGATTGTGAGGATTTTGCAGGGTTTCCTTTAATTAACTGTGTAATTGTAAAAAAAAGGTTTTCGGGTCTGGTTTTTTTATAAAGTGGGTCAACTCTCTTCATCTTGATTAAAAATTAATAGGAACAATGTTCCTCTATTTTTTTAAAAAAAGAAGAGGTTTCTCTCTATATATATACACTTATGTATAATACGTGGCAGTGAAAGGATATCTGAAATCTTTTATATATATACGTGTAACAGTCGGTGGCTTTAATTTGTATTGCCATCTTTGATTTCTTTCCTCCTTTTATGTTTTCTTTTTGCGTACGTACGTGGCTCTGGCATTCGCTATGCCTCCCCCACTCAGATTGAAAGAACTAAAAGCGAGGCAGCAACAGTGCATGCATGTACATGAGAGAAAAAGAACAAAAATAAAAAGGCCTAGCTAGCTATCCTAATGTGTGTGTGCACTTTAATATTTTCTTTTTCCAAAGTAGAGCACCAGTAGAGTTTTTAGCTATAGCCCTTCCACACCCGCACGTTCTGCTCTTCATTTTGAGAAAGTCGCCTAGCTCTCTTCACAATAATTAATGTCTCACTGCTATCACGTACGATAATACTCACCCCTTTTTATTTTACTTGTCGTTTAGCATTTAAATTTTGTTTCAAAATACTTATCGTTCTCACTTTTCAAAACAATTTTTGGAATAATTTTTACTTCATACCCTTTATTAATATAGTCATATTAGCATTAGTACTCTCACAAATAAATTTAATGTGTGCTTTAGAAAAGATGATTAGGATATAGTTAATGAGGTTAGTAAAATAATTTGTTATACATTCTAGTTTAGTGTAAGAATAGCTATAACGATAAGTAAATTGAAACAAATGAAGTATATACGTGCATTAATTTGTGCACGCACGCATGCTCTTGCATGTATATATAATCAGCCTACCAATTATTGATTAAATAAAGAAATATAGGCTGGGGGGGAGCTGATCGATGAAAATGGAGTATGTTATTGTGATGGTGTTACCATATATCGACCTGAATGATAGCTGTGTTCTTATTGGCGTGCTCTCGCTTGTTCATCTGATCAATCAATTCTGTCCGGTTTTAGCATATACATGGCACAATGTGTTTTTATTTTCAGTATACGTAGTATATTATGTATACATCAGCAAAGTTAACAAGACACTAATGAATATACAATAATTGCATGCATTTCCCAACAATCATTATCTTCACACTAGCATTTTGATGCACGGTACTCCTAATTAACGGTGTACTCGATATATTTACTGGCTCAAATTAATGTACAATGATATATCTTCACACTAGCATTTCGATGCACAGTACGTAGCTTGCTTAAAAATATAAAACCAAATACTCCTAATAAATAATAAGTTACTCCGTAAGTTTCCTGTCAAATGATATTGATTATTTATATATGGCTTTGGGAAACCTATATAGTTCAATGAAGAAACAACCATTAGCTATCATCCTAATTGTGACAGTGAACTCTACTCATCGTCGCCCAAGGTCAATACAAGGAAGCAAACATACCCATGGTGACAAGGGTTCTCTTTTTCCCAAACCTCTTTGTTAGTTTTCTTTTCCCAAAGTGCTATACACGTACATATACATTGCTCCTCTTGCTCCCAAGCTGCTTGCTACTGCTAGCAAGGCAATGCAAGAAAATTAAATCGGGACCAAAAAGTTGCAAATTTTCTGTGGACTTTGGAAAGGAATCTTGTGTCTCTTTAGAAAGCCTGTGGAGCCCTAGGGGCATGAGGAGAGAATATCCTAGGGGCTGCAAGAGTTCATACACTAGAGTCCAAGGGATTAACACTAATCAAATCCCCAAAGGCCAAAAGGCTAATTATCTCCTCATGGGGACCAATAAGATTAGAGAGAGGGGCATAAATCTGGTTTAGGGCCTTTGGACTAAAGTCAGCTCGCAAGCAGACGCCTTCCCACACTTCCAAATATTCACCTGCAGCCAGGCACTGCTTCTAGCTTTGTGATATGTTTTGCATGCATGCATGATCGTCCTGCACTGCACTGGCTGCAGCTGCTGCTGCTGCCTGATGCGATCTTGCTTGCTTGATCACTTCGGATTTCAGAAGAGAAAGTTTAATTGTGATTAGTTAACTGCTGTAGCGTGTTTAGAATCCAACACGTTGCCATTAGTACTGACGACTGATCTGACTGGCATGTTCACGACACTACCCATGAATGCATTTAATTAATTGTTTTTTGTTTGAGTTACGAGTGAATCGTTTTAGCATCGACATATATATGTACGCATGGGGTTACTTTCCGAGTGGCTTGGTCAGATTATCATCTTATATATGCTTCAAACTAAATGGAAGGGTGCGTACTCCTTCTTTTTTCTTCTTTTTTGTGAACTGAAGGGTACATACTTCTTAATTTTATAATTGGAACAATGTAGCTTTCTGAGATGTTATATTCAACCTCAAGAGAAATATTGCCAGCTAATTAAATTAAGGATCAATTTGCATTGGTGAATGATCCTTCCATCCTTAATTAACGCAACGTTGGAAGCAAGTACGCAGAACATAAATTTAAAATGTTTGGAAGGTAAAGTAAAAATTAATTACACCCTCTACTACTAGTTATCCTAGCCATACCATTCTACGGGAGAGATGAGGTGAAAACTTCCATCAGTGTTGTGACAAGCGAGACACGACAGTATAGTACTTAGCTCTGCAAAATTTGCGGTAAATTAACATAACTATATATATAACTAAACCTGTGGCTAACCACTATAGTTAATTATTTACCAGCTCCTCGCAGATAGCTAGACATCACAGTTTTATAATGATCAGTCAGAGATTTTAAACAGTGTAGTTGTTCACCATCTCTCCCCTGACATACACTGCTTCCATGGAGAGGAATCTAATTAAGTGAGACAAGCATGTGATCGACCATCAGACATCAGCTGACTGGGCATTGCATGTTACAGTACGTGTTAGGTATATATGTGCATGCAAGTTGATGTAATCTGAAGCCTTAATTAAGCCCATGTCGTGTGACCACTGACCGGCAGCATCGATCCAAATTAATCATTTGTAAAGGACACAACTTAATTTGTATGTTTATACATGTAATGTAGTTGTGGACACATGTGGGTTTGAATTTGAGAATCGTCCAAGTGAGTTTGCACTAGTAACATACGTACAAAACCTGCTTGACGCTGAATTTATATATATAGTGCGCGTATATATAGTATATTCATACAGAAAGTCATGTTATGATAATCTTCTTCTCGTCTTGGCATATATGCATGAATGCATCCATGTATGTTGTTGTTGGTGTTTCCTTTTTGAAATGGTGATTATTAATTACTAACGGCTGGGTTAATTAAGAAAGGTTAATTGCATTTGCAAGAGACAGAGAGTAGGACGAACACGACAAGTACGTCCATGCATGGGCATGGCAATTAATGGTGAGTACGTGCCGTGCTCTGTTGCATGCCGGCATATGTTACGTTACG
This sequence comes from Leersia perrieri, assembly GCA_000325765.3. Taxonomy (NCBI): domain Eukaryota; kingdom Viridiplantae; phylum Streptophyta; class Magnoliopsida; order Poales; family Poaceae; genus Leersia; species Leersia perrieri. The sequence continues at coordinate 6,265,287 of CM002476.1, forward strand.
TCCGTGGTGCATGCATTATATGGCATGCCGGCGTTGACAATTTGCCTGTGGCATGTCCGGCCCCTGCCATGAATTCAATTGGAGGGTCAAAATTACTCCATTCATAGTCAGTGTATGCGGCATGACCGGCTAGCATCTTACTGGAGTACTAATTTTGCATCAACAAAGTAATTAAGATTGAGGTAAAAACAGATTTATTAAAAGTATATGCATGGTGCATGCATCAGCACTCCTTGCATATATTCAGGAAAGAGTAATGTTATGTACTGGTATATATACATATAGTATTATATTAGCAATGTACGTACGGATACACGTACATGTATGTACCCATGTAAGGAGGAAAATGCTATTCTACTGGTGTACTGATCTAGTCGATCAAACTAGGGAATCAATAAAGTTGAGATCGTATGCATGTGCACGAGAGATCGATCGATCAGTAGCGTAACATACATTTATGCAAATCATATATATCTAGAAACATGTGAGATACACATAGCCTTGCACTGCAGGGGGGCGGCTCCTGCTTTGACCTGTTTGTTAATCACACCACCATCTCGAACTCCTCCCAAATTAACTATTCTTCCGATACTAGCTGTAGTAATACGAGAGAAGAAGAAGCAGAGGCAGAAGGTGCATGTGTGTAGGCGAGCGCGCAAACGCAAGCAGATTGGAGGCATCCAGCGACAAATATTCCAGCTGCTGTCGCTTCCGCCGTCGCCTTCCTCCTGGCCACTCTCCATCTCCCTTGCTTCCCGCGCACACGTGCCCGGCTCGATCGGTCATGCCTATGCCTAATCTACGTCGCTCTCTCCTAATTCAGATTTTGTCTCGGTTGGATTAATCAAACTAGTATACGCACGTACAGAATAATTAGGGTTATGCTTGTGGCATCTCAAAGTAATGAAATTTCGTTGCAATTTGATGAAGCTAATATACTAGTATTATGTGTATAGCTAGCTACGTACCAATGAAAGAATTTTAATTTGCCTTGTAATTTGACCCCTGATACAAGGAGATGTGTCTCGTTCTGCGCGTGGGGGATGACGATGCTACCGTGCCGTCTCGTGCTGTGCTATGTGCAGTGCTACTGTGCTAGATTTCACAGTGTCACTGCTGCCTCGTGTGCTACCGCTACTCACTACGTACAAGGGCATCCAAGGCGAGTAGAAAGCTAGGCTACCTGATGCGTATATATACTACTATACTAGAGGGTTTGACCTTCGAATGTTTAGGTAGCCTATGTGTGCGTAATTTGGAGTGAACTTTTTTACTTTTAAAGAGAGAAATACTGCTAGAGTTGCAAGCTAACTAGCTGATGAGCTAGTAGTTATCCTCGTTGGCTCGTTTGTCTAATACACCAGCACGCAGTTGATTTAGATGATGATCAGAACTATTGAGCTAATTAAACTCACTGCAAGAAAGTAATTAACGTTTAGTGTGTATGTGCGTGTTTGATTACCCCCAGCTGACGAACCATTTTCGATTTTTTTTTCAAGGGAGCTCGGTGGCTTGCAAAACCAGAAACAGAGTTTTGTAGCATTCTGTCTATTCTTGATTGATCTCACCAGTTGATTCTTAATTTAAAATTAAACGATGACTTTTAAGAGAAGCTAAGTATATTCGTTCAAAATTAACAAATATAAGATGAAATAGGATTCTTCACACCAAAGTTCGGTTTAGAGAAGGCAGCACTTCATCGAGAAAAAAAGAAGAGAACTTAGAGCATGATCAACAATATATGTAAATTTCATCGTAAATTATTATTTTGGACCTCCTAATCAATTGTTTGGGTGAATCAAATATGGACCTTTCCAACAAATCCCCTAAAATTGACCTCCTAAACTGAAAAGTGGGTCACAAATAAAAAAGAATTGGCATAGAAGGAAGGATTTTCACGAGAGGAAGGAATGGGAGAGCGGATGGGGGCAGATGTGAGGGACGAAAAATACGGGAAAAGGATTTTCTACTTCTAATATTTGTTTTGGGGGTTGGGGGGGCTGTTGGACCCTGATTTTTCTCTAAAAATCCTATGATTTATTTTGAGGGTTTGTGTAGGGGCTGTTGGTCATGCTCTTAGGATTTTGTTGTTTACTATATAATTCCTTTTGAAAATTTGTATCCGTGAATTGAATTTTTTTAGCTTGATCATACTGATTATTTGATAGACATGGATTGATTTTCCCTCGTGCATTTAATATTGTAACGTCATTTATATCTACAAAGTACCGTAACATTTTTACACTGGCAGATAGCGGAAGAGAAACATCAACGACCATATACTGACACAATATCACTCTCCTTCTGACATAAACAGATTAAAGTACAACTGAATCTTCACTTCAGTCTAGTCAGCAAGAACACATAATAGTAATTTTGACTTTTGCCTATCTTCCTTAACCAAAATTTAGATTTTCAACATTAGTTTCAAAGTTGATTTTAAAGGTTTTTCATTATAATCTTTTTTTAGCTTTGGATTTTAAATTATATATAAATAATACAGATATAAAAGTTTTATTCATAAATTATTGCATTCATGTGTCAACCGCTTATTTGACAAAACGATAGCAGTCGTAGCAATTACTCAAAACGATCAAAACAAGATGATAAATAGTTGGATCACATGAGTCCATTCCCCTATAACAGCCCTTTAATCAGCCTCAAATCCAGGTCAAATCAGGATCCAGTGATTTTAATCCCATCAATTACTGGACCCACATTGAGATGACGGCTCGAACAATATCCCTTGACAATTGTAGCAAAAACCCATTTCCTGATTTGATCGGAATTAATAATCTATGCAACAAGTTAGTTTTCATGGAAGAACTTAAAAAGGGGTGTGCCTGCATGTGGGTCCACCTTGTAAGCCCAAAGAAAGTAGTGCCCATGCATTGCACTATTGCAGTGCAGGCTCCAGAGGCAGAGCTGCAGTAGCATACCTTTCCAGTGTGGGAGCCTGGGAGGAAGGAAAGCTGAGATTTGATGAGAAGGGGATATGCAGGAAGCATCACATTATGGGCTAATCATGCCAAATGCAAAGGCACCAAGCCGCAGCTTTTTACCACCCCCTCTTTTCCCTATCTTTCTACTCATCATATGTGTCATGATGCATTGCACACCCACATAAACACACACTAGCTAGGTACTAACCCTTGCTGCTTGCACAAACACATAAACACACCTTTCAACTTTCACCTTTTTACCACTCCAAATATTTTATTCTCACACATACACACACACTCTTTCTCCATGTAACTCTCACTAGCAAAGCTCTATATCTATCCTTGTCTTGCTGGTCTTGTTGTTTCCACTAGCTAGCAAGCTTATTATGCTTTGGGTAATGACCCATACTACCTAAGAACAAAAGTTGCCCTTTTGTCTCCAAAGGAGAACTAGTTAAGTAGAAGAGGAGATCCATTAATTAGTGAGCAGATACCACCACATAATCCAAACAAACAAGCTTAGCAAACATAACAATGGCGAGCAGTGAAGCAGCATCAGGAGCAGGCGCCTGCATCTCAAACCCTTTCGCTCCCCTCGCCAACCAGCAGCAGCATGAACACCCTCCTCCTCCTCCCGCCAAGAAGAAACGCAATCTCCCCGGCACACCAGGTAATTAACTGCAATTTTGCACAAAAATCTCTCCTTTGCTGTGTTGATTGATCAACTAACTGATTAATCAATGGCGATTTACTGTAGATCCTGAGGCGGAGGTGATAGCGCTGTCGCCGAGAACGCTGATGGCGACGAACAGGTTCGTGTGCGAGATATGTGGGAAGGGGTTTCAGAGAGATCAGAACCTGCAGCTGCACAGGAGAGGGCACAATCTGCCGTGGAAGCTGAGGCAGAGGAGCGGGAAGGAGCCGAGGAAGAGGGTGTACGTGTGCCCGGAGAAGAGCTGCGTGCACCACAACCCGGCTCGCGCGCTGGGCGACCTGACGGGGATCAAGAAGCACTTCTGCCGCAAGCACGGCGAGAAGAAGTGGAAGTGCGACAAGTGCTCCAAGCGCTACGCCGTCCAGTCCGACTGGAAGGCCCACTCCAAGACCTGCGGCACCCGCGAGTATCGCTGCGACTGCGGCACCCTCTTCTCCCGGTAAATTTCTCGTCTCGTGTCGCGTCGCGTCGTGTGATCGTGTCGTGTCGACTACGTGTGTGGTTGTGAATTGTGCATTTTTTTTTGGGTGCAGGAGGGACAGCTTTATCACGCACAGGGCGTTCTGCGACGCGCTGGCGGAGGAGACGGCGAGGATGAACGCGGCGGCGGCGAGTGGCGGCGTGGCAGCGGCGTGTGGGCAGGGAGGATATCTGATTCCGGCGGCGAGGCCTGGCATGGTGATGATGCCGCCGGGTGGTGGTGGTGGAGAGCAGATGAAGGCGATGGGGCAGAATCAGATGATGCTTGGGGACGTGTGCGGCGGCCATGTCGGTGGCGGCGGGCTGTCGCTGTGGGGCGGCGCCGAGGGGTTGCCGCTGCCGTTGCAGTTGCCGTCTATGGGCGGCCACATTGCTAATGGCGTCGTGCCGCCGCAGCTGTACGCGGATCTCTTCGCGGCGGCGGGATCGGGCGCGCCGCCTCCGCCGCAGTTCGACGCGGCGCAGCTGAGCTGGCTGTACGGGAACGGGAAGATGGCGTCGTCGAACGCGAGCGAGCTGACGAGCGCGGCGACGGCGGCGAAGGAGGCGGACAGCTTGTTCAGCAACCAGCAGCACGCGAAGCCGGCGTCGTCGGCGCCCACCGACATGTCCGCGACGGCGCTGCTGCAGAAGGCCGCGCAGATCGGCGCCGTCACGTCCGCCGCCGCGATGCCACAAATGTCCCCGTTCGAGCACACGGCCAAGTCAGGCGGCGGCGGCGCGACCGCATCGCCGGCGTCGGCAGATGAGTGCGGCATCAAGTTCGACGGCGGTGCAGCTCTGTTCGCCGCGAGCCAGCTGCACAATGCAAGCCTCGGCGTCGGCGGCGCAATGGGGGAGCTCGCCGGCAACGTGCATTACGACGTGTTATCGGCGGTGCGCCATGCCGGCCTCAAGGACGGCGGCGGCGGCGGCGTGGGGAGGGAGGAGACGAGGGATTTCTTGGGCGTTGGCGTGCAAGCACTGTGCTCGCCGTCGATACACGGATGGATTTGAGTATTGATTTTGCATGCCGGCCGATTGATCTGTAGCAATGGAGGGATTAGTTAGGTGCTAATTTTGAAGCTATGTAAGCAAGTAAGCTACGGTGGAGTGAAGCATGCATGCAAGCTCGATCACAAAAGGGCTCAAGAAGAGCACCCCCAATTTAATCTACTAAAATTTCATTTCTTGTTTTCATAAACTATAGACCATGTTTGGTTATATGCTATTTCTTGCCTTGGCAAGAGATTTGGTCATGCCAAAAAAAATTGCAAGCTTTAACAACATTTTTGGCAAAAGATGGATTTCGCTTAAAATTGCATAGCTATCGATGGGGAGGCAAATAATTTGATAGTGCCAAATTTTTTTGTTCCAAACCAAATAGGTGGCAAAAAAAAAATGGCATTGACAATGTTTTTTGCATTGTGGAGAACGGATGCTCTTGATTATATTACTTGCACTTAATAAATTAAACTAGACAATGGTGATAGGGTTGCACTAAGTAATCAACGGAGCTCATGGTTATTTGCAAATTACTGTTCAAGGGGTTCATGCATGGATGAAGACATTGTCATTTGTCACAACGAGCACGAAGAGATGGGAAGCAATGGTACCTGGCAAGCAAAAAGGTTGCAAGAGATCTGTGCATATTCTCAAGAACCATTGATCAAGGAGTAGCTCCTATTAGTTTACTAATTTGTGATTAAGAAAAAGGCAATTGGGAGCTCACTTTACAACTCTATTATTGCACAAACAAAATTACCTTTTCAGTGCAGCTAGCTTGATCCTGTTTTAACATATATATGTTCATATTTATTTCTAGCTTTAGTGGCATCTATACAAAGGAGGATCTTTGCCTCTAATAATAAACAAAAATTTAAGTAGCTGTCTTGCTGTGCTTAGCCAAATGTCAAATGGTCTAAGGTTGAGGTAAACTAAAGGGGAGTTTGCAACATAGCAATGGGGTGCCCAATAACCTACCAACAAGGGGGGGGGGTGATTATCCAGTTGAGGATGCCACTAGTTTTGGCCTTCCAGAAATTTGCATTGATTAGTGATGCACATCCACACATAGGCTAGTGCTTGCTGCTTAACTTAATTGCCTGTTTGTCTGTACGTACGCTTAGTGCATTTTAGTTGTAATGGAAGGTGTGCTGATACAGCATCTGCCATGGCGATATTTCCACCAATTGGTTTGTTTAAGACTTCAGGGGCTAGTGTTGATATGGAAAGCATGAAAGGGCTTTGCTTGATTTTGTCATAATATTAAGTGATCCTTAGTACATGTTTGCACATTGTATTAATTGGGGGTAAAGAGATCGAGAATAAAAAAAGATGTAAATATACATAGTACGTGATAGTGTAACATATTGGAGGCACGCGCCTAAGTCAGACGACCCTAACCACCTAAGTACATGTTGAAACTCTGGAATATATGATTAAAATCAATGATTATATACATGGAAGATGACACTACGTATTAAATATGAGCACTGAGTAGTGTATTGTGACACTGGCCAGTGTCACAAATTTTCTATCATTGCCCTTGATTGGAGGTAATTGTTAGACTTGTAGGAAAAAATGGCTACATAATGATGATGTAACTTGTTGCAGTAAGTCTTGCTAAAAAAAAAAAACTTGTTGCAGTAAGTCAGTATCAACTTTGAACTAGACATAAGCCAACACGGACTAGCTAGCTAGCACTTTTGTATAAAGAGGCAGAAAGCTAATGTATGGAATTAGCTCGGGCATAGCATGTACTCCTATTATGTATAGTTAGCTCTGGTTTGAGAATTGAGAGGTTGTCAACAAAAGAAATGTGTGATAAAAATGTAGGTTGATGTGACTCAAGTATAGACATATTGTACGGCGCCTAGACTTGTTATGGTTGGCAGTCGCATTGTCAGTGTTGCATTCGATCACCACTGAAAATAACCACACCATCATTTCTCACATTCAAAAAGAAAATTCATTTTTATAATATATTCTAATAGTTTAAAGCAAACTACACATATCTTACAAATTTCTTAAACAAATTTCGTGTTTAAAATATTATACACATTTATAGGGATAGGGTATACATGTTTAGGGCACCTGCGTTTGTACTGTGTTTTTCTTAAAATATGTACACACTAGCGGTGAACTAATGATTATTTTGGTTAAATTTTATAGAGGTAGGGTATGCGTGACAAACATTTTATTGCTTAATTTTATCAAGCTTGCTGAAAAGTAATGCTGCATGTGCCCTAAAACTAATTAAGGCATCACGTGAAGAACAAAACAAAATGATATAAATATACTTCTTTTGATGACTCTAGAAAGTTGCGCTTCCATAAAGGACAGGTTCATATATCTCGTTAATCCTAATATATGACTGCTGGCTAAGGATTAACCTACCTGAATTAATCCAAAATTACATGTTTATGGAGTAACATAGACAACATGGAAGAAATAAGGGGATGCCACCAAGTTAAAAAAATCATTGCCATGGCTCACCGACTTAGGCAACTACTAAGGGGCTAACCCCTAATGTCAAACCTTTTATGGTATAAATGAATTTTCAGAAGTAACTAAATTAATAAAAACCACTTTAAACAAAGACAACAGTCAATAAACTATTATCAATATACCAAATAAATTACTCGGATGATCAATGATGGCTTGAATAGACCACATTGTCAATGGAAATTGCAAATGGAATTTGTCCGAATATTTACAATCCATTTACCCCTTTTAATTCAAAATTTTTTATTTATGCATACTTGCTTGACAAGAATATAAGGTTTGAAGTGGAATTTTATGAGGGGAAATATGAATTAGTCAAAGCTCGAAAAAGCCCTTCACATAAAAAGTCCACTTTCTCAAGTGGCATCCGGCTCCATATTCCCGTTCCGTTCCGCTTCGCAGGAACCCCGACCAATCAGCTCCTCCCCCTTGTGTTGCTCCCTCCATCGAATCGAAATCGAATCCCCATTTCAGTTGCACGAATCCTCCATTTGAGGAGGAGGAGAGGAGGCCAGGAAATCGCCGCCGCCGCCGTCGTCGCCGTCTTCGCCGCCGCCGCCGCCACCAATGGCGCTGCCGGTGGCGAAGCTGGGGACGCTGGCGCTGCGGACGCTGTCCAAGCCCATCGCCAGCCGCCTCAAGAACCAGGCCGCCGTCCACCCCAAATTCCGCAACTTCATCATCAGCATCGCCCAGGTCGGTTTCCCCTTCCTCCCCCTCCTCCTGTTCCTCCTGTTAACTTCTAGAACATGAAGGAACTTTTGATCGGAACAGCTTCTGTTAGACTCGTTGGAAAGGGATCTGGTTAGGGCTATGGCTATGCGTATACTCGAATGCCCAATTTTTTGGCAATGAAAAACTTGAATAACCACATATAGTTAGGGAAATCGGTGTCACTTCTGGGGAAAAAAGGGACATGTGCCCATGAAAGGGATCTTACAGAGTATATGAAGGACCTGGCTCCGTCTTGAATCTCGATGAAACCTTAGTACAGTACCATATGGCGTGTATGGGTGGAACAATTACCATTTATCAATTTAGATGTTTGATATTGGGCCATCATTGTGTAGTGAGTAATTGTCAATAGGTTCTAGGAAGAATGGTGATGAACTAGTTTAATTGTAGTTCAGTTGATCTTGGTCATCAGCTGGTAGATTCATCAAGAAGCATTTCGTGCCCATTTGAAGTTGTTTGTTTCTGGCTCATCTCAGAATTGATACTGATTTATGGTAAGTTTCTGTTTGTAATGTGTGCTGTCTGACTTGTATATCCAGCTTCATGTTTCAAGTCTGATTCAGAATGCGCGTCGTTAATTCTTCTGATTAGAGAAAGAAGGAATTCAGAGTGATTGAACCTCAGGAAGATTTATCCTTGTCATGAGGATTTTATGTTTATGGAAATCTGTATGCTGGTTATTTCATATATTATGGTAAATGTGCTAGAGTCCTCTCAAATGTATTTGTGTGCTGCGGCCATATCCTTGCTGCCCTTATGGAGCTTGAAATATAGCGAACTGATTGTAACTATAACAATTGTTGCAGATTAACCACCGTATCACCACAAGGATACAAAGGCGCATTTATGGACATGCAACAGATGTGGAAATCACGCCTTTAAATGAGGACAAAGCTGTACAAGCTGCTACGGATCTCATTGGAGAAGCCTTTATTTTTTCGGTACTTCACTTAACCTATGATGAACTTAGTATGCCACTAGATTTGTAATAACCACAGGGATATATTTCCTTGGCTGAAGTTACTTGCTGTGTTGTGTGAAAAATGAAGAAGTTGGTTGGAGTTTAGGAAATGATACCCTATATCTTTGTGGTTATAGGTTGCTGTTGCTGCTTTAATTTTTGAGGTGCAAAGAAGTGCAAGGTCAGAGGCTAGAAAGGAGGAAGCTCGTCAACAGGAACTTGAGGTAATACTCAATGTGTTTCACTCTTAACATTGACTGATATCTCTAGGTTGCCCTGGAGTTCGACCTCATATAAATGTGCAATAACAGTTAACAGCCATAATCCTACATTATCTATTTAATCATATGCAAATAAAACAAGGGACATGATACTTCTGAATATAGTTGTAGGAGATGAACTGGTTGAGTATTAAGTGAATTTGGAAAATGTTGTAAAACTGAATTCAAGGAAAATTGTGTGCATTCAGTATTGGGCTAGCCAAGACTGGGAATTCTACCGATCTTGTATCTTCTATAGCTAGAATTTTATTAAAATCTGTAAACTACATCATTCACTGTATGAAATGTCCTAAAATGGAAACATGACTTTTAGTGTACCTGACAATATTTTATTTAAGTTGTTAATTCAATAATTCTAGTAATACTTCACGGCAAATTAGCAATATGCATAGGTGGAGAGATGTCTGTTTTGCTTTCCAGGTTCCTTATAGATAATGCTAAAATCTAGCTTAATCGCTGTTTTTATTGATCTTAAGGAACTGAAACAACGGGAAGAGAGTTTAGCTAAAGATTTGGAAGATCTTAAACTGAGGCTTGCTGAAATTGAACACCTTGCTAAAGGACGAGGTCTTTCAGGAATTTTGAACTTCAAAGGCGTCCATGGAGCAGAAAGCAGCAAGGCAGCAGCACCTGCTTGATTATCAAATCAACTTTGGTCATGCAAAACGGGATGTTATGTTGTGAAGTTGATGCGCAGAACGCCTCAAAATTTTACTGATCTGCTTTGTGATTCTTCCGTGGCAATTCATTGTCATGCCCATTCTTTTGGTGTGGATCAAAATATGTGTAGGCTGATCCATAGACACCCTGAAATAATAGAGCCCAAGAAAAAAAGGGGCACTGTATGTCTCTATCAAATTAGACATGTGGGTTACTTTTGGGTAAGTAACCACAGAACAAGTTCCATACAGTAAAATGAATGTGATCATACTTTGCTAACACATCATGTAGATATAGTTGTGACTCAACTGAATGTCTCCTTTTGCTCTATCTAGTGAGATTGCTGTCTCATGTCATATAGGTAAATGGTTTCAACTCTTGCTAAACTATCTGTGCAAGGAACCATAGTCTGAAAAGGAACATTCGGTAAATATAACTAAATGCAAGCACACATAATTATCCTTTGTACCGCGGCATTCTGCAAGAATTTTATTTGGGGACATACGTACGTATCACATCTTGCATTGTCCTTAAAATTTGAACCATATACTCTAGTACATTTTTGTACTGCATATAATTAACTCAGCTACATTTCACCGATATACTATATTATTCATTTGTCAAAAATTCGCATGGTATACATGAGATACTACATCTTCGGGGGAGTGTGTCGTTGACGTTCCATGCAACTATACTCAGGATTTGTCAGATGGCGTAGTCTACTGGTACTGATGAATGATGCATTAGAAGTTTCCATGCCCCTACTTCTGCGGTGAAATCTTCCTGTGAGCAACCTACAAAACCGTAAACCCTACTTCCACCTTACCATCTTGTGCGTGTACATATACGTGTACATGCACGCACACCCATCTCTCTCCTCTCCCTCTTCGTCGCCAGCGCCATGCCGCGATAAATCCGATCGAGCCTGCATCAGCATCATCAGCAGCTGATCGAGTTGCAGAGACCGATCGATCGACCGACGTGATATCATGACGGGCGGCGGCGCGTGCGCGGTGTGCAAGCACCAGCGGCGGAAGTGCGAGCCCAACTGCGAGCTTGCCGCCTACTTCCCGGCGAACAGGATGAACGACTTCCGCGCGCTGCACCTGGTGTTCGGCGTCGCCAACCTCACCAAGCTCATCAAGGCCAACGCCACCGAGGCCGCGAGGCGCCGCGCCGCCGAGACGCTCACGTGGGAGGCCCGGTGGCGCGAGCGCGACCCCTCCGAGGGCTGCTACCGCGAGGTCTCCTGCCTCCGCCGCGACAACGCCCTCCTCCGCGCCGAGAACGCCGCTCTCCGCCGCCACGCCGACCAGTGCTCCTTCTGCGGCGCCGCCAGGCACGCCTCGTCGGCCACCACGCTGCAGCATCAGCAGCAGCTGTTGCATGTCACCGGCAGGCCGCCGCCGCCGCACAACGCCGGCAATGGCAGCATTGGCGGCTTCGCGGGCGGTGGCTACAATGGAGTGATGTCGTCGGTGCGGGCGCCGCCGCAACACGCGCAGGCTCTGCCGGCGACGGCGGCGGCGCAGACTTTGACGGGTGGCTTCGTGGCGCAGGACGAACGCTACCGTGTCGTGTCGGTTTGCCCGGCGGCGGCGGCGGCGAACGGAGGCGCCATGGCGAGGTCTGGTGCGACTGTGAGAGGGCAGGGTGGGGATTGTAGGGAGAAGAGCTAGCGAGGCGGCGAGGTAAGATGGAAGAGCTCTCTTTGTTTTGTAGAGGGTTCAGGGGTTTGCATGGTGTGGATGTATTGGCTTCTCTGCGTTGTGTTTTGCAACTGCAGGTGATGCTGGCAGAGACAGATATGACCCCTTCTTGTATGTTCATCAGCGTCAGAGATGAGTTTCACACTATACATGTCGATTTAAAGTAGTAGCGTAGCATGCAGAAAACTGCAAATTGAGTTGTAGGAATCAGACCAGAAAAGCTCAAACAATAATATGCTACATTTGATGTATGGTTCTCAGACGAATAATTCTACCATCTTGCTGAAGAAATGAACACCAGAGTTTCAGTTTTCAGTTACATTTTAAAGCTATTGGCAGTGTTGAGCTGAAGTAATTTGCGCAAATTCATCGAACTGCATACGCGTGAGAGAAGTGATGAACGATTCCATATCACAGACTGAAACAATGCTCAAGATTTAACTGACCATGATAAAACACTAGACCAATAAAATCAGTCTGAGATTTGAGAATAAATGACAGATCAGTAATAGTTTCATGTCTTAACTGATGAAAGGAATATTTTCTCCAATATTTTCCTGGTAATGAACATTTAAGTGGATAAATGGAAACCGACTTACAGCTGGGCAAGACCTCACTACAAGGATTCTTTCTACTCGAATCTCAAAGACAAACTCTGCATGACTCAATGTGGGATAATGATTAGGTTCAAATTATGTGCATGGATGGTTGAAGACCAGCCACGGTGATTAAACACGCCTCTTTCAGATAATCACGCCTCATTATCCCCAACCAAGCCGACATCACCATTGCTGGTCAAGATCCACAAAAAATTAATAAAATCAGCCAAGTTCTTGTGAGCATGATTATGCAAGTATATGACAAAATATCAGTTTAGTAAAGCTCACCTTGCCTGTGCAGGACTTTGCAATGAGGGTGAGTCAACTTGCATTGTCACAGGGCCATCGTTCACTAAAGAAACCTGAAAAGTTTCCAATTGACATGTAAATGGTAATATATCATAAAAAGGCAATTACAACATTATGCTTATTTAGGTACCTTCATCATTGCTCCAAAAATGCCATCTGCCAAAATGAGTTCAAAGTAGTTAGAAATAGGTCATCTAACAATGGCTTATAATAAAAAAAATTGTGTTCTCTGAGCACAGTACTTAATAATATACATGTTCATGGTAATATATCAGGAAAAGCAAAAGATAAGAAATTAAAGAGTTGAACAATTAGAAAATATTGTTAGAAGAATATATGGTGCATTGTACACTGGCAATTCATTTGAGTATATGCTTTATTTTAGTAATCTTCATTGTAGGAACCATGAGAAACTTGGGAAAAACCATATATTCTGCAAGACACCAACATAAGCATATCCAAGTGAATTACAAAAGAGCATCAAATTCGTAACAAAAAATCTCAAGACTGATAGCTGCATGGTGAAAAAAGAAATGTTAGATATGCATTACACAATACCTTTCACTGCATCAGTCGAGTATGACTTCTGGAACTTCTCGACTAAAGAAGCGTAGAATGGCTTTGCTTTAGCAGGTGGCATAGTCACATGAAAATCTGGCTTATTACCCTTCAGGATTCCATATAATGTAAATTGACTAACTGAGAGAAACAGAATCAATAATAATACAGCTACTGCAAATGAATGTTTCAAATCTAGGACTAGAATGTTGTATTATATTATATTACCTAATAAAACTTCAAATTTCCTTTGCATAACCTGCAAGAAGGAAAAAGTTATTTATGTTTTTGTTATCCTGATACCAAGATGATTCCAGAACTTACACTCTGATCCCATGCTTTTTCAGTCTTCTCATTAGGAAATAGCCTCATATTTAGAACCTTCCGACAACTGCATAAGGTCATTTTAGTATGAGAATAACAATAAAAACAAGGATACATTTACTGAAGATGTGAGCATAAATAAAAATGGCAGCATACAGACTGTAAAATGTAGGGAAACACAAAGATGAAACTTTTGTAATTGAATTAGAACTGAGAACCTTTTCCAAATTATACATTTTCTCATATCAAATGTGGCAACAAGCCAACAAGTACTAGCTAGTAGTAAACTCATTTATGGACGACTATCATTTCCTCTCCATTCTGCAGTACGGGTTTATGTTATCTCCCTCCACTACGAAGCTAGGAGTAACTAATTACTGAATAAACACATAGTACTCCGTAACAATTAACACATTCCAGATTCAGTTATATGTGTGAACGAAATGCTAAGCGCAGCTAAAGCAGGAGAGCATGGACGGAGAGGGGAGGTGCACACATGTAGTCAGCGTCGGCATCCGTGTCAGCCTCGTGGACGCCGACGAGCACGAGGAGGCCGGGGCCAATCGCCGATACCACCCGCCCCTCAACCTGCAACCAAAAGTACCAAATCCCACATGAATCAACCAATCAGGAATGGTCGCTCGTCTCCTCCAGCTTAGGGGGCGAATGGGAGAGGGGAACCCGCTCGCTCACCTCGACGCTTGCCGAGAGGACGCGCTGCACGACGGCCCTCATCTCCCTCTTCCTTCTCGCCTCCGCCGCGCCGAATCACTGGCCTCTGGGCTTCTCCGTGCGCGGCGCCGCCTGGGGAATCGCCGGAGACACCCTAGGGCGGCGGCTCTGGTGGTAGGCGGAGCACGGAGCCGGTGAACAGTGGGCCGGGGAAATTGGTCGCGGTTCTATTGGTGGGCCTATATGGGCCGGGCTTTATCAGAACAGATTGAGATTTTTCTCATGGTTTACTGCTGATTGCTGCTACTCCGTATTACTGAGTTAGGTTGAGATTTTTCTCTTGGTTTACTGCTTATTGCTGTTACTGGCTAAAGTTAGATACTCTTGTCAAGTTCTCCTGAAATCATTCAAAATTTGATGGAATATAACATCCTACTCATGTTCAACTATTGTACTACTACGTAAATAACTCCTCAAAAACAAGAACAACTTCACCACCAAAAACAATAATTCAGTGTTTCAAGTGATACCCTGAACCTGAAACCTCTCATATAGTCATGTTACAAGAGTTACAGTATGAATTTATGATTTACATGGACGTTTATAGATCTGAGTATGTAACTTTACAACATCTTTGAGGTATTTTACAAGTAACACCATCTGTTCATCTCTAAAGTAATCTGTTATTCTTCTTCACACATGTACAACAAGCACAACAAAGCAAACCTACTAGCAACAGCAGCAGATGCTGATCTTGAAATCATTGTAAAGTCTGAGAACTAGTTTGTGTTTCAGCTGCTTCTCCTGAATCACCATCGCCATTGCCATCTTCCGTTGTCGGATGACCATCAATAGGTTTACCCACAACTGGAATAGGAGGCCCTTCTTTCACCAACTCAGATGCTTTAGCTTCAACCTGCTCTGGAATATCTGACAGCTTGTCCTCTGGTTTCTTCCTGGAAATCTTTCTACTGAGTATGCTTGTCAGTGATCTACCTGGCTCACCTACGTTTTTCTCCATCACCTTTGCTACATCTTCTGTCAACTTCTCTGCATCTCCTGCACTGCTTGTCGGTTTTGCATCTTCATCAACTATCTTTATCGATGTCCGCTTTTCGCCAGCCTCCTTAAGGTTTGGATGTGGAGTTTGTGGGGTCCTTGGATCAAGCTCTGTTGCACTCTGAGACCCTGGCGTTGTAGGAATGCTAGGATCAAGATCACGGGAACTTCCCTTCCTCGAGTTCTTCCGGAAGAAGGACCCAAGATTGAACAGACCCCCTTGTCCACTGCTTTTTGGAGTAGGCACATCCTTTGATTTGTCAACTTCTTTGTAAATCTCTGTGTCAGGATTACGTGCTCTCCCTTTCCGCGATTCCCATGTCTTAGGAACTCCAGTGCCAGGTCGATACACATATAATCCTCCAGGTTGTTCTCGCCCATCGATGTTAATTTGCTCCATTTCATCTACTAAGGCTTTCTTTTCACCAGGCAGTTCATCAGCATCCAACTTGTCGACGGAGGTTGATATTGGCAGTTCAGCATAGACTTTACCCAATGATTCACCTGCTCCATCCTTCTCCTGAGAAAAACAATTGGGATTGAGTTTAGGGGCGAACTTCAACAGTTTAAAAATGTACCCGCAGTTTTCTTTAAAAACTTTGAATGCATGGCTCAACAGCTGTTTTACTAGATAATATTCTGATGAAGAAGATGTATCCAGTGTTATCAATATTATTTTGGCGCAGCTCCCCTATACCTTCATGAAAAGTGAGCACTTACATGTTCCAGAAAAGTATAATAAATATATTCAAAAAATTGAAAATATCGTCACTAACCTCTGATATATCTTCAACTGTTATTGCCAAGTGAATCCTTCCTTTCTTGACATTCTTGAGTGATATCCATTTGTCATGTCTCTGACCACCCCTCAGCTCATGGATATTTATAGTACATGTTCTGTAAACACAATAGGATCAATGTGTTTTTATTTCTTTCAAGTAAAGTACTCCTACAGTCCTACCAACAGATCAATTCAAATATGAAACATCAGAAAAGGCTACTTTTACAGAATGCAACTGAATCACAGAATAAGTTGACACCAAATATAGCTGCAATCTGTACAGTACCAACAATGTCCTCTAGAGAGTAGAGATTCCCAACATCATTTACCAACATGAGTTCAGTAAACAGGACATACCCTAGCGAGTCATCAAACATGTGGTCCTTATCACGCACTTCCATAACAAGTTCATTTAGTGACTCCCATGATGTAATGGGTATTTTGAATTCTTCAAACCACTTTGGGGACAGTGTTTTCTTCTGTATCTGCGTTTGGAATTTAAAAGGACCAAGGTAGCCTTTCACATAAGGGTCCGAAAGTCCTGTATAATAGAATGTAAGGCGTGTAAAACTCAAAGGATTAGCAACACAATCATTAATGCAGGTAATTCTCACCATTCATATCAGATGGTTTCATGTCGGTTCCTTCTAAAATCTCAAGTTTCACATATGCAACAGGAGGTCTCTCCTCAATGCTGAACCAGTCATTCTCTGCAGAATGTGAAGAAATCAATGCAAACTTGCAAAGTATTCATCAAGAATATCTATCATCCTTTTCCCCCTTAAAACAAGACTGGAAGTTAATTAAAATGTAGTTGAAACCACAAGGCAATGAAATAGTACATTAGTTATTCCATTCTAGCAGAAGAGGTTTCAAGGGGTATATCCAATTAGCATTTGCTAGAACACTTGGCTAAAGAAAGTGACCTAAAGAGGCTGATTAATATTGACAATAGACTATACCCTACAGCCCTTAGAAGCTAAAATTTAATGTAGGAGGATTGAAAGGAAAGCAAATAGGAATGAAAGGGGGTTCCTCAAACACAGAAACAAAGTAAAGCTTCATCCTACCTGAGGGAGTTGATACAAATTTTTCCACATTGATAACAAGCATATTCGGCTGGAAAAAGAAAAGGTGCATCAGCGAGGAAAAAAAGAATAAGCCAAGGTTCATAAAAAGATGGATATAATAATAATTGTGAAAATCTAACCTCAACTAATGTCTGCCCAAATGCAGTATCCATCAAATTATCCTGGAAAAGAAGGCATCCATGGGGCCAAGTGATCAGTTAGAAACAAAATCACAAGTGATTCAAAGCATTAGAGAAACAAAAATTATGGTACAGGAGAATCACCAGCCACCCTGAAATTCCTGGAAACTCAGTAACATCAAGTCCATGACCAATGAGTGGCTTTACAGTCATCTGAAAATAAGGAGGCTCCACAAAACATAGTCTTACACGGCCAAGAAATGGCCAACTCCGAACAAATTTCACACCGACAAGAATCTGCATGATGAACATACACATGTCCTGAGTACAATGTAAGAGAAGAAACTAATGAAGAAGATTTGCGGAAACTCTATATTAACTTTTTGCTGTTTTCCTGATAAGGGTATTGTTGGAACAACAATATTCAGAAATTCTGTTAATACATTCAGACAGTTCAGCATCTCTCTTTACTTTTTTTTAGATAATGATGTCCCTACACTAGTTTCCTTTCTTAAAAATAAGAAGAATGTGTGTCTTCTTTCTTGATCAAGAAGTTCACATTCCCTTTGTTTCCATTAAGATAACGAAGAATCTGTTATGTTCCTTTCGCTTGGTTAATAACTCAACATCATAGTTAATAGATGCCCTTATCTGTTTTCCATGCAAGGAAAGAAGAGGCCGTTAACCATTTTTGAGCAAAAGGTGTAACAAAAATTTTTATGCCATCAATAATTTTTGGAGAATTATGTTATTCATATAGTTTTGAGTTAACGTGTTCATTTGAGTACAATGAAGACGAAAGATTGAGAGTCTTCTGAAATACATGTATCCTCATAAATGATAACCTACATAATATGTTCACATACTATTCGGACATCAGAAGCATCATCATTATAACATAATTTTCAATCCACTTGGGATGGAAGGAGCTTTCTTATGTTAGTGGGAGATACACCATACTTGTCTCAGAACCAAATATAAAATAGTATGTTACTCTGTCTGTTTTAGTTAGAACTACTAATGAATAGCTTGGATAATATTAAGATCAAAATAGACTGAAAAAACTGCAAAATTTAAGTGCACCTAAACGAAGTAGACTGTAAAGATACAAATAAATCTAGTAATTGGACTCGGTGTAGTATTACCGACATAAAACCTGACATTATATGCAAACAACACGACTGGAAAAGCCTTGTGCTGTAATGGCTTAAAAGATGATTGCTTCTAATAGTATTTTAAGTTGATCTTGTTAGTGACAGAGTAATGAAGGTAAGTAGCTAATTTGCATCCCCTTAAAAAACGTAAGTAACTTGCCTTTCCCTCAACATGCATGGTAGTCAAATGCATGTTTGCAGTCATTCCAAGTCCCACACTCTTATGCAACTGCATAGAAAGTACAGCACTCATGTCTTCAGCAGATAGAAAATTCATCCCTATCTCCAGAACCTGGACATCAGATGGCACAAAAATCATTACAAATATTTACCATGGAAGAAAAAATAAATATTCAAATCAAAGATATTAGTACCCACCAAATGGTCATCATCTGATGTCTCCGGTAAAACTCTCATTGAAGTGAACAGTGGTGAACTCCTTCCCATATAAAGCTCCCGAACCCCTGCTTTACTCTGCAGAATAACTACAATAGTTGAGCTATTGAGGGCAATGCCTACTTAAAGAGATTTATAAAACTAATGGAATAAGTAGAACTTTAAGATACAATTCATAAAGTGGATATCATCAATAACAAAAGCAAGAGACAAGAAGGAAACCATACAACTGTCCAAGGTTTGTACTTATCCAAGAACCATGGTATGATGGGTCGTAAAAGTTGTGAGACGATCTTCTCCATGCAGATAGGCCACATCTTTTTTATTGCATAATTTAACCAGCGTACTGATTCTGCATCAGAGAGCAGCTGACACATAAAACAAAATGAGCTAAATCTACTCAAGCGTTCTCATACGTCTCAGTAGAAATAGAAAAGGAGCAAATGACTGTGAGAGCCTAGTTAACCAGGTTCATCTTTGCAAAATTTTAAAAGAAGCGTGAATCATAGATCATAGAAAGGTCAAAGGTGCATACTCTTCGCTGGTAGGCGGATTTCATTTCCTCATGCTGTATTCTCTTTCGCAATCTCATTGCACAGCGGGCATTTACCTACAATGAAAAGTAACACAATAAATTTACTTTAGTTTTGGAATGAATAGTTACATAGTTTTCTTTCATTCCGATTATCTGATGTGTAAGACATGTCAATTCATCTACTAGTACTTTGGAAGTATGAAACTATGAAATTTCACACTTTTTAAAAGAAAAAGAAATCATGTAAACTTTAGCAATGTCTAATTATGACCAAATAATTCTATAAAAGGGCCCAAATACAGAATCATAGATGAGATTAATGGGGTATTATTGATGTGCCTACAATTGTACAACTAATATACACATGGAGAGAAAATTATCAATTAGCACCATGTCCCAGTGGTAATCAACCAACCACATATCATACAAAAAACCTTCGCATGTTCAACTATCCATTTCCATATCATGTCGCTGTACCTGTATTCCTGTACATCATTTTCTCCAATACACGCTGAGAAATACACTCTCAGTAAAGAAAGCGCAACCCGAATCAGATACTAAATCAGTCCCATCGCAGAAAGGAAAGGGAGTTTCTGATACTGTAGCAGTAACAAAAAGGCAAAAGAGCCTTCCAGAGAGCGAGAGCGATGCCATTCATCAATCACCAACTGCTACCCCAAGCATGCGGGTTGTTGTGAAACGAAACCAAAAAAGGGAATCCGCATAAACCTCGCGACGTGCGGCAGCAGAAGCGGAAGTTACCGTACCATGTAGAGGTAGAGGAAGGCGAGGAGGAAGAGGACGGAGTGGCGGAAGCCGAGGGAGCCGGCGGCCCACAGCGCGGCCAGCACGAGGCCGATGTGGTACACGATGGGCAGCTCGCCGGCGTCCATGTCTCCGCCCTCCGCTCGCCTGCTGATCACTCGCTGCTCCGCCGCGTGCCGCTCCCTCCGGCCGGCAAGCCGGCGATCTCTCCTCGCCGCGAAGAGGCGCAGCGCGTGCGAATCTGGGTGGAAACGGTGGCGCACGGACAAGGGGGACAAGACGACGAGAGGCGTGGTCTGGAAAAAAAAATTGGGAAATGATAGGGGGGCAAGTGAGAAAATGTTGCCAGAAAGGCACACGACTTCAAACCAAGCGGAAAAAAAGGTGGTCGCGCACGCACGCGCACCCAACTCCGGCTCGTGTCAGTTTCAGGTGCAATTTGTACAGCTTTTTGAGTTTTTTCCTCCACATATACACAACGGTCTATACACACAGGCACGCAGCCACACGGGGCGGAGTAGAGCTACAGAAAGATACTGGAGACCTGGAGTACCCTCTCTCTTTGATTTTACAGAACTTTAGAAAGAGAAAAACGAGTTAAGGGCCTTCTGATCCGTAAAATAAAAAACACAATAAGAATATAAAAATATATGACTCTGAAGTGGCATGCTTCTGCAATCTAAAACAACACCAAAAAAAAAACGGAAAAACAAAAATTTTCAAAGAGGTCATACCTTTAACTAAATTTCCTGTAAAAGTGAAACACCTAAAAAAAGGCATTTCTATGAGAAGTTCTCGTTTTTTCCTTACAGACAAACAAAGGGAGACATAAAAAAAGAATTTAGGGCTTACTTAGATGGCTTTGTTTTATCTAATACCATAATTACAGGCCCGCAAATTTAATTTCCGTGGAGCCGAATAAGAATGTACATGCCCTACAGTGACTGTAACATGCATGTCAACAAATAGAGAAAATTCCTTGCATTTTTTTGTGTTTCCCCATTTTTCTTCTATGCCCCTAAGTTTTGACTCATCCTTGTATGTCCCTCTGTTTTTATTTTTATCTCTGGCATATTTTGCTGGTTGACCGTTAGATTGTTTCCAAAATGACAAGACTATCCTTCTCTTGTACTTTTGTGTCATTTACATAAAAAATAAACTCAAAAGTAAAAATAACTTTGCCTATAATAAAATCAAACGGGACATAAATATTGACCCCAAATACGAAAAAGTAAATAAATTTTTACATGATCTTCAGTTTTTTTCATAAAATTCATATGAAAGTTGCGCCATGAATTTTAAAACCAAAATATGTTTTACTAGTACAACATTTTAGCGAAATTGTTGGATGAATTTCAGAAAAAAATATTTTTTTTATTATTTAAAAAATCAAATTTCACATGTCAACTATGTGGTCGAATAATTATGCCCCCTTGCATTTTTATAAAACAAATTTACATTGAGAATTGTATTTCTTAATTATTACTACTGACTAAGAAATATGCCGCGTCATTTTTGGTAAATCTAATAGTCAACTAACGATATGGGTGTACAGGAGATTAAAGGGTGTGTGGGGAGGTTTTAAGAGATAGTGAGAGTTTAAAGGGATGTTGATATTAATTACTCCCTCCGTCCAACAATGTAAGCATTTGGGGTGGGATATGACATTGTTGAACGGAGGGAGTATTTTGTTTGGTTAGAGGACATGGGAGTTTTAGTGGGATGTGGAAGGGAAATTGAGGAGGCAACTCCAACCATTTTAATACCTGGGTGGGTTAGGAATTGTGATGAAATTTCCTGTTTATGTTGTATAACCAAATCTAAACCATTCATTTTAATTTACGGTTTAGTATCTATTTAAACTCCCTACAAAAAATCAAATTCCCTTACTAATCTCAACATCAATTCCTTAGTCTAAATCCTAGTCCTCTTTGTTAGCGTATCTCCTATATTAGTGCATACATATTTCTTGTTTGCCAAGTTTCCTTGTGCCGATTGCCTCCATCTCTCCTGGGCTTTGTTTCCATGAACCGGTTGAGAGATTTCAGGAGAATCGAGCCTATTTGTACTCGGCATATCTCACCAATAATATTCATTGCGTTGAGTCCAATCCGCTCTCATGGTATCAGATTGTTTACCGCTTCTGCTTCCATCTACTCTAACCTAGCGCCGCTCTCCTTCCCGACCATGTTGGCGCCGCCAGCGACGTCCGTCACGCCCGTGAGCGTCGCGGATGTCACCGTCTCCTCCCTCCCTGCCGCGAACGTCCCAGTCGTTCCTCCGACTCCGTCATCGCCGCTTCCTCCTGAGGTGCACGCCGCCGCGGGCATTGCCGCGCGCACCACGATCCTCACCAGTGTGTCGACCTCCGACGGCGCGAGCATCACCCACGCCACTGTGCTCGCTGATCAGGTCACGACCCACGTCGCCTCTGCCGTCGTCGCCATCATTCGCACTGCCTGGCCGGCGGCCTCCTTGTCGTCACCGGTCGTCGCCGCGACTGATTCCGTGATCACCGCCTCGATACCGATCAGCGACGCCCCGGTCTTCCCCAACCCCGTCGACCCACCGCCGTGGAAAAACTTCGGCGTCCCCGTCAACGCCGGTTTCTTCGACGGCGACCTCGACCCCGACACCATCTCCAGTCTCCACTCGCAGGCCGTGAATGTCCTCAACGTGAAGTCCCTGATCCCTGTCACGTTGAACATGCACATGGCCAACTACACCAAGTGGAGGGGGCTGTTTCTTGTCACGTTGGGCAAGTATGCCCTAACGGACCACGTCCTCTCCGACGGAAGATTGGGCACCCCTATTACTATCAGCAGGGGAAAGAGAGCACGGCAACATTGGAGTTTGGCTAGGCGGAACCGCGTTGTCAATTAGTATAGTGGTGCTATCAACATAGCGGTTTCGCACGGGGGATAAATATTTTTGTCATTGTTTTAGTCTTTTCTTCTAGAAGCAATACGGGACTGCCGGAGGAAGAAGAAAGAAAGGAACACCTCTATAACATGTAGCTAGGTACACCCCTACTAAAGACATAACACGAAGAAAATAATAACTGACACAGTAATCAAGATAAGATATACTCCCTCTGTTTTTTTATATTTGACACCGTTGACTTTTATACAAATGTTTGACCATTCGTCTTATTCAAAAAATTTATGCAAATATACGAAAATAAAAGATAGGCTTAAAATTTCTTTAGCAATAAACCAACTCATAACAAAATAAATAATATTTGCATAAATTTTTTGAATAAGACGAATGGTTAAACTTTTGTAGAAAAGTCAACGACGTCAAATATAAAAAAACGGAGGGAGTACTAGCAAATTATGGATTTATTATACCCTCAAATTTAATCTAAAAGGGTTAAATTTAAGACCTATTTACGAAAAGAGATAATCTAAGAAATGCCGTTGACAAGCATCTGATTTTAGGAAATGTCATCAACAAGTGAAAGTTCTAAGAAATGACATTATACAAGCAACTTTGTCCCAAAAATGCCTTCGCCGTTACAATTCCGTCCATCCATACCGAACAGTGTATTTTAACGGCGTGTATGGACGGAACCCTAACGATGATGGCATTTCTTAGAACTAGTCAGTTGTACAATGGTATTTCTTAGAATTTGCATTTGTCGATAGTATTCCTTAGAATCAGGTGCATGTCAATGGCATTTTTTAGATTATCTCTTACGAAAAACAAAAACATATATCACAGCAACGAACAACACCATGAGTTCCACCGTGATTACCCACAAAACAACATACTCGTACCGACCCATTGACGTCATCAACCACAGCCACCAACGAGTCTGTCGCGCCTGGCGGCGCACCACCATTGCCTGTTGAGGTCGACGAGGCTGCGCAGCCGGTCCCGGTCGCTTCTTCTCACACGCCGCCGCCACCGCAATCGCTCTCTCTTTCGTCTTCTCCTCTTCTAGCCGCCGCTTCTCGGCGAGGTCCGCTATAACCTTCTTCCTTTGCTGTTCGGGCATGCGGCGCCAGTACTCCTCCTTCACCTTGCCGATTAGCAACCGGACCTCCTCCCTATCGCCGTCGCCGTACTCCTCCCACTGCTCCATGCCTTCCTCCCGTATGAGGGCATCTTGCAACGCTTTTACCTTCTCGACGTCGTACTCGTAGGTTTTCCAGTAGCCCAGACGTGTCAACTTGACGGCCCCCTGGTGACGCTCCGACCAGATGCCACACCTAGTCTTTACGAGGAGCTTCGTGTGGATGAAGCTCCCCTTGCATATCTGCAGCCCCAAGCGTTTCGACGGCCACCCGCCATGGATGAGCAGCCGCCGTCTGCTCTTGTTCTGCTCGCGTCGCCTTTTGCTTCCTTTTCGTGGGTCTGGGTTGTTCATATCATACGTGGTGTCTAAAATTCCAAAAAATTAGGCATTGTGTCAATCATACATATACGTGAATATATATGCTAATATACACACGTACGTAGATCTAGCTGCTTTCTCAAATCGGTCTTGGATACGTACAGGTCGTGCAAACACGGAAACACATACGATAGGTTTTTTAAGCTGTCCTAGCTTTCCCGTTCGATGCCGACCGACACAAAAGATTCATTCACAAATCTCATAGCACAATATTAGTGTTGCACGAATCTTGGCGCATAAAACCGTAAATAATACTCCCTCCGGATTTTTTTAATTGACGCTACAGTACAATCGAAAAAGTATTTTTATGTTTGACGTTGCTGGTGCATCCCACTCATCTCCTATGTGAAATTCCATCTTTACCCTTCTCCTCCTTCCTCCTCACCACCGCAGTCGCCGCCTCCTCCTCCGGCGGAAGGGTGTCCCGCGCCACGGCATCGCCGCCGCCGCGCTCCTGGCTGAGCGCCACCCTTGATTTCTTCGACGCCTTCGCGGAGTTCACCGGCGACATTGGCCGCAACCGTCACCGGTGGGCTGCCACATCGTGAAAGGAGATGGAGACGAGGGCGCACAGGATGGAGAAGCAAGTCCATCGCCGGCTCCGGCAAGCCATGGAGGAGCTCGCCGAGGCAGAGCACGGGATCCGTAAGCTCCTTCAGAGCAACAACGGCGGATGCGGCCATCGGCGGAGCTTGTCGGCAAACAAGATCTCGGTGGAGTATTCACCAAGAAGCAGGAGGTGAAGCACCTCAGGCAGACCTCACACGACACCGTCATGTTGTCACTAGCGTGCATCAAGCTCGTCTTAGGCACTGGCAACCATCATCTCAAGCTACACCGGAGCCTCACCCTCGTGGTCGCCATGGAGAACTTTTCCAGACCCCTACTGCTTCTTCTTGCTGCTGCTGCTGTAGTGTACTCCGTACTACTACTAGTAGTAGCTGCAGATCAAATTATTCAAATTTGGGGATGATTAGAAGTTCAGATCCACCGAACACATCACTGCTGGTGGGAAGTTCAGATTTTCAGAGCTGCCAATCTTCAGGTTTAGCTAAAAAATTGCTCCAAATTGCAGATTGTTACTATCTCACATTGAGAGTAGTGTAAACAGCTGGGTTATAGTTGCAGCATACGCCAATGTAACATATTAATTAATCCCCCTGTTGACATTCCACAAGCTAAGAGCCTAAGAGATGTTCTTCAGAAAAAAAATTGTAAAGTGGAGTATGATATTGTAACTGTAGTATAATGGCTCTGTTGGGATTTCATTTTAGAGATTAACTACCAAAGTCAACATGATGCTGTCATTAAGGAGGATTGCAGATTAAGATGTTCTAATCTTGAGTACCTCCATTTTTTCTTTTATTTTTGAAGAAACCATAGCACCCAATTCTCTTTCTGCACCAAACAAAAAGTTATGTTCATATGCTGAATTATGAGTGAACAACACAACAGTGTCTGTTGTGTGAAATTCCCCTGAACCTAAGGTACTGCCTATGCATTAAGAATACAAGTGTATTGAGGAGCACCACACTGAATTTCGACTGATACTGAATTGTGTGTTAAACCAAAATCCAGTATGATCTTCAACCTTCAGTCTTCTAGCACCTTGTCATCTAGCAAATGTCAACATCAATAACAGCAAGAGGACTAGCCAGCCATCATCAAGTGTGTTTTTTGTCACCAATCAGCCACACAGTTATGTCAAGAAGCACGGAGAACTTCACACCAGCAAAAGCTTCAGTCAGCAGCAGGCATCAACAACTTCACATCAGCAACAAACAGAATTTCATTCCATTTCAGTGCTGTCAAACAGAATGATAGAAACTTAGAAGGATAGCAATATCATTAGCATTTCAGTAACATGAGTACTCCAATCTCATAGCTCAAGAGCAAAATTTCTTCAGATCATTAACAGGTTCCCATTTTTTTTCTGAATCAATAGATTGCCATTCACAACAAATAAAATATATACTCCATGAATGCAACATACAGTGTTCAGACTTGCTTCTGAAAGACTAGAACCTGAAAACTGTGTTAAGCAGAGAAACAACCATGCCTTGTTCAGAGTTCAGAACACGCACGAAGAGAGCAGTCATAAGGGAACAACACAAGCAGCCAAGCAAGCAAATACAGAAGGAACGCAAGCAAGAAATTCATAAATTCCGAGAAATTCATAGCGGCATTGGGTGGCGGCAGCAGTGGTAGGGCGGCTCGCTGACGGACGCCTTCCACAGATTCTTTACACGGATGTCTGCAGAGGCGGCGGCGGCGCCGGCCGTTCCTGGGTAGCGGCGACGGTGCTGAAGCAGGTGGCGAGGAGGTCGTCGGGGACAGGGGAGTCTTGGGTGCAGTAGAGATCGACGAGGAGATCGAGGCGCTGCCGTCGTTAGCCCCGCCGCGGCGCCCGGGGAGAGATCGAGGGCCGGCGCCGGAGTCGGGTTGGGTCGCCGCCGTCGTCAGCCCCGCCGCGGCACCCGGAGAGAGATCAAGGGCCGGCGCCGGAGTTTGGGTCGGGGCGCCGCCGTCGTCAGTCCCGCCACAGCGCCTGGGGAGAGATCGAGCGCCGGCGCCGGCGTCGGGGTCGGGCGCCGCCCGCCATCCTCGAGCTCGCGGATTTGGGGAGGAAACTAGGAACGAGGAAGGGCAAAACCGTCAATTCACCTAATCTTTAATTTGATCGAAGCTGTCGGAAACGTCAAGTAAAAAAATCCGGAGGGAGTAATAAACACACACGCACACATTGATTTCTATGCTAGGATTAAACTGGCCTTGCCTGGCTAGGCTAGGTGTTTGGAACCGCAAAAACAGTCTAGTTTTCAAGGGCAAGGTAGCCTCGCGGGGCTAGAAAACTCTCGCCAGCAAGGTCTCCACCACGCGATAAAACCCATGGAGTGATTCAAACTCATACCAATCCAATTCTCTTCCCATTTCTCTTTCTCTCCGTTGAATTGAAATCGATTAACTCACTTGTCCCCTCCTCAAACCCTAGCTCCTTCTAGTACTCGCACCAAGCAGCCGTACGTCGTCGTCATCCGACTCGGAATGGCGCCTCCTCCGTCGTCGCCGTCGTGGGTGATCCTGAGCCGCGGGGCGCGCGTCGACGGCGAAGGCGACGGCGTGCTCGCCCTCCCGGAGGGCGCCGACGTCTCCCTCTCTCTCGCCGCGCCGCCGCGCGTCGCGGTGCTCTCGGTGTCGCGGCGCGTCTCGCCGGCCGAGGTGGACTCCAGCGCCAGGGTGAAATCCCCCTGCGTCCTCGCCCTCGACCCGTCCGCCGGGCTCATCCTCGTCATCGCGCCGCCGCCGCAAAGGCCTGCCGGCTCCGGGAGGCTCCGGTCATGGACCGACGGCGATGGCGAGGTGCACACGTTCCACATCGACACCATCCCGCCCCCGCGCCACTTCGTCTGCGACGTCGCCGCCGCCACCGCCTCCCACGTCCCCGACCCCGACGGCCAGATCTTCAACAACGACCTCGGCATCATCGCGGCGCCAGGCGGCGGCTACATGGTCGTCGAGTTCCAGACCATGGTCAGCGACGACGAGGCCACACTCCTCTGCTTCTCGTCGGAGACCGGCGAGTGGGTGGAGAAGGACATCAACAACCCGCTGCCGGGCTGGATTTGGACGTTCTACGACATCGTCACCCACGACGGCAAGCTCTGGTGGGTGGACACCGTCGCGGGCATCCTCTTCTGCGACCCGTTCGCCGACGAGCCACGCATGGGGTTCGTTCCGCTGGCGACGGAGGAGGACGACCACGAAGATGACTGCATCGGCTGCGGCTACTGCAGAGAGAGGTATCTCGCCACACGCCGCATCGTGCAGCTGAGCGCCGGCAAGTTCAGGCGCGTGGAGATGAGCTTCGCAAGCAAGGACGCCGCTCCCAAGATCACCATGCGCACGCTGGTTGATCTGGCGACCGGGGAGTGGGCGCTTGAGTACGCGGCGAGCTTCGCCGACATCTGGGCCAGCGAGAGCTACAAGGCGACCGGGCTGCCGGAGAAGGCCCCTGAACTCGCCGGCGCGTTCGTCCACCCGAAGAACCCCGACGTGGTGTACTTCTTCCTGGAGGAGCAGCTCTTGGGCGTCGACCTGCGCGCGAGGAAGGTAGTGGATTGCGAGGCCTCCATCTCTTCTCGCGGCGTTCTTCCATGGGAGCTCCCGTCCGCGCTCTCCGCAGGTAACACGATTCCGCAAGCTTCACGCTTGATACAGTAGTACTCGATCTAGTAGTGTGCATCCTGTGTCAGATGTTCTCATATGCAGCTTGGAACATGCTCTAATGCCAAGTAGAGATCCAATTGCTCATGTCGGTATTGAGCAACTACAAATTATGTGCTTGCGTTAATCTCATTGCTCAACAGTTTAATTTTTGTGTTTGATGTGTCATGTTGGTTGGTGTGTCGTGTGTATTTGGCATGTGAAACTTTTGTTTTTCATGATACCAACCTACTGGAGTAGTAATGAATTCTGTGCAGAGAGGTGCACGTGTGAGCTGCTTGCTTCGCTGTTTTGTTCTTTGAGTTGATAAGAATTGGACAAATTTTGGTCTAGAACGTAAATTGACCATCTTCTATTTAACCTGGCTTTTCCATTTCGCATTCGTGCTACTTTTGTGCAAATTTCTTCTACAAGCTGAGTTACAGAAAAATGGATGCTAGCTTGAAACTGTTGCATGCATTTTTTTTAGCTGCTTTATAGTTTTATGTTCATATTCTCCTGAAAATTTTACAAAGTACTATAGTACTTGATATGCCTTCAGGAGTGAACTAAGAGAAATCATTACTATGTTTTACGAGATTCTAGTTTGAAGCTTGTCTGTTGATAAATCAAAGTGTTTGTTAGTATCACTTTGATACTATGTCTTCCATCATTGACCATATCATTTTGTGAAATGAAAATTCACACCAGGAGAATAGTTAAGTTCTTTCATTTTCTCCTATTCATAACTACTGCTTAGCTAGTTTTTAACAGATCGAATACTACATATTTTCTACTACGTAGTATTTTGACAAACATAGTAACATATATGTGCTCCCATTAATGGTTGAAGGTCTGTTTCTGGTGGGTGATGCCAATGGTGCGAATAATGGAGCTCCATCTGCATCGCCGGCTTCCCTGCCATCGTCTGATCTCAACAGAGCCTAGAGTGGGTTGTTTGTGCCGTCCTGAGTACCACAAAGCAAGAGTGAACAAGATATCTGCGTGTGATAAACCGGGTGGTCATTTTGAGTGTTCTTGGCCTGCCTCTTGAGAATGGCTGAAGTATTTGCTATCTCCTGTTTATGTTGTGTTAACTTGAATATTTTGTGAGGGCGATCGAGCACTTTACTTGTGTGACTGGTAGTGGCACTCATTCCTGCAGGCAGTAGCTAGCAATCCAGCTCTCTGTAACTGCATGCTTGGATATTCAACTCATCATTTCTACTATGCCATTTTGTTACGCTCATGACTATATATGGTTTGAGTGGTTTATGAGCTGCATCTTCAAATTGTAACCTGGAATCAACTCATATACGGAGTATGTTTCCAACATACTTCTGATTGTGTGAATAACCACTGGAAAGTCAATTTACACACTCCGACATGGCAGCTCCCAGAAAATTTCTGAATTTTATTGGCATAACACACTGAGTATTTCTTTAAATATTTAGAGTCAGATGACACCATGAACCATGTTAATTATCGTCATCATTGACATGATCAAGATGTTTTCCACATTATTAAGTCATTACTGTACTTTATCTTTCCAATTTGCTTTGCTAAAAATGTGTCTGTGCCACTTTATTGTGACGATTTGCATCTCATTTGTCATTTTCTACAGTGTAACTCTCTCAAATGCATGTGGGCCCAGAAGTCCTCACCCGGTCAAAGCACCAGGCTCACTTTTGCTTACCAGGCAAGGAAGCCTCCTCGAAGACATGGTTAGCCCAGTAAAGGCCCATCCTCTCTGGCCTATTGTAACGGCCTAGACAAGTGGGCATCCAATTCCAGAAGGAACCCACGCAATTCGTTACGGTTTGTTCGTTTCCTCGAGAAGTCGAGATGATGCAAGGGAGAGATCAAACCGGCGGAGGTGGAAATGCCCCGCGACAGGCGGCCATGGAGGTCGGCTCCAGCTCTGGCTCCGGCTCCGGCAGGGGAGTGAAGAGGCGGCTTGACGGCGACGAAGGCGGCGGCGGCGGCGGCGGCCAAGCGGCGGATGCGGCGGCGGAAGAGGACAACAACTACCTCGAGATGCTCCCGGCGGACATGAAGGAGCGGATACTGGCCATCCTCCCGCTCGACGACGCCGTCCGCACCTCCGTCCTCTCGCCCTTCACCCCGCACGACAACCACGAGCGCACCGTCGCGCGCCTCGAGTCGGCGCCGCCCGCGCCCGCGCCGCACGTCGCCGTCCTCTCCATCGTCATCAGCCACGCGATCAGCTCGGACGACGCGTGGCAAGTCAGGCGCCTCTTCTTCTGCGCCGCGCCCTGCACCGTCGAGCACCTCTACGTCCACCTCCGCGCCGCTTCGACGAGGAACAAGGTCACCTTCTACTTCGACAACCTCAGCCCCCTCCTCCGCACCCTCACGCTCCGCCGGATCAACTTCACCAGCAACTACTTCAACTGGCGCGCGCCTCCTTTCCCCTACCTCACCTCGATCCACCTCAACTCCGTCGGCGTCAGGGATGACGTCATGGACAAGATGGTCACCATCTGCCCCAACCTTCGAGTCCTCAAGCTCGTCTGCTGCACTAGGCTGCGCAACATCCTCGTCAGGGCGACGAATCTGAGATTCTTCACCATCGCCGAGTGCGAGAATCTGGAGAAGGTGATGGTGGTTGACTGCAATCGCCTCCGATCGTATCACTACAGTGGGCGCCCTAACTCGTTCTTCATCCCTCCCACCGGCTTGCTTGATGATCTCTACATCTGCACTGCCACTGCGCCGATGGCTGGTCAGGTGGTCGATGAATGGACCTGGTTCAGGAACTCCCTGCCTTTTCTCTCCAGGGTCAACGCCCTCACCATCTGCAGCAATTGCCTCAAGGTATGCTCGATCTTAATTCGCGGTGTTCGTTCGTTCCACCATTTCAGATTTATTTCGCTTTCGTGCTATCAGTTCATTTCATTCAACGATCTACAAGGAGTTTTAGTCGCTAGTGAGAGATCGACTTATGGCACTATAGTCTTCAACATTATTATTTTTTTTTTGAGGAAGATTGGCAGGAGCTTTCAATATAAGTAGGAAGCAGTGAAAAATGGTTTAGGTTACAGGCAACACTCAGGGGTGCCAGAGTCACCCCCCGGCTTGGAGAAACAACTAGATCAGTGCCATATTTAGGGCATTCTCCCTCGCTAAGAAGAGATCCCTAGCTTGATTTACAACATCAACAAAAGAGACATAAGAGTTTCTAAAGATCCTATCGTTTCGTTGCAGCCAGATGCTCCACAAGACATAAGTGAAGATGCCGTCGAAGATCTTTCGATGACTCGGGGTTATGCGCTTTCTGCAGGTATCCCACCAGTGTAGTAGATCGCCATTGAAGGAGGACGGGCATGGCAGCTGTAACCCGAGCCGATTGAAGGTGCGACTCCAAACCTGCCGTGCGAAGGCACATTCCATCAGTAGGTGTTTTGCTGATTCATTAGAAATGCCACACATGGTGCAAATCGTTGCTGTCTGCCAGCCCCTAGCCAACATCTTGTCTGCCGTAAGGATTTTCTTTTGCACCGCCAACCAACTAAAAAACTTGCACTTGTTTTCCGCCTTGGCTTGCCAGATGACCAAGAATCTATTATCAACCACTGAGCCAACGAATTGGCAGTTGTAGGCCGACTTGGCCGAGTATATACCATTTGAGGTCCATCGCCAGTGGATTGAGTCATCTGTGCTTGGTTGGAGCTGGACGCGTGAAATCGCAATCCAGAGCCTGACGAATTGGTTCGCCTGTTCTTCGGTGGAGATTCGTCTCATTGGCCTTAGCCAGACATTGTTCGTTAGTTCATACTGAACTGATCTGTTTTTCCTTGTTGCCAATGAGAACAAATTTGGAGCCAAATCTTTCGGTGCCTGTCCGTCGAGCCACCTGTCATGCCAAAATTTTGTCTTTTTGCCATTTCCTAGGGTGATTACTGTTGATGTCCGGAATAATTCATTATTGGACTCATCACATGGTACCTGCATTCCTGTCTAGGGTTTCTGTGGTGAGGTCCATTCATGCCACAACCAGCGGAGTCGCAAGGCACGACTGAACCTTTCGAGATCAACCACCCCTAGGCCTCCCAGCTGCTTCGGCCTACAAACTCGCTTCCAGTTAACCAAGCAATGGCCCCCATTTGCCTGTTCAGTTCCTGTCCAAAGAAAGCCTCGTCGAATCTTGTCCATTTTTTAATGGCCCATTTCTTTAGGGGGCAGATCGTCATGTGGTACACCGGAAGCGCCGATAGGGTTGAATTCACTAGAGTGGTGCGACCTATTTTAGTTAGAAGTTTGCCCTTCCAGGTTGGTAGGCGTGAGCTGAACCTGTTGATGACTGGTTGTACATCCCCCCTTCTTAATTTGAGGACATGCGAAGGCATACCTAAATATTTGCAAGGGAAGGACTTTTGTTGACCTGGGAAGGAAGCCAAAAGGTCAGAAAGGTCAAGGTGATCACAGTTGATGGGGTAGAATTCACTTTTGGCGACGTTTGTTGTCATTCCTGTAGCGCAACCGAAGTTGTCAAAGATTTCCTTGATGGTCTGTACTTCACCTCTATCAGGTCGGATGAAGACTGCCGCGTCATCTGCATAAAGTGAGATGTTGAACGATGCTATTTTAGTATTTAAAGGCAGAAGAAGCTGCGAATGGTAGGCGTGCTGTAGAAGTTTCTGTAGAGGATCAATGGCTAGGATGAATAACATTGGAGAGAGGGGACCCCCCTGTCTCAGCCCCCTTTGGTGGAAGAAAGATTGACCTGGGACTCCGTTCATGAGAACCTGTGAACTTGAGTTTGCTAATATCGTCGTGATCCAGCCAATCCAACGATGACCAAAACCAAGGTTTTGTAGGAGCTCTATCAGGTACGGCCAACTTACTGAATCAAAAGCCTTGGCGATGTCAATCTTTAGTAGCAACGCTGGTTTTTTTGTGGAATGGAATTCCTTGACCAGATTTTGCACCAGAAGGAAATTATCCTGTATATTCCTGCCTTTAATGAACGCGCTCTGGTTCTTTGATACTAGAAGGTCTAGTTTTGACCTTAGCCGATTTGCCAGGATTTTGGAAAAGGCTTTCCCAACAGCATGGATGAGGCTAATCAGCCGGTAGTCAGCTAGCGTTGAGGAGTCCCAGGTTTCTTAGGAAGAAGAACTATGTTTGCTGAGTTTAAGAGGCATAAGGAATCAGCCTGGAGGTTTGAAACCTGAAGGATAGCCTGTTGAAGGTCATCCTTTAAGATGTCCCAGCATCTCTTGAAGAATGCTCCTGGAAAACCGTCAGGTCCCGGTGCATTGTCATTTCTTCCATCAAAGAACGCCCTTTTAATCTCTTCAGCGCTGAAAGGGGCATCTAAATCAAGCAGATCCTCATTTGCCGTGATGTCTAGCCGGCTCCATTGGAAGGATCTGGTTCGCATCACCTGGACACCTAAATAATTTGCAAAGTAGGAGTTTGCAGCTGCTTCCTTTTCTTCATGTGTATGTACGATTCCTTGATCTGTTTGCAGGTGTTGAATGTAATTCTTCCGCCGTCTTGAGCTGGCCTTGATTTGGAAAAATCTCGTGTTGGCGTCTCCTTCCCTAATCCATCGCTGGCAGGAACGTTGCCGTAGGCGGATTTTGTTCAAAGTTGCTAGATCGAGCAGTCGCTGCTTGATCAACCGCCGGAAATCTAACTCTTCAGGCGTTAGGCTCCTTTCCTCTTGTGTGAGGTCAAGCCTAAGTATCAATTCCTCTGCGATCGCCATTTGCAGTCTTAAATTCCCTATGTGTTTCTTGCTCCATGATTTCAGGGCTTTTGCTGTCCTACTGAGTTTAATGTGCAAGCGTTTGATTGCACATCTTGATTGAACCTCTCTTCCCCAAGCTTCTTTGATGAGATCAAAAAAACCTGGTAGCTTGAACCAATGAAGTTCAAATATGAAGGACCTGCATCTGTTGATGTGTCCACTTGCAGTCAGGAGTAGCGGGCAATGGTCAGAAATTGAGGAAGAAGTTGCTGTAAGAAGACAGCCCATGTAGAGATCTTCCCAATCTTGAGTGCAAAAGACTCTATCGATCTTTTGTTAGAGTGGGGTTTTCAGTCTCACTTGTCCAAGTGAATTTTCTCCCATTAAGCTTGATCTCAAGCATTTCTAGATGATTGAGTGCCCCCTTGAAAGCAGCCATCAGGCCCCTGTTTAGGTTACTGTTATTCTTGTCAGCGTCATCCACAATTAGGTTAAAATCACCTAGCAGTAACCATCTCGGAAGCTTAGAAGACTTTAGTTGTTTGAGTTCATCGATGAAAAGTCTTTTATCATGGTCGAGCTGAGGGCCATAAACACCTGTTATGGACCATTTCGTTCCATCTTCTCTGTCTGTAATTGTCGCTGAAACCGTGTGAGTAGTGGTGGTGATCTGGTCAAGTTCATACCTGGACTGAGCGACAGCAATTAGAACTCCCCCTCTAGTTCCATTCGCCGAGAGGTAGCAGTATGTTTGAGCAAACTCAGGACCTAGGGTGTTATTCACAACAGACATGTCGACCTGTGCTAATTTCGTCTCCTGTAGGCAGATTATAGTTGCTCTTGTGTTTATGATCATTTGACGGGCAACCTGTTGGCGTGCCTCCACATTGAGGCCCCTTACATTCCAATTAAGGATTGTGCAGCTCTTGATCATCTTTTATTTGTGCACCATAAAGTCATCAGAGGCAGGTTTGTTAAAGTAGATGAAGCAGAAGCAAGTCGGAGACAGAAGTAGCAAGAAGGACACCACCAAACCGCCCTAATTTCTTGCACACCCCAAAGTACAACATAGCCGATACAAGTCGACGCGTCGACGACGACGGGCCAGATGTTCATACATTCTGGCGAAGAAAACAGAACACCACCTAAAGTAACCATAACATGATAGTAGCTTATCATGGTAAAAGGAAGAACGACATGCATGGGGAGGACAACAGAAAGCTTCTCAAGCTGCTGCAACTGGCCCATTGGCGATCATCTTCCTAGACTCGTCGAGGGCAGAGTCATTGGCAAGGCTGAAGCCTGCCACCAGTGCAGAGAAAGCTTCGATCACCTCAGGGGACAGGGGTTTCTTGAAGAGGTCCAAGTACTTCTGCTTGGGGTCAGTCACATCCTGCTGTCCACCTGTGAAGCCAGAAGACTTCTTTATCAGTACCTCTTCAGCGCGCTTGGCCGGGCCAAGATGCCCGGTTCGTGTTGCGGTCTTCTTCGCCAGGCGTTCGCTTCGGCGACCCCCCGTGAGAACCCTTGGCGGAGATTTCTTCAAGTGAGCCCTTCGGCTTGCGCTGAGGAGGCTGGGCGAGGATGGGGGAAGCGCATTTGTCGAAAACCTGACTGATGAAGTCAGTTTTTCCTGCAGCAGCTCTGGCTGTATGGCCACCTGGGCTTCCTTGGGTTCAGCTACAGCTTCTTTCCCCAGGTTGATCTGCACAGCCTCATCAACCATGGGGTCCAGCATTTGAGTAACAACCTGCGATGAAACGAGAGGAGCGAGAGCATCTATAAAAGCAAGGTCGGCAGGAGAGGGGGCCATCAAAAGAGGGTGAACCTGTGCATCGTTCGAAGGCGTACGTCGCGGCGATCGTGAGCGCTCGTGATGCACCGGAGAGGGGGATCGCACCCCATTCCCGCGCTGTCGCCCTGAGTGGCGCCCTTCGGTGCGTCGTTGGGAGGATGTTGAGGAGGAGCGACGGGAGCTGCCTGCAGCCCAAGCCGGCCTCACATCCCAACCTGAAGTCCGCCTACGTTCACCCGCTGGCGGTGAACGGGAGCGGGAACGGTGTCCAGAGCGGAAGACCAGTCGGCTGGCAACTGGCTCCCTACCAAGACGAGTTTCGTCCTTCATCCCCAGACACCACACGAAGGAGATAACGCGGGGAAGTTCTTCACCCGTGGAGACCGGGGATGGCTCACCACTGGCTAGGCTGCCATTCGGGCTGTATGTCCAGACAGGCTCATCAAATTCCGGCGGTGGGTTGTAGTCTAGCAGTTGATCGAGGTGAACCAAGGCACCATGCACCAGAGTCTCGCTCTCCGTCTTCGCATCATCGAGCTCCTGTACTAGACACGCCTCATTCAGCAGGCCCGCGACGGTGTTCAGCGACCAGGCGTGCCGAGGAATTCCTTCAATGCAGATGCGCGCCCTGTAGCGCCATTTGGAAGCCTCTCCGCCAAGCCGACGGGACCAAGGCAACAACTCGATGTCGATGTCTTCGAGCCTCAGAGGTGAGGCCGAGAGGAGGTCGTTGCGGATGTCACGGCTCTTACATCGAAGCAAGTAGTCTCCACCTGTCAGCATGGTCACCTCTAGGTCGTCTCTGGCCAGATCGAACTCTGTGGCAAGCAGCCTGTTGATCTGCCTCGCATTGGTGGTGGGCCTCGTCCCAGTGATGCAGACCACCAATGCCCGCTGCGTCAACCTGCTCTCCTCCGCCCGCATCTCCGCAGTGCGCGGCAAGCAGCGGCGGATGGTGTCAATGCGTCCTACCATCTTTCGCAGGGCTGGGAAGGACTTCTGGCAGTCCAAAGCCGGCGGGTTAGCAGAAACAGCAGAAGGCTTGGGGGGATGCGGGCACCAGCGAGCGCGGTGCCCCGAAGCCGAGCAGAGAATACAGCTAGGTGGATCCCTGCAAACTGCGATTTTTGTGGTCACGGGAGAGACACCTGAAGCAGCGTCCAGAGTTCAAGCAGGGATCCATCCGTACGAGGAGGAAATGCCGAACTACCCTGTTGATTGGCCCTGTAGTTACTCCTGTTCTGCAGCGGGGACGCAGGCTTGAAGGCAGATTGCTTCTTCTCACGCCACCAGTACTTTCCCTTAACTTCCTGCCATCCTTGAGACGACAGATCGGAAGCAACTTTCTGCCCCCAAATCTTGTGCATTAACGGTGGCGCCGCCCCAAATCTTCAACATTAGGGACTGGCTATAGCGGACCGTAGACAGATCAATTCAGAACATGTTGAGTTTTAGTTCTTAGTCAAATTCAGAGATTAAGTTCTGTAGCTACTCTCCTAGATTAGGTAAGGATCACATGTTAGTATGTTACAGAACAAGATAACAGAGAGTCAAAATTCATGCAATTGCTATTTTCATACGCATGATTTGTTTTTGTTGACTGATTACGATTGACACATTTCTTGTTACTTGCCTCTTGATAAGTTTCAAGACAAACACAAGTTTGTACAAATATATTCAGGAGTACTATTTACACGCAGAATTTCAGAGTTACAAACACATGTTACAATATGCTGAGTTACATGCAGAATTTCAGATTATGCTGAGTTTTGTTCTGGATTAGCACTAAGAGTGCTAGGCTTCTCTAGATGTTAGATTAGGTAAGGATTATATGTTACAGAGCGAGTGAGTAGAGAACAGATAGTCATATACAAAGTTTTATGTGATTAGTTTTGGTTGTCGAATCAATGCTCTTTGACGATGTCAGTGAAATACAGGATAATCCAATGTGCCCACTTTTCTTCCTTTGATACATCTGAAGTTCTGATTTTTTTCTCATTAAGGTTGCTCTCTGCTTCTCTTATTTTCATGATGAGTATTAATCTCTACCTTTTCCTTTGGTCGTATAAGTGAAAACATGGTTTAACCAACCGGTGTGTTCAGTTTGAGCAGAGTAGCTCCACACAATTTTCTTCTTCAGTAAATATATGGTATTTGCGATTAGGGAAAATACCAATTGTTTGAGCAAATCCCATGGGTTCGAGGATTATATGGCAGCTAGTATGCATTAAGCACTGTTATATTGTCCATGCATGCCCCATAGAGCAAGTCCACATTCTAATTTCTGTCTTTTAGAAGCAACAGAAATATGCGATGAAGATGATGACTGATGAGTGGTGAGTGTCCCTGATCCGTGTATGCTGAACATTTAGGCATGCACTGCTTGATTCTTTGCCGTATGATTACTGATGCTAGTATTGTACAACACTGTGAGATACTTTAGACGCGAACATTAGCAAGCACAAACTCCTTTTCTTGCCTCGTATTTATACTCTTATTGTCTAATATCAGGGCAGCTTAGCCTAAAAATGGCTCATCACTGTGGGCACAATTCCCTAACTACTGTTCAACGTGTGGTCTCTACAGCGACCGATATGTACAGCCACTTTTCTAGTGCTAATAGATAAGACTGAATTTGTAACCAATATGCTATCGATCAGTGTCATACAACCACAAATATTTACAGATATATTCAGCATTCACATGCATAATTACAAACACATAAGTACACACACTGATTATAGCCAGGATCCACACAAATGTCCTGTAACGAGCCAGTAGTACTCCACTAGTTACCTAGCAAAACACTGTAAAAAACAGAGTACGACAATGACAAGCATACCAAATTATTTAGTACCCTTAATACCACACATAATACTGTTCTGTAGTTTGTATATACATATATACACTCTCTGCCTGCCAAGCTAGATAAACAGTTCGTCCGCCTCCGATACCGTGAACGACGTTGCCGGCGACAGCTGCTCCTCGTCGCCCCCGCCCCCGCCTTTCGTGCAGTTTGCCCGTTTGCTGCTGGGCTGGAGGAGGCCGTACACGTCGTCGTCGATGGCCTGGAACGAGAGGTTCCTCTTGATCGTCTCGAGCACCGACGGCACCAGCGCGTGCGGCGCGCTCTCGCCGTGGCCCGCCGCCGGCATCTCGCCGGTGACGGATCCGGCAGCGTGGTGGCCGGAACCGCCGCCGCCGCCGGATTGCAGGTAGTGCATCAGGAGAAGCTGGCCGTCCGCCGCCGACCAGTAGTCGTCTACGCCGCCGGAGACGCCGAAGCTGGCGGCGATGGGTACCTGTACCAGCTGCTCTCCGGTGTCCTTTCCGGCGGGGTAGCTGATCGCCGGAGCGACGGCGGCGTGGCTGATCGACGTGGAGGTTTCATCCGTCTCCGGCGTGAGTGCGCCGCCCTTCTTGCGGACACGGCAGAGGACCCAGTCGTCCAGCTGTAAACACGCGAATTGAATATAGGAAATAATTCATTTGAGACTAATTTTCTCAGATGTGACTGCATGTTTGTTGTACTTCAATGGCATGCACAAAACATTTCACCCGATGATTTTAAGTTGTTCAATAAGCTCCTCAACTGTCTTCTGAAAGTCTGTCTTGGTTATGAAACTGGGTATTTTACACTTTGATACAAAAATACATTTAAAATAACTTAAGAACAATCTCACCAATTAGTTAAAAAAATTGGTATCATATTATCTATTCTCCCCTTACACCCAATTAGGAAAGGTGTAAAAAATATCTGTTATATCAGTTAAAAGGGCATATAATCAATAAGATTATTAAAATCGTGAAAACTATCGTTCGAAACAGGATGGGTTGTTCTTAAGGGAGACATTTTAACATATTTTCTTGTGTGAGAAATCAGAGTTAAGGGTCATTTATAGGCTCGGCTAGTTGAGGGTAAAAGTTGACTTCACAACATTTTAAATTGGCAAGATACATATTTCTACTGATTGATCTTCAAGCCACCAATCCAGAGTGATGTGCGACGGCTTGCCACACCGTTCCTAACGGTAAACTCGTGTGCACGTTTCTTACTTCCGCTCGATGATCGGAAGTGTGCCCATTTTCTCAATGGACTCGTCCGCTATCTCCTCAGGGCATATTAAGAGAGAACCTACTCATTTATACTAGGTGATTACTTAAACAATACTCCCTTCATCCATCTTTATATGACATTGGTCAGTTCATCTTCGAGCTAACCAACATCAAATAAAAGAAACAGAGTACTTAACTAACCCTAGCAAAACCTTATTCATTGGTCATAAGATGTGTTGGAGGGTATCCAAGGGTGAGTTATATCATTAGTCTAAAGGCAGTGTAGATGACATGCTGAAGGCCAACTAAATTCGCACCGCAAGGAGGATGCAAGCTTCTACAACCACCCCATTCACTAACTAATACAATCTAAGGTCGCTTCTATGTCATCTTCCTCTGCCGGTCAGTACACCACCTTTATTCTGTATAACAGAGATTATGTGATCTTATATATAGATCAATCAAATTCATGTTAAAAATATCATGCATGTCAACCAATTCTGGCATACATAATGTATTCCTTCAACAAGGGGTGCACTTACCCTCATGGAATGGTTAGGGGGATGAGCAGTGATGGCGTATATTCGTGCATGACCCAATCAGTCTTGGTGCCTCTAGGGGAGCGACCCTGGTAGAAAACGAGTGCTTTCTTGACACCAAGACAGTGTGCACCATTGGAAGCTAGGATTGGCTTGTCAGTGCCGGTGGCCTTCCAATAGCCCGATCCAGCGGTGCGGTTAGGTCTTACACCGTTCGGATACTTACGGTCCCTCGGGCTGAAGAAGAACCACTCGTCCTCCCCAAACACAGCCTTGGCTGCATTGCACCCAAACCATCAACGTACAATTGAGTAAAGTAGTGAGAGAGTATAGACACTTGAGACCAGCATGATAGCCCTAATCATACGGTAAACATGTAGATGTCTTATTATGTGTTGTTCAGTTGTTGTGTTCTAAATGGTGCATTCATCTGACCATCCATCATATATGATCACAGGTTGATCGTATAGCATGCACAGTTTGTACCTAACGGAGAAAACAAAGACAACACTTTTCATTCTCTTTGTTATGAACGATGACAGGAAATTAACCTTCATCATATTTTGTTTTATAAAAAAAAAGAATCTATCTAGTTGCGGCTAGCATGCAAATTAAAGCATCTACTGGGAAGTATACTTTATTTCAGAACAAAGCTAGTTAACTTGCAAGTTGCAAACATGTACATGCCTACCAGGAAGATCCCAGGGTTCGAACTTGTAGATGTCGAAGTCGGCGACGATGGACGTGGCTTCGCCGGCGATCTTCTTCCTGAGGTAGTGGACGATGATCTCCTGATCCGTCGGCTGGAACCGGAACCCCGGCGGCAGCCGGCATCCGCCCAAAACGAACCCAATTTCCATGCCTGCAGCCTGCCTATGCAGGATAATCAGCCGATGGGCTAATTTATATCTGGCTCGACATCCCCCTAGCCAGTAGTGTGAGCGATCCTGGCATAGAGATATCAAAGGAAAGGATGTAGACGCCGAGGAGTTTTGTTCCTAAACCCAAACCACTGCCTGTGGAATGGTGTTCTGGCTACGCTTAAGTCGGCTGTTGCTGCTCTTTGATTGAAGGTTGCTACTCAGGGTCTACCCGAAGTCGCAACGAAAAGGTATAATTTACTTATTAGTAATGTTTTGATTTCATCTTGTTACCGTGGATACCAGCAACGGAATCCTGGGACTGGTACTCATGACGCGGTTCCGTAGGGAACAGTTCGCTGTTCTTCTACGACACGCCCTTCTTCGGGTTACCTGTGACGATAGCCGAGGGGCGGGTCGTGATAGGGTGGTATCAGATCATAGGTTTGGTGATAGGATACGAAACCCCAATTCTCTAAGAGACCATATATTATTTTACTAAAAATAGAAACCGTTCTCGAAAAATCCTTACTCCTTCCCTCAGGCTGATTTCCAAAAGAAATTTTCTTAATTTAAAAAAATGGGTACCTTAGTCCCCATCTTCCTCTACGTAGAGAATGTGTAACCACGACTAAGGAGGCAGCGTAGAGCCAACACGAGAGAAAAATGTTGACCTTAGGTCTGCTGCCAAATCAATAGGAAAGGCATAATAGCTTGGTTGTCATTTTAAAAATGAGTTTTTCTCGATAGGATAGCACGCGATCCCAAGATCCCAGACCAGTGGTCGACCAGGGAATCAGACCGCAGAAGATACTATTCAAAACCTTCAACAGTTTGTCCTTATCACCCGGAGAGCCCTCATGGCTAAGCATGTTTAGGCACCGATCTCGGACTAATGACGTGGATTAAGATTTGTCGGCCGGAGTAAATGCTGAAAGATAAGAAGGCTATATCCCAAGGGACAGAACTCCACAGTAATATAGTGGCTATAAAAGGGAACCCCGCAGAACCAAGAAGAGGCACGCCTTTGGATTAACACTCTTTTTCCCAGATAGACCTATTAGGGTTTTCCCTAGCACCTAGCCTCATGGAAGAAACCACCTCGTTGAGCGAACTGTCCCACGACGCCACTTTTCCTATGTCCATCAGTGCAACCTACTTTTCCGCCAACTGAAGTTCCTCAAGCAGCCCACTTATCTCTGCGATAAAATCCTCCAGGGGAACCAGACCTACTGGAGCGTGGAGATGACCATCCCTTTCCAGACCGAAGAGTCAGGAACTCTCGTCTTCTGCCCCCGTCACGCTCGATCCACTCCAGGTGCCACCGTCGAAGATGTATTTCGTGAAGCCCTCCAGCGACTGTGTGAGAC
This sequence comes from Leersia perrieri, assembly GCA_000325765.3. Classification (NCBI taxonomy): domain Eukaryota; kingdom Viridiplantae; phylum Streptophyta; class Magnoliopsida; order Poales; family Poaceae; genus Leersia; species Leersia perrieri. Next base: position 6,308,559 of record CM002476.1, read on the forward strand.
AGTCCCTTTCGAGTCTGCTTATGACTTTGGCATGCACCCGTTCCGTGCCGAAGGCGACACTCAGTGCCAACTCCACCCACTCACCCAAGAAGAAGGAAGCCGATGAACCCTTCTCACCAAACTGGTTTGCACCGCCGAGAACGCCTACGAGAAGGCCCTCAATGAGTTGGATCTGCTCCGTGTTCAGTACGCCGATCTCGAGACTCACTACCAGGAGTTGAACGAGAAACACACCAGGCTGACGCTCCTGCAAGCCTCTGGGATGGCTCATCTGATAGGAGCAGATTGCGTGACACGAAACCGCAAGGAGATCTCGTCCACGTCACCACCAGCTGCACCACCTCCTTCACCATGAAGAATACGTTTTGTGTTGGTCTTTTAGTATGAGTCTCGTTCTCCTTTCAACTTAAGATGTATCCCTGTATCATGTTGGAATGAAACCAAAGATGTTTTCCTTGTGTCAGAACGAGTTCTTTGAGCTAGGGTGGATGTTTCCGAAAAATAAACTCTGGACAGAATAACCATCCGCTAAGTGAATCCTCATCCCTTAAATCAGAGCAAAGAAACGAGATGCTCTACCACTATAAGAAAGGGATTGACACCATGAGCAGCTACATTCCAAAGAAGACACAAGTACAGGTGGGACAAACGATACATTGCAAAGATAGACTAGAACACACGACACATTACATGAGAAAGACTAGGATGAGCAAAGGCCGTCATGGCCAGAACCCGAAAGATACACGCTGAGATCTGGCTACTACTTCAAACCTCTAATCCTCAGAGGATACTATAGAAAACAATGGGAGCCAACACAATTGTTGGTATTTCTTATTGTCATCCTTAGGAACATAGTTCCCAACGACGGCCACTTGAAATAATCAATGATAATCAATGGTTTGGCAGAAATGAATCCGCAAGCGCACGGATATATTGTAGCATTTCACCTGGGTGTATTCCAAGGTATCGTATTTATTTTATCCCAAGGGAAGATTTACAAAGTGTAATCATTCTAATAAAATACATACACATGTATAAGTCATAGTT
>CM002476.1:6310973-6322469 GCA_000325765.3 Leersia perrieri
AATATTTCTTGGGTAGAGTGACACAAGCGAAGGATTTAGCTAAACTCTATATCAGTCCTAAATTAGTCTAAGTAAGAGCAGTCATAGTATAGTTCTATTTTCTGTACTTTATGCAGCACTCTAACATGTTCTAACTAGCATACAACAGTGTGGTGTACCCTCCTTACAATGCAGCTATAACTAAGCCTAGACCTAGCTATGCCCTCCTGGTGCTTCGCAAAGTTACCCCGGCCTGCCGAGTTACTTACGATAGACTGACATAACCATCCAACCGAAGTTAAATGCGGAGGTGCATCTAACCCCAGGAATTTCTATGTAGGAAACTATACTGCGGGGGAGACACCCGTACCGACCTGTCACCATCGGCGGCCTGCAAACACACCCAGCGAATCAGCGTATGCCACGTGCCCTCACGTGAGAAGAAGAAGACCGGAACAGGAATCGTTATCCTGCAGCCGAGTTCGAACTCTCAAGACGCTGCGCCACGTTTCGCCCCTCTAATCGCGAAAGCCATTGTTGGGGGAATCACCTGAAAAAAAAAGAGTACTCGAGAAGGATGGTATCCTGGTATAGCACCCCAACAGAGATCACCAGGAAAGGTACAGTTTCTCTAAAAGGAAATGAAAAGTCAGAGCTTGGACTGCCGCATGCCCAGGATCCAGGAAAAGGTCCTTCCCGAATCCAAGTCGGCACCACGCGTCGCTCAGCCAGACCAGGGCCCCGGTACGCTCAGTCCTCGGTCTCCAGCAAAGCTGACCACTCCCTTAAATCTCGAGCGGCTTTTCCCGTGCAGTTGTCCCGCGGCGACCGTTACCCTAGCTTACCCTGAATATTGAGGACGAGATTCTTTTAAGGAGGGTAGGTTTGTAGTGACCTGAGTTTTACCGCCAAAAAATTATTTTAATTAAAAATATAATTTCAAAATTTTGGCTCTTTGCTTGTGTAATTAGTCCTAAGTGCCAATCATATCTCGACTCCTTGTTTCCCCCCTCTAAGAACAAAAAAAATATAAATTCCGATCCAGAAAATCTTCGCCAAAATCCCAAACTCCGATGACTTCATAGAATTATTCCCCAGTACAAATACCAATTAATGATTTGAATTTACCCTTGGTTTCGCCTCAACTCTCTATTGGAGGCCCTTAGAAAAATTGTTAAAGAATTTCTCAGCCCCGGGCCCTTTTTCCCATTTCCGGCCCAAATCCTTTCTCTTCTCCTTTTTGTTTCTCTCCCACCTGGGCCATGGCCTGTGCCAGTAGCCCAGCTAACTTTCCTTTCCCGCTATGTCCCCTTGGGCCTCGGCCTGCTTTGCTAGCCGCCGCAGCACACCTCCTTTCTCCTTCCCGCAGACTGCTCCTCGGCCCACAGCCCGTTCGCGGGGACGCCGCCAGCGCGCGTCCGCCGTTTCCCCTCACACGTGCTCGCCCACGTATTAAACAACGCCGCTGACAGCCGGGCCCCACCCAAGCGGATCTAGCGACCGCCCGCTTGCCGCCACTCCGCGCGTCCAACATCTCCCCCCTCCAACCCGTCCCGCCGCCACCGCCGGCGCGACCATGCTAACCGTTCCCGCTATGTCCGACCCCGGCCAAGCCGTGCCACCGCTCCGCCGTGTGTCGCCACCCCGCCATCGGCCCCCTCTTGCACCCACTCGCCACGCGCCGATTTGCCGCGCGTCGCGAAAGCCGTCGCCGTCCCGAGCCCAGCCGCCGCGCCGCAATAACTTTCACTGGCTGCCTTTACTCCACGCTACAATCCCGCGTCACGACACCGCGCCGTGCCACGAGTTATCACCTCGCCCTGACGCGCCAGGCCCCGCCGACCGCCATCCCGTCACATCCCTGCGTGGCCGCTTCGCCATTACTCCTCCGTCCCCACCTCCCTACAGCTACGCGACGCTCGCGTCGCGACACCATGCCGCAGCGCCCGGCCGCATCACCTCTGACGCCACCGCGTCATGACACCCGCGCTGCGCCGCTTCTGCCGTCGTCGGCCCCCTTCACCAGACATCGACGCGCATCGCCTTCTCCTTCCTTCATGCCTGGCCCGCCGCTCACGACGAACGCATCCCGACCGTCCGCCTTCAAAGCGCCTGCTGCCGCCTTAACTCCCCGACAGCCGGCCTTAACTTCCCCTACGCCACCTGTCTCCCTGGCGAGCCATGCACGCATCCCGCACGCCGCACCCCTCCTCTCTCTGGCCGGTGTCACGCCCTATAAAAGCCGGGCGATGGGCACCGTTTCCCCCCTCCTAGCCACCGTCCCGTCGCCCTCCTCCACGGTCGCCGCCACGACGCTTTCCTCCTTCTCCATTTTCTTTCCCCGCGCCGGCACACCACCAGCCGTCTGTTGACGTGAAATTTGAATCCCACGTGTGCTACGCTAGGCCTGGGAGATTTGCTTGCTCCTGAGGGCAGGTCCTTCTTCGACGGGTTTTGAGCGTGCCAGTTGATTTGATCCTGCAATCAACAAGAATAAAATTTATGTTAGTTTAGGATCGTTATCGGCCACTAGGCCGATAACTGGAAGCCGATACCGTAGATTTCGGGATCGGCCTCGTAGAGAGGAAATAAACTTGGATCGGCTATGCAAAAGATTAGGTTCATTAATACTTAATTTTTATTAACAATAAACTTAGTAGGTCGGACTTAACCGATGCAGCACAAGATTATGGTTAACTATATGAAATATCTTTAAACCAGTTTTAAACGAGTTGAAGCCCATACAAGCGAAGGATAAGCTATCGGCTAAAACTCCGATAGAACCATGTGCGCCATGACCAGGTGTATTTAATCCGATTAACTCTAGAAATGGGCTGAAGGATTGGACCGAACCAAGACAGCTTAACCCGATGACTATTGTAAACCGATTTAAATAATCCGATATACGGCGTGCATGATGGTGGATATATCATGTCGTATATGGTTTTGCCTTGACATATTATTATCAAAAATAACCTAACTAGATATCAGACTGAACCGAGGAAGTCCTAATTAGCATCTTAATTAGAATATTGGACTTCACCAAGAAAGTCCTAGTCAAGATGATCTGATGCAAATATGCCATGGTTGATATAGAATCCAACGATATATATGATACGCGACATGCAGATCAACGCCTAAAGCGGCAATCAATCTGCATGAAGTTTGACGAATCTTACCAACTGCTATAGTTTGAACCTAATCGATGCAACACAACTCGAAAGCTCAATCCGTCGAAAACCTAGCGAGAAAACGCTAGGGTGGCGATGCGCCGAAATAGTTGTATTGATTGTGTCCCTTTTTACAGTGCTTGGGCTACAATATTTATATCCTTAGGCAAACGACTCTGACTCGTACTTGACTTAACATATGCAATCATTACATAAAAGGAAACTGACTCCGACTCAGCTCAGCTCACCTCGTCTTGACCTGGTAACATGTAAATAAAGAAAATAACAAACTTTCCTAATTAAGATACAATCGGATTCTGAATCCGACTCAGCTCAGCTCACCTCGTCTTGACCTGGTCTCCATCGGCTCCTAGTTTCATCGGTTTCCAGCTTCCATGTTTTGATCCAATAACAACCCGATCCAGCTCCCTATCGGGTTCCAAACCGATGCCAAAATCTGGTGTCAACACATGCCCCTCGATTCCGAAGTAGTTGAAAAGTGCTTCGGAATGGATCATAAGTCTAAATTTAGTCCTCAAGCCCATCTGCTCCGCAGCCCATCACCAGACACGAGGGTGGCGCCTCGATTTTTGGAGTAATCATCACCATGGGGTAAAAATCCCTCTTTACCGCAACCCCTCATCTTCTCCATTTCATTCTCCCCGAAGCCTTCTCTCTCTCCTCTCCTGACCCCGGCGAGCATTCCGGCGAGAATTCTGGCCAACAACTGTCGTTAACTTCACTGTCGGTCAACTCCGGTGACTACACCTCACGTTGAATCCAATGGCAACTTTTGACTCCATCCCTGAGGTAAATCCCTTCTTCTTCAAGTATTGTAGATTCATTTTTCCTTTTTTCTCAACACTGTAGATGTTCATACTCACTGTTGTTCATACTCACTATTCATATTCTTCGTGTTCTAATTTTTTCGTCAACCTCCCAATCTCCTTCTTCTAATTTTATCGCAGGACAAGAAGAACCAAATCCTTATTCCCCGATCAGATCGGGCAAATGAATTTTTTCTCAGTCCGATGGGTGATGAAGATCCCGCAGATTTCATCAACGCTGAGACCCACCGGATGCCGTTCAAGACTGCCACAATTGACTTGACCATCTGGAAGGACACCTTCCGATCCTGGCCCTCACAACTGACCAAACCCGACCCCACCTGGAATGAATGGTTCCATCGGGTTTCAAAAGCCTACCGCAGTTTTTGGTCCCAGTCTGGCATCGAGCAGTGCTTGGACTTGTTAAAAGTGGATTACGGTAAAGACGCGTAAATCTTGATCGCTGCTTCTTACTTCTGGTCCGATGGACTAAACGCCTTCATGTTTGCCAACGGCCCAATGACACCGACACTTCTTGACGTCAAGATGCTAACGGGGCTGAAAATCTCTTCCGACGTCAACCTGGCCAAAATCAAGGACTTCATCCCCAAACATCAGCTTGGCATAAGCAAGATCAGAGGTGGCAGGCCAGGGTACATTAAAGAACATATGAAAACTAGCTCTGTTAGCCATCGGGAACACACAGCTTTCCTGTTGATGTGGCTTGACCGATTCATTTTCTGTGGCTCCAACATCGCCCCCACAACCAACCTACAACTATTAACAGAGCAGCTCGCCGATGGCCAAGACATCTCCCTTGGTCGCATTCTCCTCGGCGAGACATACTGCATGCTTCATACTACATCGGAGAAGATCATCAAAACTGAAACCATCAGCACTGGCGGCCCTTGGTGGTTCGTGCAGTCATTTCTGCATACTTATTTCTCAAAAATTCAAAATCGGCCATCTCTCACCAGTCTCAGCTATGCTCATGACCAATTCCAAGTTGCTGCAATCGAAGCCCAAATGACCAAGGAAGGTATTGATATCGATGAAGATACCGATCTGTCATTGAGGCGATGTACATCAATCGGTGAGGCCGTCCGCATGCTCCCCACCATTGCTGCCAGTGAAAATTTGATCGCAGATTGGTTCCAAGTTTTCTACATCGGCCCGAACGACGATAACCAGATCTGGTTTGCATACAATGAAGCCAATTTTGCTGATAACCCCTTAGTCACGGCATCGATCTTTGAGAACCCGTCAGACATATCACTGAGCTCTCCTTTAAGTTATGCTGATAGTACCGCCAACTTCCTCGCCTGTATCCGTCCGTGCCTCTTGCCATCGGGTATCTCATCGGGTCGCAAGAGTAACTTGCTGACTTATGAGTTTTATTACCCCTCTATTGCAGCCCGTCAGTTCGGACTCGGTCAGCTGCCAATCAAACTTCACTTTGCTGACAAACTAAGTGTAAGGAAACCAGTGGATACAGCACTAGCCTATGACTGATTGCTTGCCATCCCAATTCTAGAGACTGCTACCATCATCGCCATCATCCTCCATCCGTCATCATCAAAGTCTTGGGACACCTTTTGGGACAAGTGGAGCGATCATCTATACCACTTGAAAGTGTCCCGATACTGCAAGAAATTCTATACCGACTTCAAGACTGATGCCAAGGTAAATTTCTTATTTCATAAATTTCTAGCTTTCATTGCGTTGACTCAATTCTTACTATCTTCTTCTTCCTTTGGCTTAGGAAAAATCTGCCATCCTCCCGTCACACAGCCGATCGGGATGAGAAATAGATTACGCAAACGCCTTATCGGCCCCTATTAATAGTGCATCGGCTCTGCTCCCATCGGCATACATGACAGGCCTCGCGCGTAAGCCACCTGCCCCCAAGAAACGCAGGGCATCGACTTCTGCTCGCCGTACCATAGCCGAGGCAGAAACTCAAAAGAAGAAGAGGCAAAAGAAGATAGCAGTTGAACCAACAATTCCCGATACCGAACCTGCCTCGTCTGATGATGCCCTTGACGCGGTTGATGCAGCAGCGGCACAACTCCCGGAAGATGAACACACCGATGATGTTAATGTTTCGCCAAGATCTCAATCTCCGCAGGCACCACATCGGACTCCTCCGCACGCATCGTCACCGGCTCACCAAACACTCCTGCATACATCGCCATCAGCTCAACAATCTCCAATCCATCAACCATCTCCTCGTCAGCAACAATCGGTAATCTCTCCATCTTCTTCCCTGACTTATGTTTTACATTTTCAACTCTAACTCTCGTCTAACTTTAGCCAACCCGATCGCCATCACGCTCAAGCCATACACTCGTACTTGAGTCACCTCATCAGGAAAACATATTTGGCTTTGATATATCTGAATTTGTTCCCGATGATGATGAGATCACCAGTCAGCCTCCGTCGGCATCAGAAGAGCTCAAAAACAAGTTGAAAGAAATCGCTAATCGGCTTGAAGCTTCAATCGACTCCTTGGTGATTGATAACGGTCCAGTTCGAGCTCGCATATCAGAGATCCAAGACCAACTCAGCATCGAACTGATCACCGCCCTCACTCCCGCCATATATCTTGAGTCTTATTAGATCCAGGTCACCAAGGCCCGTCAACGCATCCATGATCGCCAGGCATTTAGCCATCGACAAGCTGCCCTGGACACAGCCACTGCAGCTGCGAAAAAGAAGAAGGAAGAATTGGACTCCACATCAGCTGCTCTCTCAACTCTATCGGCTAATCTTGAGAGACTTGAAAAACACAAGGCAGAGTTAGAGGCCCTCTTGGTTAAGGTAAATGAAGAAATATCAACAACCCGACAAGAAATCGCTGATCATCCTCAGGCCATGTCTGTCAAGAAAGAACAAGTCACAGCTGTCATCCTTCATGCTTGTAGTTTGCACAAGGAGCTCTAGCCGATTGACGGAACCGATGCTGACGATATTGCTTTGATAAACGAAGCCGATCAAATCCGTCTGCGTGCCATCGATGCCATTAATAGATTCCTTAATGAATGAACGGTTGTTGTATACCCGTTGGAAGATCAAAACAATGCTTCATAGCCGTATTTTGATAAAATACTATGAATCGGCTTAAATAGCTGATAACCTCTGTGCAACATTTGAATCGGCTCTGTTGCAGATTGTAATAGTCTAGAACCTTTTACTCAATTAATTTTTTCGCGCTTTTATTCTAAGGGCGATAGGTTACTATCGGCCATCTAAAGGCGATGTACCAATGTACATCGGCTGTCACACAATTGGCTAGCCAACCGATCAAGTGTTCACCCAAACGCTAGGGTAATATCTCTTCAAATATTTTCCATTAAGCGCTCTTCCAAAAACTTCTCCATCTAATCCCTCAAGTAAATAAGCATTATCAGGTACAACACGATGAACCTTAAAAGGCCCTTCCCAAGTTGGAGACCATTTTCCAAACCGATTATCACGTGATCCGATCGGTAGAATTAATTTCCATACCAAGTCTCCAGCCTCAAAAGATTTCGACACAACTTTCTTATTATAATACCTAGCAATCCTCGCTTTATTCTCTTTAATCTTTTCCAACTCTTTCAATCGGATTTGAGCCAAATCTTCTAACTCATCAACCATTAAATTATGTGGAGGATATGGGTACCGGGTACCACTCGGCCTGCTTATCCGACTAGAGATAGGAGGTGGCCCACATCTATGTAATATGTAATGGACTAGGACTTGGTTGCCATGTTGCCTTGTATCCCAAGGCAGGGTATAGAGCCCCGTCCGAGTAGTTCCTAGTATAGATTTAGGAAACCTAAGACGTATCCGGCTGGGCCTTTCCATGTAACTCGGCTCCTCAACCCTATATAAGGAAAGTCGGGGGAGCCCCCAAGGGCACCGAAGAACACAATATGATATTACAACACCCGGCGGATTACATCCAGTAATCCATCGAAGGCTGGAGTACGGTATTACTCCTCATATTGAGGGGGCCCGAACCAGGATAAATCTTGTCTCCCTCTCCATCGTTCTTTTCGAGCTCGTGCGTAACCCTATAAGTTTTATTGCCGGTCCAAAACACCGACAGTTGGTGCGCCAGGTAGGGGTTGCGTCGAGGATTTCGTCAGCAAGCGTGATGGAATCAACTTCAAGATGGCCGGATTTATTTTTCGGCGTCATCACCATCATCAGTTTCGTCCCGGCTGAATTTCAACTCATCCGGTGGAATCGCCTCGCCTCTAAGCAAGACTCTTCGTTGGTTTCTGGGATTTTTGCTTCGACGCCGATGACTCCATCAGATTGGTTAGGCCGGCATCATCACAGATCAATCTACTAACCGGTTGTTTCTTGCCAAGAAAGTTATCCAAATCAATCGCCGTCTAGAGATCGGAGTCGGCGCCGACGGCATGTATCTGTATGGATGTTGGAACGATCAATCAAAACATCCTGTGCATCACGCCTCCAAGCCATGCACGATCATGCAGCAGCACGTCGATCATGTGGGCAATCAAAACAATCTGCAATACCAGAGCATATACATCCACGGATTGGTTTTCTAGTTAATTAATCCACTACAAACACTAATCGGATTCCCAAATCAACATGGTTTCTACGCCGAGAATTTTATTAATCTCTTCCGCTTTTGCTGGTTGTTTGCATGCACACCCAATCGGCGCGCGGCGTGGTTTGTAAAATATCCTTCGCCGAGCCGACCAGTGCCATCGCTGCCGTCCGCGACAATCTGTCGCACCACGCGCACAAGACGATCGGCAGTAACAGCTCATGGATCGATTTATCAATGCATGCACGCATCAACATCCACCACGTACAGAGTGAATCCATGCATGCATAGGCAAACCAACGTGACACCAACAGGAGCATGCATGTTATCCAAGGAAGAAGCAAACAGGATCCGACTGGGTTTTCTTTCCATATATGCCTTCCCTGGAACAAGGCGAGTTGCAGTTCTACTCGTACAGCCGTTAACCTCTTGGATTTTCTGGTTTTCCACCTATCGGCTGAAATCAAGACAGAGTCGTCCTCGCCTATTCCGATGTTGCCGACGCCAAGTTCTATTCCTCCAGCCGTGTCACATGCAAGTAACAATGAGCGGCACCAGGAGAGAACATCACTCGATGCCTCGTATGACTCCGAGTCCTCGTTGGCATCGTGCGTATATCCAGTAGGACTGAATCAAGAATATTCCCCTGGCTACATCAACCCGTACGTGCAAGTCATCCACAGGCTCGAGTCCGAGTCAAGCACGGCCGAGTGCCTGGCCGTCCGGCTGACTAGCTTTTACTTGGTGACCTGACTGCCTAGCTGCACACATTGGGCCATGCCATTCTAGGGCATGCAGATTTCGGTGGCTAACTAGCTATGGCAGGCAGGCGAAGGAAGCTTCAGGCGATATTGCATCCGTTAGTCGCCGTCATCAGGGAAGTCTACCAATATTAAATTAGTCAATCTGATACTCTTACACTTACATACGGATATACAAGCCTAATCTCTCGCAACAAGTGGCCGAATGCTACGTAGCGGTTGTTAACGGGCTTCACCGGGGTCGGTCGCCGGTCAACAGCAACATGCCGACAAGATGTGTTTTTTAGTCGGCCTCCAAGGACCCAAGTCCACTCTCGGCTATATTCGTGAGCGGTTCAACTCTGCCGAATTCTTTCAAGAACATTGCCAGGGCTTCATGCGAGTAGCAAGCTACCAGCAGACCAGACTCTGGAACTGGACATCAACGCGCCGATATTCACCTGTATCATCATAGGTTAACTGCACGCAGTCGACACAGCTCAGATCAGGCTCCTCACTCGGAAATGCGGTTCAACACCACACCGACATCAGGACTTCCACAAGGATCTTCAGCGCGAACCTGATTGGCGCTACCACATGCCATAATGCTAGTTCTATTGACCACGATGATGTACGTGGACCTCTTCGTCTCGCACGTTCATATTATGTCAAGGTTGGGGTCATCAGTGGCCCACAGGGTCCAACAATGGCTACGAGCTACCTCAACAATCTCACTCAGTCAAGGCGAAGTTGCTGCAACAACGGTACCACCGAACATCGCCGCTTTACCTCACTCGGCCATCTACGTCGAGTCCATGGGATGATGCTGATCTGCATAATCATCCATGCCGATCGGCTCCCTGTCATCAAGTATTTATCACAATGTCGTCGACTACTTCGATGTTTATCACGACTGACATATACGTCATCCATGCCTTCTGAAGGCCTGACATCATTTTTACCAACATCAAGATAACCATCGACACATTTGTCTTGCCGTACCCGTACGCGAGGACAATACGGTGTTCATTAGCATCAATATGTGCACATGCAGTTCAACTATGGCCCTGCCGTCTGCCTAGCCGCTATTTTCTTCAACTCCGGCGCCAATCAATGGCATAATGGCGGCCCCGCCGACTGCATCCGCATCATCTTCAAATACCGACATGAGTTGGGATAGCATTGGCATCGCCAATTGCTTACATGCTCACTTTCTACGACAAGTGATGCTTCTTACTCTTATTTCCTACTCGTCTATAGCCATGAGCCATCGAGATTTGGATTTAGAGAGTCAACATTATTACTTTGACACTTTAGCCCCTCTAGTTTTCCACTCGGTTATGGCTTCAAGTTGCTGAGTTTGGACCTAGAGCGATTGGCATCATTATGTCAACGACTCGGCTCCCTAGGTCTCCACTCTGCGTGGCCATGAGCCTGTCAGGTTTGGATCTAGGGTAGCTAATATCATCATCAACTAATATCTTCAGTCGGCCAAGCACTTACAAGCTAAGTTATCCTTTACTTATTTTTTACATGATATTTCTATTATTTAGTTACTTCGTTTGTCTGCGTCAAGTGATTTCTCACTTGAGTAGCCAGTCGGGGGCTATGTGTATTATACTACAAGTTTTCGACTGTCTTAACGATGGCGAGAGTACTCGAGTAGCACAAATTCCAAATCGTGAAACTCAGCTCCAAGTTGGGCGAGCATATAAACGTATGGAGTCAACTACTCGGGAAAATCAAGATCAATAAGAGGGAAAATTTGTTTTCTCTTAAAGACGGCTAAAGTATCTGAGTAGCAAAAGTTTCAGATCGTGAAACTCAGCTCCATGTTGGGCAAGTGTATAAACGTATGAAATCAACTACTCGGGGAAATTAATATCAATGAGAGGAGAAATACACATTTGACTATACTACTCATTTTTTATTTCGAGTAGCTATTTTTTACAACAGATGCTACTCATCTATATATTTATTCCAGCAGGTTCAGATCCGAGTGATTTTATGGTTACTCAGGACCATGCAATTATCTCCTCCATATGAAGACTAAATCAGTCGGGAGAACTACAATGCCAATCACAACTTGGCCATAACTTTATTGGACGAGAAGTGCCCGTGGGCGCCAACTTATTCCGTCACTATTCCGCCAAGAGCGATGATAATCTACTAGGCAACAATAAGTCACCCCTGACTTTATGTGCTTAGCATCT
>CM002476.1:6322569-6337317 GCA_000325765.3 Leersia perrieri
CCCAGCCGAATACGGCTTAGGTTTCCTAAATCTATCCTAGAAAGTACTCGGCCGGGGCTCTATACCCTGCCTTGGGATACAAGGCAACATGGCAACTGAGTCCTAGTCTATTATATATTATATAGATGTGGGCCACCTCCTATCTCTAGTCGGATAAGCAGGCCGAGTGGTACCCGGTACCCATATCCTCCACAAGAATATCCTCAATTTTACCTTTTCTCTTTTTTTCTTTTTATTTCTTGCTCTCTTTTTTTAGGTGCGGTTTGTTTATCTCTATTTTTTGTTGCACCCTCTGCCTTTTCCTTTTTTTATTTTTCTCACCAAAACTGATCAAGGACTGAAATGCAAGATTATAGGGACTCAAATGTAAAAATAAAAATTGCAGGGACTCAAATGTAAAAATATCACCCAAAAATTTGAATGGAATCCTCACGATACAACGATTCGGTTTTTGAAAACGGATCTCGAATCCGACACCAAACAAAAATCTTACAAATTATTTGGGAGGTGGGACGGGAAGAGGAAGTCCTACTAGAGGTGGGAGATCTGCCGGGAGGAGACCGAACAAAAACACGGGCAGGGGGATTCGGCCAATCAATTCTATAAGAGGACTACGATTCGGAAATTGCCTTTCTTTTTTGGAATAGAAGGTAAACAAATCAATCTATTGTACTCCTTCCAAAAAAACCGAATACCATCTATTGGAATAGATATGATCGGTATTCTTCTCCTCAACCGAACACGAAGAACTGGTGCATGGTCCCTAGAGGCAAATCATCCAGCTCTCAAACTGACCGACGAAAACTCTCCGAAACTATAAAAACGGAACCCTGGTGGTGAACCGATTCCGTTTTCGATGATTTCGGCGATAGCCGACACGATACAAACTGGACTAAAACTGGACTCGTGATGAACAGATGCAAAACTCAAAACTAGAAAGAGACTTGATCTAAACCAACACTCGATATGACGATGCAACCTAAAATTCAACAAAGCAAAAACTAATAGAACAATGCAAAGGCTCAATGATGGCTAGGTTATGGATGCAATTTTTTTTTGTGGCTATTTTATGGTTATGGGACGATGAAAACCATGTTTGTCTTGATTAATTCTTCGGGAGTCTTGCGTGCCATCGGCTTCTCTTGATTGCATATAGGACAGTTGTTAGCCGATGGCAGTCTAATCCCATTGTTCCAACAATATTGAAAAAATTCACAACTCCAATGTGGATCAAACTCTGGTTCTTCTCTCTCATAATATGAACACGACGCTTCTTCTTGCCGCCTTTGATATTTCCTGATGATGGCTTCAAACCCGATCTTTATCCCTTTTTTGTCATAATCTCGTTGATAGCCACCATGCACCATGCTTACTGGAAACAGGTGTCCATCTACTTTCATCGGCAATTTTCCAATATCAAATTTGATTCGTTCCTGTTCAACAGCCGATTGAATTTATTGTCTGAAAGTTTTGCATTCGTTAGTGTGATGAGTGCTTTAATTATGCCATTTGCAGTATTTCCTTTTCTTAAGCTCTTCAACCGATGGAATAACATGCTTAGGAGGTAATTGCAATTGCTTTTCCTGAAGCAGCATGTCAAAAATCTTGTCGGCTTTATTAATATCAAAGTCATAATGCCCCTCTCTATCAGATCGCTTTACCCAAGGGCAGGTGACAACTTTCTTTCCCTTGGATGTCCACTCAGCCAACCCGATCTCAGCATCTGAATTAGAATCACTGGAATAATCTTGATAATTGACCTTTTTCTGCATAAATTTATCTTTTCGTGATTCTTGAAATCTTACTTCATGAGCCGATACTCTCTGGACCAGCTAAGACAAACTCTCAAACTCTTGAGAAGAAAATCTCTCTTTAATAGGTGTCAACAATCCTTGAAAAGCTAAATCGGACATTTGAGAATCAGTTAATTTTAAGCTATAGCATCGACTTCTAATGGCTCTGAATCTTTGAATGTAATCAGAAACCGATTCATCCATCCTTTGTTTGACCGATGTTAAATCTATTAGCTTCATTTCTTGGTTTCCGGAATAAAAATACCGATAAAATTTCTTTTCCAAATCGGTCCAGCCTTGAATTGAGTTGGGTGGTAAAGAAGTAAACCACGCGAAAGCCAACTCTGACAACGGTGAAGAAAATAACCTCACTTTTAGTGCTTCATCGGCTGCTGCTTCTCCACATTGAGCCAAATATCGGCTAACATGCTCGATGGTTGACACATTTCCTTTACCATTAAATTTTGTAAAATCAGGAACCCGATATCGGGATGGGAGAGGAACCCTGTCACGCCCAGAAAATCACCTTTTCCGAACGCTAGTGTATTAATCCCCGTCCCAGGAAAAGCCGGGGTACACCACAACAAATTGAATACAAAACACATCTTTATTACATCGTTAATATTTACAATATTACAATGGCACTTCAAGCCTGACAACAAAAGATAAACAAATAAACTGCAGCGGACTAGCGGGCCTACGGCTCCATCTTCACAGGCGCTCAACTGGGGTATAAGCCAAACTCCACCTAGGACTTCTTGACTTCTTCTTAGCTTCCTTGTTGGAGGGGGAAAAAGAGAGCAAGACTGAGTACTCCAACCGTACTCAACAAGCCACACCGGCAAATGCATGAATAGATGCAACAAGTCTCAAAGGATATGGTTCTTTTGCTAGAAATGAGCAGTTCACAACCATTTTATTTTTAAGGCAATTTTAGTAAATCCACGATCCTATATCTAATCAAGATTAAATTACCACGGCGACATACCCATGCCGACCGGCCTTAAATCACAGGTTAAACCACCTGAATTTTAGCATCATTATTATCATCAAATTTTAATAGAGAAACTCCTAACTTGGGTACATTGCTCGGTTTGCCCATGTCCGAGGGCTCGGCTATTCGAATAGATTTACTCTGATCAGAGGTGTACACTTTCACCACATGACACAACTCCCTCTCGGGTACCCCACATGCCAAATACCACCACGGTATCACGGACGAGAGTAGTGACACAACTCTTCGCCTCACACCAAACCCAATAGATAGGACCGACGTGACCCTGCCAAAAGCCGGGCTATTCCCGGGACAGGTGACATGACCACGCCCCCGGCATCTCGACGCTCAAACCCAGAGGCCTTCATTTGCCCGAGACATCAGCTCAAAATCCAGAGCCTCCTCTATCTCATCCGTGTCCACCCCATTGGATCGAGTGTAAAACTAAGATTATGCGTTGCCCATTCTGCATGTGGTTGTACGGTAGTGCTTTGCAACAGAGGCCCGAAGACCGGTCCTTATGGTGACCGAGGTGCGACTAGCAAAACCATGCACCCCGAGTCCTACCGAAAACATTTTGAGGAATTTTGAATGAGAAGGGTGACCATGATCATAAGTTCCATCATGTGAGTATGATCTCAAATATTAATGTGAACAATTCCCCATTTCTAAATTAATTGCAAAACACTACACTAGAATTTTATAAGCTAGGCTAAGCATCATCCTAGAATAATCAAGTTAGCAAGCATCACATTACATATAATGATACTAGCTGGTTTTGGTTACCTAGGGTTGTATACACAATAAGGCCATAACAAAGGAATAGTAGGCATGGCTAAATAAATTTGATCATGAACGTAGTCATTTGAATAAAGCATCATGCATAATTTAAATCAATGTAATTTTGCAAATGGGATTGACAACATGTTCAAGGAATGGGTGTGACTTGCCTTGCTCAAAACAGACTTCCGACGGCTTCACCTCGCTCCTGGGAACCTCCGAACGACAAGAACTACACGAGAGAAACAAAACTAAACTAAAGCTCTGAACAAACAGCAAGAACAATACATAAAAAGAACATAAATGGATTCTTTAGGTTATAACGAAAAGAAAGAGAGTTAAACGGGTCATTTTGGATTTCCAACGCCCAAGATATGACCATCCGAATTTTATATGTAATTCAAGTGGACATTTTCGCATTGTTATATTAATTTTTCTTTAGTAAAAACATGTTTAGCTCGCCACCGAGGAGAGAGGGCAGCGAGGCGGCACGGGAGACAAGGCTCACCGGCACACGACAAGAGACAGGGTCGGGGAGAGGAACCTCACCACGGGAATGATGAAGCGGAGGCGACGAAAGGAGGCCGACGACGGCCTTGATGCAGCAGCGACGACCTTCGGCTTGATGTAGTCGACGTGGTTCTGGCGTTGCTTTAGCGATGAACTCGAGCTTGATGATGACAGGGCAACAAGGCTGAGCTTGATCTTGAGGACGACAGGGCTGTCCCGGCGGTCTTCAGTTGACTGGAACGTAGAGTCAGGCTTGGTCTTCACAATAGATTGCCAAAGGGAGAGGCGGTGCAGCCGAGTGACGATCACGGAGTTTCTTCTATACTTGATGTCGGGGACGACATTCTCATTGCCTTGGACTTCAGGAAGGAGACACCTAGGAACGGGTTTGATGAGACAGAGCCAATCGAGATGACACGGCTCTAGCAGGGAGAAAACAACGACCGAGGCAAGATGGCAAAGGCGATGTTGATGATGGCGACGGTACAGCGGCACGACACAGCAAGGTGGCGTTCACAATGTCAATACGAACAGCAACGCGACGGCTTTGGCAGGGGTTAAGAAGCAGTTAAATGACAGCGACGGAAGCGACACGACACGGTGGTGGACAGGGTGGCAGCAATAGCGGTGGAGACACCGGCGATGTAGCAGGGATGCGATGACAACTGTGGTGGTGGTGGTGATGGCAGCGGCTATGCGACATAGTGGTGAACACAGTGGTGACAGTGGAGAGCACGATGCGACGCAATGACTTGGAGGCAAGCGGCAGCGCCGGTGGTTGTGGCACGGCGGCGAGGTGACACATCGGCAACGACAGTGTAGCTGTGGCGGCATCACAGAGCGATGGTGGCAGCTGCGGCAGTGGTGGCGCGACAGCAGCGAGGCAACATACTGCACGACGATGGTGACACAGCAGCGGCTGAAAGACGGTGGCGGCAACCGTGACAATGTTGGAGTGGTGCAGCACGACATTTATGCAGCGGCGGTGCAACGGTGGTGGCGGCACAGCAGGGCGGTGATGATGGTGGTTGCAGCGTGACGGCGGCTACAGCGGCGGCGGCAACACAGCAGCTGCGTGATGACGGGGCTGGTGGTGGCACAACTGACATGGTGCTCTGGCGAGAAGGATGATGCCATGGCAGTGCCGGAGGACAGATCGGTGCAGCAGCGAGGATGGTGGCGACGATAAAGATCGGCGACGATCCAGCAAGTCCGCAGGGCTGCCGGCGAGGAACAGATCGTTGGCGACAACGGTCATGAGATGCATGGCGTCACAGCGGCACTGGAGGACGAGGAACGGCGCCGGGGAGCACTCCAGCCGGCCATCCATGGCAGAAAGTCACCGGAGAGGAAGACATGGCCGTTCCCGACGATCAAACCACCAATCGGAGGGAAATTTTTGGGGGATTTGTTGAGGGAGACAAGACGAACCGATTTTTGGTATCAAACAGTGGAGGAATTGAGTGGAGAGGGAGATCAAACACATGGTGCTCCTCTGTTTCGTGGAAGAGAGAGAGAAGAGGAGGAGTCGGGAGAGGAGGGGGTTCGGCAGAGGGGAGGAGACGATCTCTCCTTGTGCCGAGTGGGAGAGGAAGGGGAAGGGGTGAAGCCGGCTGGGCTGGCCCAAGAGGGAAGGTGGAGAGTTAGGGGACGCATGGGCTGAGCCCAAGCCGAGGGAAGGAGGGAAGGGAGGGGTTGGGCCAAGGCCCGAGATAGGGAGAGTGAGCCCGAGAGGGAGGAGGAGAGGACTTTGGTTCGGATTCGGCCCAAACGAAAAGGAGGAGAAGTGGACTTCGGATCAGCGGAGAGAGGATCTTTGGACCGACTTTTGGTCCAAAAGAGAAGAAAGATTATTTTTAGATTTTTTCATTATAAAGCTCTGACATTATGTTGTTGTTGTATTTAAAAATTATCGTTGTTGTGTAACTTCATGTTAAAATTGGGGAACAATTTAGAGCATGGAGAATTTAAGAAAATTACTCTGACGCTCACTAGAATTTTTCTTGAATGTATTTTACTGTTGGATGATTTTTCTTTTGATTTTTATTTAATTTCTATTATTCCAATTGAAAGGCGATTTTTAACCGGAATGGATTTATCGGGACACGACAAACCCGGTCATACCAATCTGGGTAAGGAGGTCAATATAAGAAAGTTTTCTCCTTAGGTTTTAAACCAAATTGCTCCTGCATGATTTCTGCGATCTTGTCAGCCATTTCTTCACAAGGATTTGGGAAAAGATTATTGTTCATCGGCTGGCTCTGAAATTGATTCCCTTGATATTAATCGGTTCGACGATACCGATCATTCTCTGGCTGATATTGCTGCCCAGCAATTCCATAGTTATAATTTGGATGTTGATTCGGTGTTCCAGTATTTGTAGGATTATTAACAACTTCTCTGAATCCAGTATTCATCCGATCATGAACAGAATCTCTTGAAAAATACACTGGTCCCCCTGGTCTTGGAAATCCTTCCATCATCTTCTGCAACACGTCAACGATAGAATTGGCAAATACTCGAGAATGATTGACCAGAGCTTGATTAATCTGTTTGCCAATTATTTCTTCAATTCTAGGAATATCTTCATCTGTTGGTTGGCTGTTTGATGGTTCTCCTGTAGTAGCAACCCTTGGAAAATCTGCTTTCTTGATCACTCCGTTTCTAGTTGCACTGTAAGATTCCAAACAAAGGGCCCGATATGCGTCTATCATTTGTTCCAATTCTCTTCTTTGCGCATCGGTTAACTTGTCCATAGTGACTGGTATAACAGGATCGTCTCCAGCCATAATGATGTTCAGATGTCCCACCAGGCGTGCCAAAAAGCATGTTGACGTGAAATTTGAATCCCACGTGTGCTACGCTAGGCCTGGGAGATTTGCTTGCTCCTGAGGGCAGGTCCTTCTTCGATGGGTTCTGAGCGTGCCAGTTGATTTGATCCTGCAATCAACAAGAATAAAATTTATGTTAGTTTAGGATCGCTGGAAGCCGATACCTTAGATTTCGGGATCGGCCTCGTAGAGAGGAAATAAACTTGGATCGGCTATGTAAAAGATTAGGCTCATTAATAATTAATTTTTATTAACAATAAACTTAGTAGGTCGGACTTAAACCGATGCAGCACAAGATTATGGTTAACTATATGAAATATCTTTAAACCAGTTTTAAACGAGTTGAAGCTGATATAAGCGAAGGATAAGCTATCGACTGAAACTCCGATAGAACCATGTGCGCCATGACCATGTGTATTTAATCCGATTAACTCTAGAAACGGGCTGAAGGATTGGACCGAACCAAGACAGCTTAACCCGATGACTATTGTAAACCGATTTAAATAATCCGATACACGGCGTGCATGATGGTGGATATATCATGTCGTATATGGTTTTGCCTTGACATATTATTATCAAAAGTAACCTAATTAGAATATCGGACTGAACCGAGGAAGTCCTAATTAGCATCTTAATTAGAATATTGGACTTAACCAAGAAAGTCCTAGTCAAGATGATCTGATGCAAATATGCCATGGTTGATCTAGAATCTAACGATATATATGATATGCGACATGCAGATCAACGCCTAAAGCGGCAATCAATCTGCATGAAGTTTGACGAATCTTACCAACTGCTGTAGTTCGAACCTAATCGATGCAGCACAACTCGAAAGCTCGATCCATCGAAAACCTAGCGAGAAAAAGCTAGGGTGGCGATGCGCCGAAATAGTTGTATTGATTGTGTCCCTTTTTACAATGCCTGGGCTACAATATTTGTATCCTTAGGCAAACGACTCTGACTCGTACACGACTTAACATATGCAATCGTTACATAAAAGAAAACTGACTCCTAACTTTACGAAACTAAGACTCTGATAACTTGTAAATAAAGAAAATAACAAACTTTCCTAATTAAGATACAAGCGGATTCTGAATCCGACTCAGCTCAGCTCGCCTCGTCTTGACCTGGTCTCCATCGGCTCCTGGTTTCATCGGTTTCCAGCTTCCATGTTTTGATCCAATAACAACCCGATCCAGCTCCCTATCGGGTTCCAAACCGATGCCAAAATCCGGTGTCAACACCGTCATCACCCCTCCTTCCTTGCCTCTCGTCGGGCCGATGCTTGTCATCGAAGGCGCCTTGCGTAATTCCCGTTGCCGCCGCTTTCAACCGTCAGCATCCTCTCTCTCCACTGCTTCCTCCGCTCGACGCCTCGCTCTACCTCCCTCTGCATCGGAGACGAGCGAGAGAAGAGAAGAATAGGGGGGAAAGAGAAGAGGAGGATGAGGAAGAAGGAGGGCATTACAAGCGGGCCCCGCCTGTCAGCACTTTCTTCCCTCCCTCCTAGGTGCTCCCTACCTCACTGGGCCGGCCCATACGCCAGTCCAAAGGCATCTCGCCTTTCCGAGGCCACGAGTCTAACTCCGATCCCTCCATCCACCGTAGCCCTAAGCCCACAACTCCCGCAGGAGAAATATAAGTCCACCTGTGGTCCTTTTTTTTAGTGCAGCCCACTATACACTAAACAAGTTCAGTTTGGGTCCCTTTTTTCCTTCCAACCCCTCTAGCCCAACCCCTACACCGAAATAAGTCCAATACAGGTCCCTCCTCCACCATATGAAGATAGCCTACACGAAATAAAATCTAGATTACGTCCCGCACCTATACACCTATGCTCGCCCCTTTTCCGATAATCTCGGGTTATCCTAATTATTAGGATTATCCTCTCCCATATCTTTTCTTTTTCAATAATCCAGAGAATTCTGCCAACCTTCCATAAATCTTATCTTCTCAACCGTAAGTCCGATTGACCCTATTCAACTCCCGAAAATTCCTCCAAACCCGAGATCTACCCTATCGCACTACTAATTATATTTATAAATATTTTATTTTGTAGACTTCGGTAGGATTTCTGTGTGTGCTCACTAGCATACGTTCGTCCCGGAGTTTCTCCACTGACGCCGTAAATCGGCAAGATATGAAGACCCTTGATCAGATGGATTCCTTGGATCGATCGCGTATCGGGTTTATCTGGTTTTCTCGAAAGCTTGAAGACCAGAAAAAAAATCGTCACCCAGGCAAGTCACTCTTTGATCATATTGCTCCTAGTTTTTAAATAAAATATTTACAACTCGCATTAGGATGTGCACGATTATACTACCCGGCCTCGATTAGTAAAATCGATGGACCTACCTAGTAGTTGCATTACTTCCTGTAGGAATTGAATAGTTACGATAAATCCTTGTCGATACACCTCTAAATTGATGTGGAGTATTCATACTCTCGGGTATGAGTATCCATCTCAAAACCCCTTGCTGATCACCATATTAACGTCTTGGGATAAATGTTGGCGAATGGTCATTTTTGAGAAAATGTTTTGCGAAGTAAAAACTTTGTTTTGAGATAAACCTGCGATACAAACCTACCCCGGTGTGGTTTGGGTTTGAGATCGCGATTAAGGACCGATTCCTTTGGGAATTCCATCCGAGCATCTTATCGTACGACCACGCGGGAAACATGGGAATGCCCCTGGATGAGTACTCGGTTAGTTCTTGCGGGTCTTGTATGTCGATGGTTGGGAGGCACGCCGGGGGTAAGGTGTTGTGCGTGTGGGAATCGACGGGATCTTGCCTTTGAGGAAGATACAGGATTTCGAGATCACCGGTATCAACCTTCCAGAGGGGATACGGGATCCATGGGTATCCCCGGGTGTTCTCTAAGTGGATGACGGCTGCGTGGGTAGCCAGATACAGGTCGTGCGGTTAGTCGACCTAGCCATGCGACATGAGATCATCAGGACTTAGCCTTGGAAAGGCCTTGTCACGAACTTTCGATTCATGGCCCGTTTCGGTGTTAGTTTCGTGTCGCGTGGGTAAGGCGTACAACCTCTGCAGAGTGTTAAACCTGTTCGAACAGCCATGCTCACGGTTAGAAGCAAATGTGACGTGATTCTCTTAGCGTAGTTTTTGTTTTACCAATATTTTTTGGAAAACTCTCTGAATGGGAATCATGTGTTGCGAGTTGGATTTTGGTGTTCGATGCGAGACCTTCGTGGCCGGAGATAGGATCCGCGGGATCCGGGAGTCGAGGCATCAGGGATGCTCGACGTTGAGAATGCGATATGGTTTGAGCTAATGCGATTCGAAAAAAAATGTTGAGATATGATTTGAGCTTCGTGATAAATCATGGTTGTGAATGTGTTGCCATACCCCGATATCTTTACTATTACAGTGGTTAATTAATAAACTCAATTAAAATCCTGACACACCTGTAGTGTTTTTTTTTAGAAACTGTTTTACACTTAAATCTAGCCGTTCTTTGAAGCCTGCAAATTACACTTTTCTCGTGGTTTGCGAGTACAAAAGTACTCACCCCTCTCTGTTGTTGTTTTCCCTCCCTTACTGCTAGACCAGGCTGAAGATGTAGACGCCGAGGAGTTTCATTCCTAAACCCAAACCACTGCTTATGGAATGGTGTTCTGGCTACGCTTAAGTCCGCTGTTGCTGCTATTTGATTGAAGGTTGCTACCCAGGGTCTACCCGAAGTCGTAACGAGAAGGTATAATTTACTTATTAGTGTGGAGGATATGGATACCGGGTACCCACTCGGCCTACTTATCCAACTAGAGATAGGAGGTGACCCACATCTATATAATATGTAATAGACTAGGACTCGGTTGCCATGTTGCCTTGTATCCCAAGGCAGGGTATAGAGCCCCAGCCAAGTACTTCCTAGTATAGATTTAGGAAACCTAAGCCATATCCGGCTAGGCCTTTCTATGTAACCCGGCTCCTCAACCCTATATAAGGGGAGTCGGGGGAGCCTCTCTAGGGCACCCAAGAACACAACCACAGAGATTACTACAATATCCGGTGTGATACAACCACCGAAGGCTGGAGTACGGTATTACTCCTCATATTGAGGGGGTCCGAACCAGGATAAATCTTGTCCCCCTCTCAATCGTTCTTTTCGATCTCGTGCGTAACCCTATAAGTTTTATTGCCGGTCCAAAACACCGACAGTTGGCGCGCCAGGTAGGGGTTGCGCCGAGGATTTCGTCAGCAAGCGCGATGGAATCAACTTCAACATCGTCAGATTTATTTTCTGGCTTTGTCGATACCGCCTTCGCCGCCAGCCATAAGTTACAACCACCAACAGTGGATGAAATCAAGATGGAGGCGGAATCCCTCACTCACGTTACCAATACCAAGTGCAAGAAACCTACTTCAACACTCGCCGATATCAGATCGTATCGGTACATGGAGCAGATCGTGTCGTCGGCTCGTCTCTTCGGCTTTATGCTCCAGCGACACCGCAAGACTTTGATCTACGACAAGCCATTAGCAGCACCATGCAAGGCGATTGGCAAGATACATGCCCTAGCCGACGGATGGATGCCTGCCGCGCATGCATCGGTCCAGTCAACCAAGGAAGAGTTTGCACCGGACGGACCATGCCATACGAGATACGTCTCGTTTCTTGATATCAGGTCTATTCATTCCAACTTATTGATCTGCTAATCTATTTATTCCGGATCTATATATA
This sequence comes from Leersia perrieri, assembly GCA_000325765.3. Taxonomy (NCBI): domain Eukaryota; kingdom Viridiplantae; phylum Streptophyta; class Magnoliopsida; order Poales; family Poaceae; genus Leersia; species Leersia perrieri. The sequence continues at coordinate 6,334,185 of CM002476.1, forward strand.
CTTAAGTATTCTATATACACGCATACACTGTCCGTATATAGATGTGCCTACTGGTGCCCAAAATCACCAGGACAAGCTTACGTGCATGAATTGATCTAATATCTACATGCACTGATAATTACGTCATTAACTGTTACACATGAGGATTTTGTCTTTTCTGACAGACATAATCTGCTATTTCTTTTTGTTGTTGCATGAACCTTTGTCGGCTGACGACTCCGATCACAAGATGTGCTCGGCCGTTAACCGCCCACAAGACGTGTTCAAGCTGCATGCTAGTAAACACCGTCGAAGCTGCGCACCACAGTCGTCGGGCACAATATCGGCGTCGCTGGCCGACTACATAAGAAGCTGAGCTCGATCATCTCACGTCTTGTGATATCATGTGGCGCTGACTCTCGCAAGGTTGCACGAACTGCGATCACCTGCGTCCACCGTCATCATCACGCCGGCCCTACAAGAACTCGACCAGGGCAAGAGAGACGTCCTGTAACAGTTCGTTGTGCTCACGTGTGTCAGGATGCTCATGGATCAACTATGCATCGGCCCTGCCTACCAACCATGCATCATCACCCTCGACTACCGGTGTGAGCTGCTAGGTTAATTTTGCCACAGTCTCGTCGACTGGCACCGCCTTGCCTCCTCCGACTCCATGGTTGGGACAGCTTCTCGGCTACATCGACTAGCACTGCAACTCGGCAGAACCAAGATCGTCATCTCTGACACGGCCAACAAGCTAGCTCGAGTCATCTCCGACATCGACTAGCACTGCAACAAGCCGACTTCATCGACAAGAGGACATAGCGACTACCGAGCTGTTCTCCTTCGTCACCACCACCCATAGCACCAACTTCGGCACAAGTCGCCGGGATCGGCCTCGGCCCTGCCGAGCAGCCCTTTATCGCCGTCCCAGGCGTCGGTGTGAACGGCAATGAACAACACCAGTATCTTCATCGACCTGATCGCCAACCACCCGGCTGCTCGACCGACCAATCACCCGGACAATCAAGTCTTCAGCGCCAGGAGTTTTAACCTCCAACCTCGCTGACCAGATCTACATCACCTCCATCAGCTCGAACACGAGCCAGCCGGACAGTTCCAGCCCCGCCGACTGTTTCATGCGGCCTTCTCCGACTACTGATAACAACCAAATACTTGGCCTACATCGTGTAGAAGAACGAAGACAACGTACCACGACCATCGAACAACAATATGGAGTGGTGCATATACTGATTTATTCAAGCAATCCAACAGCAAGCGTCCAAGCCAATACTGGAGAGTGAGCTTTGAGGGTAAGGTTTGCGTCATCAGGACGTCATCATAATGACATCACCACCATGAGTCATCGGTCACGATGGCATGTGTCGACTTCTTCATTTCGCATGATGGTGTTGTGCCAAGCTTGGCGTCACCGGCGGCAGCCTCGACCAACACCATGCTGCCTCGCCCAACCATGGAACGACAACTATTAACGATCCGTGCGCCTGGACGTGCTGGTCCTCACTATCACTTAGCACGCGGGTGCCCATGACGTGTCACCGACTCCGACGACAGTACATCATCACGCGGGCTGCCATGAGCTAAGCCTGCGATGTCGACCTACAGAGTACTTCTGGCAAACACGACACTGTCAACCCACCGAAGTGGGTTTGAGCTGTCAGAGCAATTACGGCCCTGCCGACCGACTACTCGCCTGATCAGCCACTCGGCCAAACACTCGGCTGACTAATCACGTCAACCCACTCGGCTACCGATGCCGAGATCGCGGGATAATACTGATCATCAAGCCTATTTTATGCTGCAAAAGTCAAGTATATTTACCAAGCTCTTTCAAGCAACATCATCAAACATACCGTCTGGCTCCTTATTGTCAGCTCTTATATCAAGCTGGCTATCGACATACCGGTCTCGTCATACCAGTACGCGACGACAACACGGTGTTCATTGTCATCAATATACAATTCAATTGTGGCCATGTTGACTGCTTAGACGCCATGTTCTTTAACTCCGGCGCCAATTAATGGCATAATAGTATCATCTTCTTCAATATCGACATGAGTCGGGATAACATTGGCATCACCAATTGCTTACATGCTCACTTTTTACAACAAGTGATGCTTCTTTTCTCTCTCTTCCTACTCGGCCAAGGCCATGAGCCGTCGAGATTCAGATATAGAGAGTTAATATTATCAACTTAACACTTTGTTCCTTCTAGTTTTCCACTCGGCTATGGCTTCGAGCTGTCGAGTTTGGACCTAGAGCGGTCAGCACCGTTATATCAACAACTCGTCTCCCTATAGCTCTCCACTCGAATACAACCATGAGCTTGTCGAGTTTGGATCTAGGGCAACCGACATCATCATCGACAAATATCTTTAGTCGACCAAGCACTTACAAGCTAAGTTATCATTTACTTATTCTTTATATAATATTTTTATTATTTAGTTACTTAGGCTGTCTGCGTCAAGTGATTTCTCACTTGAGTAGCCAGTCGGGGGCTATGTGCATTATACTACAAGTTTTCAAATCTTGCTTTTTTCTCTTAACGATGGCGAGAGTACTCGAGTAGAACAAATTCCAGACCGTGAAACTCAGCTTCATGTTGGGCGAGTGCATAAACGTATGGGGTCAACTACTCGGAGAAATCAAAGTCAATAAGAGGAAAAGTATGTTGTTTCTCTTAAAAGATTGCAAAAGTACTTGAGTAGTATAAGTTTCAGATCGTGAAGCTCAGCTCCATGTTGGGCGAGTGCATAAACGTATGAAACAAATTACTTGGGGAAATCAAGATCAATGAGAGGAGAAATACCCATTTGGCTATACTATTCATTTTTTTTTATTTCGAGTAGTTATCTTTTACAACAGATGCTACTCATCTATATGTTTATTCAAGTAGGGTTCAAATCCGAGTGATTTTATGGTTACTCAAGACCATGCGACTATCTCCTGCATATGAAGACTAAATTAGTCGGGAGAACTACAATGCCAATCACAACTTGGTCATAACTTTACTGGACGAGAAGTGCTCGTGGGTGCTAACTTATTTAGTCACTATTCCGCCAACAGAGATGATATCTACTAGGCAACAATAAGTCACCCTTGACTTTATGTGCTTAGCATCTAAAAGCAGCCG
>CM002476.1:6339331-6396287 GCA_000325765.3 Leersia perrieri
AGGTGGAGGCGGCGGGGGAAGAAGAAGAGTGCGGCGGCGGCGTCGGGAGGAGAGGGGTGCAGCTAGGTTAAAAATATCTTGCACGAATCCTAAAGCAGATCGAAAGGCTGAAAAATCGCATGCTGGATAAGAAAAAAAACAGTCGACTGTTATATAGGCAATTCCTAAGTTAATCACCTACTAAGTCATTAGAGTGACGTGTGGTCCCAAATGTTTAAGGAAAAACTAATTAAAACTCACTTAAATCTCTATGATACTGACCAGTGGACCCCACATGACCAAAAATGTAGTTTTAGAAATTTAATCTCTGTGTGTGTATGACATGTGGGCCTAGGGCCAGGTAAGGTCAATTTTGACCTGGTCTATCTTTGACCCTGGTCCCACCTGTCATCCATAGAGACCTTTTCAGTATAAAAATAATTCTCAGAGAAGGATTAAAAGACTGCACAGTAGGGTTTTGGAATTAATTGTATTTAATTCAAATTTGAATCTTTAAAAGGCCATATCTCACTCGTTTTAACTCGGAATCCAGTGAAAATTTCACCAAAATTCATCTAAAATCAAGGTCTACCCAATGGCACTGGTTTGGCATTTTTTTCATATTTTTCTTGGTATTTATGTTTATTTTATTTGCGTGTAGCCGTTAGGTTAATTTAGACGTTCGCTCGACAGGTTGTATTCCCGTTGGCGATGCCTCGTGTGTCAAAGCGAATGCGATAGTTGAACTAGGCAAGTCACCACGAAACCATCCTCGATCATGTTGTGCCTATATTGTGAAATATTTTGTTTGCAAATAAATTGCATGCTATTTATAAATTGCATACCTATTATTGAGTTAAGCTATTGATGCCATGATTTCTTGTTGCCTATTATTTATCAGTCCCTAGTCATGATATTGACACTGCTTATTCATGCTTACTTAGTCATGTACATACATGTTTAGTGTATATGTGTGAGAATGGATTTGAGTTGGGGGTTGCTCCAGGGGAGCGATCGTCAATTTGCAGAGTATGGCACAAGGTGTCTCTCTGCGTATACACACCAAAAGCCATTTGCGAAAACCCAAAACTAAGTAAAACAAAATTATTTCGACCGAGGCGGCATGGTGAGTTATGGGTGGTTCTAAGTAAGGGTTAGAACGGACCCTGGTCAATTAAGGACCGAGTCAAGGTGTTAGACAGGAAATGATCCGAGTTACGACTGCATTTCCAACATGGGTAGTGACCTAGAGTAGTTGATGATGTGAGAGTTGTGAAGTGGAATGACAGTGATGTTGAAATGAAATGATAATAACTGGTACCAAATAAAAATGTACTACCATTGAGGCTTTTCTTTCCTTTGATATCTTTGTGCCAGGATCCCTCACACTACCGGCTAGGGGGATGTCGAGCTAGCGGGTGTACGAGGATCAGCTGTCTTTGGGACATGGTTTGAGAAATTACGTGCATGGTTTGATTGCTTTACCTCTGATCCAATGGTTTGTTTCCTATTTGTTTTATTAATTTGATGGCTTAGGAAATTTTGCTTACGTGGATCAAATCATATTACAAGAAATGTTAATCCTTTCACTATTTTGATTGGGTTATGCGGACAATTTCAAAATCAAAATGATAATCGGGGTGTTTTTTTTTTAAAAAAAGAAAAAATCACATCCTGTTTCCCTTCCATGGGCTTAGTTTATTTATTTATTTTTTGAAGGCCATGGGCTAGTTTATTGAGCTAACCGGCTTTTCGTTGTGGATCAGGTCCACACAATCAACAAGTGCCGCAATTATCGCCAAAAAGAAATTAAAAAGAAAAACAAGTGCCGCAATCCCATCTCTCCCCACTCCCCAGATCCCCCAATCCCACAGGACACCAAACCCTAGCGCCGCCACGCCATGAATCGCGGGCTGCGGCTGAGGTCCGGCCGCATCACCGCTGCACGCGAAGGCGGCGATACGCCGGGAGAGCGCATCCTTCTGCAGCCGCACGACTACGTCGGCTCGATGGCGAAGTGCACGGAGACGTTCTGGGTCCTCGATGCTGGTCTCATGAAGCAACGCGCGCTCACCTACTCCCCCGGCCTCCACCACATCTTCGACGAGATCCTCCTCTACGCCGCGAGCAACAAGCGGCGCGACCCCGCCATGAGTTCCCTCTGCGTCGAGGTCGACGTCGTCGAGTGCCGCGTCTCCGTCTTCTACAACGGCCGTGGCATCCCCGTTGAGCTCCGGGACGAGAATAATGGGATCTACGCGCCGGAGATGTTCTTCGGCCGCTTCCATGATTCCAGCAGCAGCAACAACAACAACGATGATGGCTATGGCGTCAAGCTCGCCAACCTATTTTCCACGGAGTTCGTCGTTGAGACAGCCGACGGGTGCCGCATGAAGAAGTACAGGCAGGTGAGACGTGATTGTTTGATCCTCCTGCCTTGCTGCCCGCTAGTTAGGAACAATATTTCCTAGTATCATGATATATGTTTTCTTTCTACTAGCTAGGATCGAATGATCTTTTTACATGACAGGGCTTATCGGCTTTGTTGTTGGTAGCTGTTTATAGGGATGCTTGTATTATCAACGAATTTTCTGAGTTTTAGATGTATGTCCTTAATAATACTTTCAGTAAACTTCACAAAGGTACATGTTTTATGGTCCAAATTGCAGGAAACCACACATATTTTAACACTTGTCACTTAACTACATATATTATGGTATTAATGTTTCACCAAACTACACTATCAAATAATCATATCAATTTTTATGTGTGGGGTAGCAAAATGAATTCACAGTACGGTAGCCGTCATACATCTTACGTGGTTGTAATCCGGTAGGTGGAATTCACGCGTAACAATAGATAAAATTCATTAACAGTGTAGTTCTGTGAAATGTTAACTAGATAATGCCCTACGCGTTGCTGCGGAAATTTAATAGTAATTTGGTGATATGAAATTGGAATGAACATTGTTGGAAGAAAATCATGTTGTTGGCTCAATAGCTCATGCAATGCAGCAAAGAAATTAAGGAAACTGGTACACAATATGTCATATGTGGTGTGATATATGTTATCATTTTTCTTAATGTTTTATGAAGTAGAACCTTTGCAATGTTCTGGTGAAGATACAAAATGTGAAAAATCTCAAAATAATGTGTAGGTTAATACTTGCTAGCAGTTAAACTGATACATGCAACATTGCAGTAATATTATCAAACAGATTGTATCAATATTAGGCCTTACTGTTGAGACTTGAGAAAAACTGAAATGCATTCCGTTCTGCTCAGATTCGAAACCACAGAAATTAGCAAAATGATTTAAACAAAAAAAATTGCTATGCTGATGGCTACAGCATAGTCATGGGGGCCATGGAGGAATGACAAAAGTGGATTGTGCATGTCAATCTGTTGAAGCAGTCAAAATTACTATTAACACAATATAAGTCATATAAAGTAACTCACTGTTGCCTAGACCATTAGGATTGATCTCCTTCAGCGTGTGCTCCAATCCTGGTTGCTAGACTGCATCTACTTTGGGTCCTACACTCCTACATTGCAACTACAGCTATGTTATTGTGGTCTTGAAGCAGCTTCGATCTCTCCATCCTATGCAATACATATTGTTGTCTAGATGCAGATCGTGATGTTACCCTTGAATATCCCCTATTACTGTCCAGCTGTTGATCATGATGTTAATTACTCCTAGAATATCCCTATATATTGTTGTCCAGATATCAATCATGATGTTACTCCTTGAATATTTTTGCAGGTTTTCTCTGACAACATGGGGAAGAAGTCAGTGCCCCATATTACAGATTACCAAGGGGAGAACTGGACCATGATCACCTTCAAACCAGATCTTGCTAGGTTCAACATGACCTATCTCGAAGAGGATCACGTGATGCTTATGTGGAAGAGAGTGGTTGATATGGCAGCCATTCTAGATGACACCGTGTAGGTTGAGTGGGATGGAGTGATGTTGCGGTTTCAGAGCTTCAAGGATTATGTGGACCGGCATGTCAATTTTGTTATCATTGAGAGAAGAATAGAACTCCCAAGGTTCTGTGTTAGTTTCATACAAACATTAGTCTGAGTGGTCAAAATCCCTAATGGCTTGTATTTTTAATAGCTGAAACTGCCTTCTTTTCAGGCTTTGCGAGAAAAATGAGTGGTGTGAGGTCCATTTGAGTTTAAGTGATGGACACTTTCAGCAGGTAAATGTCGGTTATGTTTATCCAGAGTGGCTTCTTGTGCCGTACGTGGTTGTTGCTTCATTTTAATCACTCTTCTTTTGTTTCGCAGGTCAGCTTTGTAAATGGAATTGCAACCCTAAGAGGCGGAACCCATGTTGATTATGTTACAAATCAGATTACCACCCGTGTGATTAACACACTGAATGTGAAATGGAAGAACTATGACTTCAATGTGGATGACGTGAAGAAACATTTATGGGTCTTCCTTAATGTGCGCATTGACAACCCTACCTTCGATTCACCGACCAATGAGACCTTGACTACTACTCCAGGAAGCTTTGGGTCAAAGCTTGATCTTTCTGACAATTTTTTTAAAAAAGGTGTATGTCTGACCAGTCAACTTTCTGTTTCTGGATTTCTGCAATTTGGCTGTACAAGTAATGCTAACGCTTACTATCTCTTTACAATTGCAGCTTTTAACTGTGGTCTTATCACCCATCTGTTTGGCAGCTCCAGACGGATATGTGATTTTGATGGTACTGGGCGCTAATATGATGTTCCGCTGTACAGTAATGCTGCAGCAGGCTTGCTGTGTTTGCTCCTAGTGTGTGTGCTTAGTTGTGGTTGTGCTTTACTCCAGCCGTCACATTGCGTTGGCATGTGTAAGGTCTATCAAATGAATTAACAAGCAAGGAAATCACTCCAGGCTTCCCAAATCCTCTCCTGGGTTTGCATGGTGCAGTAACCTTATTAGAATTGTCAGTAATCGTCTGTTGATCTTTTATTCAACCGTTCGTCATAAACGCTAGCCACTGAAGTTGTGCGTTCACATCCGTGATCTTGTTTTCTTGTAAAATACACTAATTTAACTTGGACGTTTTGAATACTGTAGGACTGAACGAACAATTAGTTAAATTATGAATCTACTTGAAATCATTACTTTCTCATGGGTTCTATCAGACCATCGTGACATCAAAGTAGTAAACCGAATATAGTAGTAGCTAGGTGATTATTGTGGTATATACTCCCTCTGTCTCAAAATATTTAATACCATTGACTTTTTAATATATGTTTGATTGTTCGAATGTTTATTTTATTCAAAAACTTCTGTGAAATATGTAAAAAAATATATATACGTAAAAGTATATTTAAAAATAATTGACTACTACTCTAAGAAGCTTTGGGTCAAAGCTTGATCTCTTTAAAATTGAAGCTTTTGACTGTGGTCTTATCTCCAATCTATTTGGGGATGGCCGTCGTTTGCCACGCCGTTTGTTATTAGAAAAAAAACTTCCAAGTAAACACTTGAAACTAAATACTTATGTGAAACTTAAAAAAAAATTTGTGCACTTCATCTTGTCCTGCCAGACCTGACTAGCCCGAAACGATTAATCGGCGACGTGTCACACGGGGATCGCCAACATGAACTTTTCTAGTAGGAGATAGCATTATCGATCGTGTATTAATCTGTTAGATAGGATTGTCAACGAGCCGAGCTCGAACGAAGGCTCGAGCTTGACACGAGCTCAAGTCGAGCCTATTTTACCTTCAGGAATTTAGGCAGGCTCAATTCGAGCTCGGTTAGGCTCGACTCGAGCTCGTTAGTTTGGATTGAAGTGACTTAATTTCAATGTAATTGGATGCAAATTAGTGATAAATCAATACACATATATAACTTAATACGCCGATTCACTGTGATGCCCTAAAATTAATGGAGCGTGTTATCAGTATTGGCGTTATTGACAGCTTTAGCTGCCTGCTGGTAGCGGAGCCAATGAAAATGTTCTCATAGAGTTGGGACTTGGGGTAGTCAATATATGTTAGGTTTATCGTCAAATGCTTATATAAGTTGCCAACCCACCAAAGCAGCCTGTTATCTAAAACTATATCTATACCTATTAAAAACATTCAAGATGTTTCCGATCGTCACATCCTCCGTCGTCCGTCGTCTACGTCATCATGTCCGCGTCTGTCGATACGTATGCTCGACACGCAGGGATCCCGGGGACCCCTTTTTTGGTTTGGCACAGGGGTGCGGTGCACTGAGGCTTGAGCTAAGGAGATGAAGAAGGTGGGCAGGCGGAAAAAGCAAGGTAAGTATACATGACACAGGGGTTTATACAGGTTCGGGCCGCCGGGAAAGCGTAATACCTGTTCTAGTTGTTGATATGGTGGATGAAAGATTACAAGACTTGGTATGGTAATTTTTCTGCGTTACAATCAGAGTATATTTGACTCTTCTTCCAATCTCTTTTCCTTCTACTTGGATGGAACACTTCCCTAGAGACGGGGCTGGAGCTGATGACTGAGGTGTGCACAAGTTATGGAGCTAGCCTCTTTTTATAGTGCAAGGGGACACCACAGTAGTCTTGGATTTCCCAACTCTACAGCTAACACTGTGGGAGCAGCTCTTGTTTTGCCTTGTCAGGGGTCATGCCCCTCTTCTACCCATATCTCCACGTTGCGATAGTTGGTGAAGGAAATGGGCAGCGTGGCCACCATGCTGCTGACGAGGTGTATGGTCAATCTACCTAACCTCCAGTGGGGCCTATCTGTCAGCTAGCCACCAACTGGGCCAGGGGTGACGCCATACACCAAACTCTCACTGCCTCTTTCCCACACAGCCGTCCAACGCATTAAATGCGACGGTGACCGGGCGTGACGAGAGGCGTGCGTCTGTGACCGCGTGGTCAGTTCACGGTCACAGGCTGAAGACTTTCTCCTCTCTTTCCCTCGAAACAGGTGAAAGGGTGATAAGGGCCTGTCACCCGCGCTTCACATCGCAGTAAATACGAGGGGACAAGCGTCGAACCCCTCTAATCGCATTAAATGCGGTAGTTGGCCGTTGGGGGCGTGGCATGATCATACACGTGGCGCACCGTGCGCGAGTCTCTCGAGCCGCGGGGATAGCCCAACCTTCTCCCGCGGCGTGTGACCTCCCGCAAGCCCCCGGGCGCACCCTCCTCAGGGGCGTGCCACGTGGCCTCGGGTGGTCCGAACCCCTTCTGCGGGGCACGGCCTCCCCGCAGGGCCTCCGGGCGCGCCCTCCTCAGAGGCGTGTCACGTGGCCTCGGGTGGCCCGAACCCCCTCTGCGGGGNAGAGGCGTGTCACGTGGCCTCGGGTGGCCCGAACCCCCTCTGCGGGGTGTGGCCTCCTTATCGGACCCCGGGCCGGACCCCTCCGGACGCGCGCCACGTGGGTCCGAGTGGCCGTAATCCTCGTGCACATGTCCGAGGTGGATCGGGCTGCCGCGATCGCCTAGCCCCTTATATTTGGGCAAGGCATCGGGCTGCCTCGACTCTACCCTCGGACATGGACCTCTAGATGCCAAACCAAATTTATCCTCCTGTGGGTACCCCTATATCCATATCACCGACAGCGTCCGATTCCATCTCGACGCAACGCAAGGTGTTTCCATGCTTGTTTTTTTGTTCGTCCGTTGTTTCCTCGCACGCAGATCTCATCAGTTGCGAGAAGCGTGGAGCGTAGATGGGAGCTTCGGACTCGCGTCGCCTCTTCCAGATCTTCTCTGCTCGCCTTCCGGGCCCGACGGCTCTAATATGATCAATTTTCCTCCTGTGCTTATCCCGCCGAAGGGACATTAAGCCACGCTGCAGATCATCATCATCGACCAGTTTAGCATTAACCCCTCCAAACAGATCGGTTTGTCATATCATCGTCTAATCACCGGGCACAATTTATGGGCAGGCCGGTTAGGCGTCCCCGAACTCGGTGACAACCTCGCCGGACAACAAGACCTTCGATCTCTATGACAATCAACGACTAATCAAAACCAACTCCCACGTCCTTGCCAGGCGCAGCCGCACAGTCGAAGTGTTTGTCTGAGGATTTCGCTTGGTTCATCAAGGGGTTTCCATTCAGATGGAGGGTAGACGTGTGATAATACAGCTAACGGCTTCAACAATAGGTAGTATTTTTTTGCTCCAGATGAATGCACATGGATCACTTATTGCCTGTAACTTGATGGCTGGTGCATCCTTTTTAGGCATCACGTACGTGATCTAGAGGGTGGAGAAAGTTTCTGATAAGTGCAGTTCATAATGTTTATAATTTGAAGCAAATGACGAAACAAATTACATGTATGTTGCTCACAGGCACAACTGAATATGCTTACTAATTGTTCTTTTGCGGCATAATTCTTTTTTTTTTCATTCATCATAATTATATAATAAATATATGGGGTCTGTCAATGCTTAAATTTAAATCCTCTTCATCTTTGACGTTGTTCTTGAATCATAAATCCATAATAAATACGTTAGTTTAAAGAAATAATTATGAGCTCGCTCTTACCCGTGAAATCATGTCTGCCACAATCCATTTTGTTACTTGTTACAACGCACTGGCATTTTGCCAGTGTAAACTAAAAGTAAAAAAAAAAAAAACGTTTTACCTCGTCTTTAATTAAAGGATAAGGCTGTCACCAGGTGAGTCTGCCTATTCGAAATTCCACCCGTCTAATCACAGATCAGCGGCGGCGCGACGCACGCGACGCAACACAAACCCCTTCCACCACGTGCCTCCCGCGAGGGCCCCGTGACGCAGCCCAGAAAATCCGCGCGAAACGAAGAGAGTTTGCCTCCGCCTCCCCCCAACGCCGCGAGTTGCCTCCGCCTCCCGCACCCTCCATTGCCTCCGCCTCCGCCTCCGTCTCCGGCGACCGGACCCCGGCCGCAACCTCCGACTCTCCCCCCACGCCGTGAGTTGCCTCCTCCACTCGGCCACGCGTCGATCTTCTCTCTCTCCCTATCACCGCGCAGCGCGCCCACTCCTCCAGATCTAATCGAAAATGCCGTCGTTGCCATCGGACCACCTCCTCGACCGCCCGCGTTGTCCCGCCATTGCCGCACGGCACCCCTCCACCGCTACCGCGGACGCTGATACCCCTACGACATCGCACGCTGCGGCCCTCATCAGATCCACGTCCACCGGCAATCCCGTCGCCGTCCCACTGCTGCAGAGAAAAAGGCCAATTCCTCTTCATAGGCTTGTCCAACGAATCGACCCTGGGAGGTAATCATCGAGCTCGCCCCTCTCCGTTCATATGGTTTTGGCCTGGGTTTTCTAGGCGAACGATTCCTTGAGGAGAGCAAATAGAAAGAGGAAGCAAAGGCAGAATAGAGCAAAGAGGAAGATATGTACCTTTCTGGTAATTCATAGGTGGTGGTTATGAAACAGACCTTATCTCTCTTATTTGTGCATATCAAATTGTGTTATTTCTGGCATATAAGATAAACAATGTTAGTAATGAATCATGCGACTTGGCAAACAAGTATTTAAGATTCGTAGTTGATGTTCTTGCATGACTTTTTATGGAACAAATGCCTCAGTTCTTATATATCCACCTTGGTTTAGTGGTTCCATGTAGTGAGTTTATTTGACTCAGGGTTATCTATTAACGATCTGAAGCTTTGTGATTTTTGGTTGCCATATTTCCGTTTGCTTAATTCCTGAATTTTGATTTTATTTTTTGTTATCATTCTTGTGTTTTTAAGTTAACTTCTTCATTTAGAATGTGATGTGGAAAAAATTCGGATCAGTAATTTATTTAAGCACTGTATTGTTTTTTGTGTATTATAACTGTAGTAATCTTCCTATAGCATTATAGTCCAATCCACTGCTCGATCCAAAGGTCAAATATGCTTTAATGCAGAGCACTATTGCCCTCTACAATTTTTACTTGATAATGCCAGCGCTCCCTACTCTTTGATTAGTAGGTTCTTAAAAAATATCTTTTGTCTATTATTTGCAGGGATTGTTTGAAATCCTAAATTGTATACGAAAATGGACAGGTCTATCCCATGCTTTTACCTGGAGGAAAATACATTGAGAATGTCAGGTGCATGTGGCATTCCTGCATGTTGAGTAGTTTCTGATGTGTCATACAGAAAGTTTTTAGTCAACAAGAGTTTGAGATTGGGTGGTCTCTCGGTCTGAAACTTTCAGTCCTTGCAGTGTTCTGTGCCATTCATTATGCGCTTTGTTAACTGTGTAATCCTTATTGAGTCCCTTCGCTGCTGCTCTAGCTTCCTGTCGCCGCCTGTTCTTTCAATCTTGAATGCTTTATTTTAGTACTGCTTTCAATTTTAAAAATTACAAAGTTTGCCTATAAGTGCCATACAAATGTGTTCTGCTGGTTGCAGCTAAATGAAGATCATATCGGCATATATTGTTTCATGGTTTCATCTAGGTAGCTTCAAGGAATAATTTCCTGTTTTCTGAAAATAAAAGGCTGAGTTTTGTGATTCTTTCTCATATTGCATATTTATGCATTTTGTCACTCATCAGGGGGGCCTCATTGGACGAGATGTAGCTTCGGCCAGATTTTTTTCAATGAGTTCACCATATTGTTTCTTTCCTTAATAAGTTCAGAATGGAGTGCAAAAAAATTCATAGATATTCAAAAGGTGATTCCATTGTTCATTGATTATGCTTTAAGGCATTTGTGTAAATTCTATTAAATATGTTAGTGCTTTCTTGGTTTTTGCACTTTATTTATGAAATTTAGTTTTTGCACTATATTAATAGACTGACAAGGCATATCATGGAAGCAGCTTGGCATATCAAGCTGTACGTCACAAGGCTTTCACTTGTCTTTCTACCGTCTGTTCAGGTACATTCATACATATATCTCATATTTAGTTTATCTTGGATGCTGTATATTTATATTTGGGAACTAACTGCTACTGCATATTTATATTTGGGAAATATCAGCTTTTTTTTGTCAAATTACTTGGTCAGTATATTAAGATATTGTTTATTGTTTCTGAAAGATCACAAGTCCAGCATCAATCATGTAGGGCTAACCGCATGTCTTGATTTCTTTAAGCACTTTATCCTTTTCTCTTATATCATCGCATGAGCAGTCGCCGCAGTCATACCCGTGCTGATTGAATGCCCTTGCCTCGACGTTGTTCGTGTGGCGGCCACGTCAAGATCGACGGCCTGTGATGTGCAACGTTGGTATTCATTTAAAAACATAAATAAAGATTGAATACTGACAGTAATAAACCCATTCAACTATATGTTAGCTTGTTTTTTTCCTGGCCATCTACAAACTATGCTCTTGTGCGGTTTAGGAGGATGTCCTTATCTAGAATCTCCAATGGCTCCAGTTAATGGTTAGAAAGATGCCTTGATCATCATATAGTTCTATGGTGTCTGGTTCATCGTCTGCTTTTCTGGAATTTTAGATTGTGTTGAACTGATTGTTGGAATTCAAACTGGAAATGGGTGAATGATTGCAGTGCCAAAACGCAGCTGCCTCTTGTCCACTATATTGGCAACAAAAGCAAAAGAAGTTACAGCTAAAAAGCAAAAGAGAAACTAGGGAACAAAGAGAATGAAATCAGCCCTAAAACTTTACAATTCAGCTTTACAGCTTTCTAAGAAAGAGCATCCAAGATTGGACCTCCCAGATCAGACAAACAACCATGGCAGCACAAGCTTACCCATCACTGATAAAGCGCTGTGGTACTATATGTAGTATTGTAATATTGCATGGGCAATATTTATACTATTGCAATTTTTTTAGTAGAATTTCAAAATCACATTTGGTTTGGTTCTCTATTGCTAAGAAATTTCTTTAAAAAGTGTTAGAGAAGCCTATTTGAAATTGCATTACAAACAATGACCAAGCACAAAGGACTGGACAGCAATCATGCTCAGCCAGTTGTATCCTCAAGAATTACAATCATATCTACACATCAGTTGTCTTTCAGAGCAATATTTTTTCAGTTTCAAAATGATCAAGAAGAGTTACTACATATATGCATTCCTATTCTAAATATATACTGACATTAATAAGTAAAAGCTGTGAAAAATGCCCCACATTGTTTTTCTTCATTCCTATTCTAAATATATACTGAATTTAGTAAGTAAAAGCTGTGAAAAATGTCCCACATAGTTTTTCATCCATTTCTGCCAGCAACTCTCTTCTTTTTCATTGCAACTTTAGATGGCTCATGGACGGATTTAGTTTTTGTAGCACTAGAGGTTGCATACAAAAGGCGTTCTATGGTACTTTTGTTGCAGTAAAAAGGTTTATTGTAATCTGTGTTTAATTTTCCTTTTGTTGTGGAATTATATTTGTAAACCAAGTACTTTTGTTCAAAACGATAAGACCATCCTTTGCGTTATTTGTCTTAGAGCGAAATAGGAATAACTTTAGAAAGATGCCCTGATCATCCATGTATTGATCACCATTTCAGAAAGTGACATTGCCCACAATGTTCTGCTATGTGCTTCCGTTGTCTTGGCCAACCAGATTGGGAACCAAAAATATATCCTCCATGCTATGGTAGTCATTGAGATTCTTGTCCAGATAGATGTGACCGGTGCTGTTCCATTTATCAGCACTCAGATTGCTGAGTATATCTTTGGTTTGATTCATAGCTCTGTACATAGCCACACTGTATTCTACCAACAAAAATGTTTAGAAAAGTGTAAGACAACACCCACTCTTTTCTTCCATGTTTACATCAACTAAAAAAAATTATTTGGCTGATAATATTCTGAGAAGGCCATATAGATCTTGTTAATATGAAAAATGATGAGGGCAGGCATTATATACCACATCAATCCCACCCACCAATTGTTCAGGTCAAAAACATCTCACTGCAGTGGCAGCGAACCAGCTGGTAACTTATATTTCTTATTATTCTTGAACAAATTGATGTGTGCTGTTTGGAATTATGTGATTTTGGCTTGCATTATGTGCCTATGTTGACACTCTTTTAAATGGTAATTATGTTTCTGAACTTTCTACAATTTTGTACTTGTGTAAATTACAAGTTCGCTTTTGTTTGACAGAATTCTGAAGAGTGGAGACTATTGGGTTTGAGTTACATAAGATGAATTTTTTGTCGATGGATGCTTGCTGCACCACCACCTCTGCCACGGATGCTCGACTCAAGTGGGTTTGAGGAGAATGACTATGAAATATGATGAATTGAGGAGAGAGCAGTGATGCACACACCGAGCAGCCAGCTTTGTGTTGCAAGAGACATCTAGGTTCAATGGGGGTGAAAGGGTATTTGATGATTTGCAAAATGGTTGTTGATCGATTTGAATCACCAAAAGTGGTATATTCAAGTATGTGAAAAGGCTATTCGGGTTTCCCTTGTGACAAATGTAGACCAGCAGCTACCATGCCATCGGCCACGACTATATTGCTTTCTTTGTGTGGTTTCATGGAAAAGCTTAAATGTTTCAAAGTGTGCACTGAAATGTTGCTGGCCAAGGCGGACAAAAGGTATGTAACATCTGATTTGTTTTACGAAAATGCTACAAAACAACACATTTGGCGTGTCTGATTTATTTACATCAAGAAAGAAGGCAAACAGAGATAAGAGAAGAGAAGCTATGTTCTTCCCAGGTCTCATTACACTGGTGTTATTTCATTTCTAGATCGTCCAGTTTAATTACTACTAAATACCAATGATTTCAGCATGTATCAATGAATCTATGGAGGGTGGACTAGGGTTTTGGAAGCTTACAGGGGTCCCATATATTTTTGAAGTTCATAACCACCGCTAATTAATACATTGATCCACTTTTCGCTGATGATACAAATGCATGTATTTGTTGTTTAATTCACTAAATAATGTCTGGAGTGTTAATGCCAATTGATATCGTCCTCTGCTATTTGTATTTCAGTAGCTCATATACTATTATTCAAAAACAATTTCATTATGCAACTTGTATATATATCTCTACTTTTGCAAACCAGTATTTGATGGGCCTACAATTTCAGATGTGCACTGCAAGTTTTAGGTTCAGATATCTGGCCAAAGCATCGCTCTTGCCAAATTCAATTCTGAATCTCTTCAGGGCAATGCAATGATAGAAGTATAGAACAGATTCTTGTGACTTTGATTTGCATTTTATTCTCGATTTTTGTTTCAAATTGATGGCCAAATTTACAATTCGGTTGCACAAAATGTAGTATTGATGTTGATTTTTTTCATAATCAAATCTCAGAGAAGTTGGAGCTTTTCATTTTCTTGTCCCAAATGGCTTATCAGTAAAGTATTTCAGCGGATTAAAATTTCAGTGATGTTTTTGGATACATTTGTCTAATTTGAGAACTATTTGATTGCCTTTAGTATACTGACTAATATGCGTCAGAATAGATAAATGTTGATGAACTGAAATGAAACTAACAAGTTGATCTCTTGCTAATGTCCCTTTTTATAGTTTTTTTTATTTTGTTAAGTTTTACGAGAATGTATAAGTTAGGCTTGATAGATGATATGTTTAGAAAGATGTAGTTTCAAAATTTTGATTGTTGTCATAACCTCATAAGATATCATCAAAGTGTGGTTTATACCACTAAATACCTCCGTAGCGTTAGCACGGGCATTTTACAAATGGAGCTAGTTCAGACAGTTCTCCCTCCGCCAAGACCTGCTTTAAAAACAAATTACCTAGAGATCCTGTGGAGATTATCATAAATGCTTCTCAGTGGTAACATTGTGGTCTGTTTTACAGAAATCCCGGGCGAAGGAAGACTGTTGGATACTTCGTCAACCGAGACTAACAGAAGATCCGTTGTTTCCGGAGCTATCGTGGGCGGGCCCAACTAAGTGACATGGGTATTCAAATGAATACCCAAAATTTTTAAAATATAGAGGCATATATGCAATTTATAATACATATGTGTATGGAAAAACTAAAAATTAAGCTGTATTCATTCCAAGATGTATTTTCTTTTATCTCAACATTATGAATACCCAAACTTGAATTCTTGGGCCCGCCCACTCCTGCCCTCTAATTCATCTTCCCTCGCCGCCACCTGAGTGCGCCGACAGCCACCACGATGGTGGCGGCGGGGACTTCTTGGCTCTCGCTATGGTGGCGGAGGCGACGGCTCTGTTGGTGTACACAGAGGCGGCGATGATGCACGACATTGTCTTAGACGCAGGCTGCACGCCAATGGTAGTGGCGCGGTCGCGGATGGGGACCGGCGGCGGATGCGGCGTGCAGGCTCTGTAGCGTCTTCGTGTCAGGTTCGTGCAGGCCTATGGGAGGCCGTGGTCGGTGGTGCTGCTAGCCGGACAGGCAGCGGCGGCACGGACACGGTCAGTGGGATGCGCGTTCGCAGCGGGCAGTGGGAGGGTGTGGCCGGCAATGCTACTAGAAAGATATCCATTTGGATCCAGCGGTGGCTCGGACGCGGGCGGCCGACGAGGGCACTTTGGCTGGCGGTCGGCACGAGGGA
Organism: Leersia perrieri; assembly: GCA_000325765.3. Lineage (NCBI taxonomy): Eukaryota > Viridiplantae > Streptophyta > Magnoliopsida > Poales > Poaceae > Leersia > Leersia perrieri. The sequence goes on from CM002476.1 coordinate 6,354,740, forward strand.
CTGACAGCGCCGGTGTCGGGTTGTCCTATCGATCGTTCGTGATGATTGTCGGTAGCGGCCCCTCGTGGATGGATCATGGCGGATTTGTCGGTGTGTGATGCAGCGCGCGTCAGTCGACATCGGTGACGCTTATGGGCACCACTCACCTTCTTGAAGTCTGTCTGAATATTTTTGTCGTTACTCTGTCATGGTACCTCCTCCGACACCCGCTCCATGAGATGGACTCTCCGGATTAAAATCTAGCGATGACGATAGTACCGATGCTACAACCTTCCTGAAGGCATCACATTGGAGGTCCATCTATGCTATGACATTAGCTTTGGAACTAATGACTATTGTTTGCAACTCAGAATCTTCGACGTTTCTTCCGCTTTGGCTTGGGTGCTTGCCAACGGTGATGAAAACAAAGCTCGATTGACTATGTGTCTATGTACAACTTATTGGAGATTCTACTCTTTCAGTTTGAGGACGGCAAGAACTACGTACTGAAAGTGCACTAATCGACCCCTAGTGGGTTTTGGTGATAATTGACAACATTATTAAGGGACTAACCTTTGTTAATGAGTTGTGAAGCTAAGCAAGAAGACAAGTGACCACCAAACAACACAAAGGATAAAATTAGATTGTATTTAATTTTGAGTCAAAGGAAAAGCCGTACTATTAAGGGGGATCAGCTAGCTTGAACTTAGTTCAACCCCTAAATGCTCTAAAAGGATCGGTTCTAGACTAGAGTTTGAGAGAAACACTTGTACTTCACAGCACTTGCACGTTTGGTTCGAGACAGATAGTCCAGAATGTCCGGCACTTTGTGCCGGAGTGTCCGGGTATGGGTTGTCCGGAGTGTCCGGCAGTTTTTGTCGGAGTGCCCGGACATGGGGACCACCGTTTCATCTAGGGATTAGGTGAGAGGGTTGGTGAGTTGAGAGAGTGAGTTAGGATTGATCCTTGATGAGCATCTAGGGCTTGGACGAGATCTAACTAGGTTGGTTCGTTACTCTTGGAGATTTTATCTCCTAGACGGCTAGATGTCGCCCGGAGCGCCGATCAACTTGTGGTTTGCCCGGTAGAAGTTTGTACGGGTCTTCCTCACCCTAACGAGGTAAGTTAGTGAATTCCTTGCTATCTCCTAGAAATAGGGATCGATAGAGCTAGGAGGCTACTAGGGGATAGGACTCCCGGTTTGGGACTTGATCATGGGATCATCCTGTGAGTAGCTAGTCCGAGAGCTCCTAGGAGATCGAGGCCAACTTGTGGGAAATAACTGGGGCGAGGTTTGAGATCGTTTGATCTCGCTCTACGGAGAGCCTCAACGTGGAGTAGGATCTTTGGGTCCGAACCACGGTAAAAATTCGCTGTGTCTTGTCTCCCTTTCTGTATTGCTTTCCTGCTATCACTTGCTTACTCTGGAAATTCCCTTCGAGGAATTTTGTGTTTTCAGGTCCGGACCATCCGGCTGCTTCTACCGGAGTGTCCGGATACCGGACTGTCCGGTCCATCGGTCCGGACTGTCCAAAGAAACTGACTTCCGCTGCTAAGTGTTTGCAGGTTTCAGGTTTCGTCTATTCACCCTCCTCTAGACCGTTCAAGTGGTATCAGAGCAAGGATCTTCTACAAGGCTGAACCGCTTGAAGATATCCAAGCGATGTCTAGAGACGAGGAGGAGATCATGTCCGAGCTAGTGAGCTTCGTCAAGCGAAGAGGAGACCACCTCTCAAGCCTCCTTCCGCTCCACCAAGTCTTAGGCCACCAAGAAGGCCAAGCGCATGGCGAAGAAGGAGGAGGGCGAGAAGCGGAGTCATCTTCCAAGAAGAAGGGAGTTGAAATCCCATTCGATTATAAAAAAATCAATCCTTCTTCTTACAACTTCGTCTCCGTTCCTTCCGGTCGCGCTCCTATGTTTGATGGGACTCACTACGTGACTTGGAGGAATATGATGAAGATGCACCTAATATCTTTGCACCCTAGCATTTGGAATGTTGTTCTTACATGTGTGGATTTATCGGGTGATGATGCTCCGCCTACGCCCGAGGAGGTCAAGCTTATCCACCTCAACGCCCAAGCGGCGAATGTGCTCCTTGGTGCTCTTTACACGGAGGAGCGCAATAAGGTGGATGGGCTCGAGGAGGCGAAGGAGATATGGGACACTCTCCGCATCGCGCACGAGGACACCTCAAGAGTGCGGGAGTCCAAGATCGAGCTCTTGGAGGGGCAACTTGGACGCTTCGTGATGGAAGAAGGTAAAACCCCCCAAGAAATGTACAACCGCATGATGGTGCTCGTGAACAAGATTCGCGGGCTTGGAAGCAAGGAGATGACGGACCACTTCGTCGTCAAGAGGCTTCTCCAAGCTTTCGCCCCCATCAACCCGCATCTTGTCACTTTCATCCGAGAACGGCGGGACTTCAAGAAACTCACCCCTTGCGATGTGCTCGGTCGGATCATCTCTGACGAGCTCATGCTCGAGGAAGCAAGGGAGATCAAGAAGCTTTCCATGGCAACCGCCGCCATAAAGAACAAGGGAGTTGCTCTCAAGGCCAAGTCCAAGAAGAAGCAACCCGTTGGAGAAGAAGAGGATGAGAGTGATGATGAAGAAGACGGCAAGGAGAGCGATGACTTTGCTCTCTGTCTTGAACTTCCGCAAGTTCATGAAGAGTGGCTTTGGCAAGGAGCCAAGACGGCAATCCAAGAAGGTTTGCTTTGAGTGTGATGACCCGGGCCACTTCGTTGCGGATTGCCCCAAGAAGAGCAAGACCAACAAGAAGATGAGCAAGAAGAAGACTCACTTCTACAAGAAGGTTGGTGATGCTCACATTGGCAATGTGTGGGAGTCGAGCGATGATGAAGAAGATGATGATGATGAAGAGACCGACTCTGACAAGAGCAAGAGCAAGCCCAAGGGCAAGGGAGTCGCTACCTTCGCCGCCAAGTTTTCACCGACAAAGAAGTCACTCTTCGGTGACTTAAGTGACGACGAGGAAGGCGGCAACGCGTCTTTTTGCTTCATCACAAAGACGCGCAAGGTAATGCTACCCTCAAAGCCCCCCACTAGTGATGATGATAGTAGTGATGATGATGAGTCTAGTGGGTCATTTTCTTGTGATGAGAAGATGTTCAAGGGCTTTAGTAAGAAAGCTATGAATCATGTGTGCTCGCTTATAAAGGCATTGAAGGCAAAGGAGAAAACTCTTGAGAGGCAAGAGGATTTGCTAATTCTTGAGAAGGAAAGATGCCTTACTCTCGAGAGTCAATTGGAGTTGGAGAAGGGAAAGGTTGCATTCTTGACGGAAGAGTTGATCTTCGTCAAGGACTTAACTACTATTCTCAAGAACGACAATGTTGTTTTTCAAGAGAGCCTTGCGGGTTTGACAAAAGCCCACAAGGAGCTTGAAGAACAATTTGGAGTTCTTTGGAATAGTACTTCCGCTTGCAACAATTACACCAATGCCTCCAACGCCTCCACAAGCAAGGGATGTTCTATATGCTTTAATTATGATTTGAATGCCTTTGGGACTAACTTGAAAGCAATAGAAGAACTCAAGAAGGAAAATGAGAGGCTTAGCACTTTGGTGGATTTTGGGTGCTTGAAGTCCATTCAGTCCAAGGAGGCGTTGTACAAGACGATGCACAACAACGCAAACCGCCATGACTTCGGGCTTGGTTACTCTCCTTTTGAATCCAAGTCCCTGGAGTCGAAGAAGAGGAAAGTGGAGACCAAGACCAAGATTGTTTTCACCAAGAGCGCTCACTCAAATGAGCCCAAGTCTTCCACTTCCTCTCCCAAGGCGGCCTCAAGCACCCCTCCAAAGATGCCAACGCCTCCCAAGGCTCAAGCTCAAGCAAAGCCTCCCAAGGCTCAAGCCAAGCCGCAAGCGAAGCCTCAACCCAAGGCCAACTCAACGCCAAGCAAGACTCCACCAAAGATAATGTGTTGCTTGTGAATTCATTAAGTTACAATTTATTGTCCGTTTCTCAATTGTGCAAACATGGTTACAATTGCTTGTTTAATGAGAAGGAGGTCATTGTCTTTGGAAGGGATGACGAGTCTAAGACCTTTAGGGCGAGACTTGTGGGCGATCCTTATTTAGTGGACTTTTCACTTGATAAAGTTAGCCCCGAGTCATGCCTTTTGGTCAAATCTTCCATGGGTTGGCTTTGGCATCGCCGGCTAGCTCATGTGGGGAGGAGAAACTTGTCAAAACTTCTAAAGGGTGACCACCTTCGAGGCATTACTAACGTTTCCTTTGAGAAAGACCGTGTTTGTAGCGCATGCCAAACGGGGAAACAAGTGGGAGCCTTCCATCGACCCAAGAATGTGATGACCACCACACGTCCATTTGAGCTTCTTCATATGGACTTATTCGGGCCCGTTGCTTATCTAAGCATCGGAGGTAACAAATACGGTTTCGTAATTGTCGATGACTATTCCCGTTTCACTTGGGTATTCTTTTTCATGACAAGAGCAAAACCGTGGAGATCTTCAAGAACTTTTCCCGAAGAGCTCAAAACGAGTTCGAAGTCAAGTTGAAAGTGCGAAGCGACAATGGTGGCGAGTTCAAGAACTTGTCGATGGAGGAGTTCCTTGACCAAGAAGGTGTCAAGCATGAGTTTTCGGACCCCTATGATCCCCCTCAAAATAGGATTGTAGAGAGGAAGAACCGAACGCTCATTGAAGCCGTAAGGACCATGCTTGATGAGTATAAGACTCCAGATACATTTTGGGCCGAAGCAATCAACACGGTGTGTCACGCAATCAATCGCTTGGTACTTGCACAAGCTGCTCAACAAGACCGCCTACGAGCTATTGATCGGGAAGAAGCCCAATGTATCCTATTTCCGAGTGTTTGGTTGTAAGTGTTTCATTTTGAACAAACGCCCCCATTCCTCTAAATTTGCTTCTATAGTCGATACCGGTTTCTTACTTGGCTATGAGGCGAATGCTCACGCCTATAGGGTGTTCAACAATTCCACCGGAGTTGTTGAGACCACTAGGGATGTGACATTTGAGGAATCTAATGGCTCTCAAGGAGAGCAAGTCATGCCTCTTGTTGTAATTGAGCAAGATCCTTCTTCAGCCATCAAGGACAAGGCGATAGGTGAAGTGCGACCACATGTAGCGGATGGGGAGCAAGAAGACACCGACAAGACTCCCTCCCCTCATGTGGTGACCCCGAGACCCGAAGCCGGTGATCAAGATGGAGATTCCCTTTGAGGAATTTTGTGTTTCCAGGTCCGTGAACGGTCTAGAGGTTGGGGGTGAATAGACGAAACCTGAAACCTGAAATCACTTAATAGCGGAAGTCAGTTTCTCCAGACAGTCCGGACCGATGGACCGGACAGTCTGGTGTCCGGACACTCTGGCAGAAGCAGCTGGAGCCTCCGAACCTGGAGACGCGAAATTCCTCGAAGGGAATTCCTAGAGTATAGAAGTGATAACAAGAAAGCAATACAAAAAGGGAGATAAGACAGCGAATTTTTACCGTGGTTCGGACCCAAAGATCCTACTCCACGTTGAGGCGCTCCGGAGAGCGAGATCAAACAATCTCAAATCTCGCCCCAGCTATCTCCCACAAGTTGGCCTCGATCTCCTAGGAGCTCTCGGGCTAGCTACTCCCCGGACGATCCCATGATCAAGTCCCAAGCCAGGAGTCCTAGCCCCTAGTAGCCTCCTAACTCTATCGATCCCTACTTCTAGGAGATAGCAAGGAATTCACTAACATACCTCGTTAGGGTGAGGAAGACCGGTACAAACTTCTCCCGAGCAAGCCACAAATCGAATGAAGCTCCGGGCGACACCTAGCCGTCTAGGAGATGAATCTCCAAGAGTAACAAACCAACCTAGCTGGATCTCGTCCAAGCCCTAGATGCTCATCAAGGATCAATCCTAACTCACTCTCTCAACTCACCAACCCTCTCACCTAATCCCTAGATGAAACTAAGGCTAAGTGAACTGAAATAAGTGCTCTAGAGTCATAGGAGTGGTAGGAAGTGAATGTGGCAGCCAACCTAGCTCAGTGGGAGAGGATGGGCTTAAATAGCCCATGCACCTACCCACTAGCCGTTGGAAACAGTGCGTCCGGACACTCCAGACGTGATGTCCGGACACTCCGGACCGCCTAGCCGTTACACGTGACGTGTAACGGTGACATCCACTAGCCGTTTGAACGGTGATCCCCATGTCCAGACACTCCGGAAAAAACTGCCGGAGGCTCCAGACAACCCATGTCCAGACACTCCGGACTTACTGTCCTGAACCAAACGTGCAAGTGCTGTGAAGTACAAGTGTTTCTCTCAAACTCTAGTCTAGAAATGATCCTTTTAGAGCATTTAGAGGTTGATCCAAGTTCTAGCTAGCCGATCCCCCCCTTAATAGTACGGCTTTTCCTACGACTCAAAAATAAATACATCCTAATTCTTGAGCCGCTTTGCCGTCCCAATCAGCTTCATTGCCTTGTTTGTGTTGTTTGGAGCGTCACTTGTCTTCTTGCTTAGTTTCACAACTCATTAATCAAATGTTAGTCCCTTAATAATGTTGTCAATTATCACCAAAAACCCACTAGGGGTCGATTAGTGCACTTTCAGTCCGGACCATCCGGCTGCTTTTGCCGGAGTGTCCGGACACCGGACTATCAGGTCCATCGGTCCGGACTGTTCGGAGAAACTGACTTCCGCTGCTAAGTGTTTGCAGGTTTTAGGTTTTGTCTATTTACCCCCCTCTAGACCGTTCACATACAACTTATAAGTCTTTGGTAGAAAAAGGGCTATGTTTTTTACCAGCCATAAATGGTGATTTTTGTTTTAGCGTGGTTCTTTAAATAGTTTTTTTGTTTTTAAAACACACCCCTCAACTATCGAAACCGGACAAAATACCCCCAACGGGTGTTTTAACCTAGTTTATGGCCACGTGTGCTGACGTGTCAATTCAGTCAGCTTAAAAATGGTGGGGGCCACCTGTTAGCCTCATCTCTTTCTCATGGGGGCGCGACGGCGATGGCAAGGAGCAAGGCAGCGATAGCGGGAGGGAGGAGCGGCGCGACGGTGGTGCTCAGGACCGACGATGACGGGGCCGGCCAGCGTGTCCCGCCACCGCTGCTGCCTCCGTCTGCCCTTTCTGCTACCGCCGAGCGGATCCAATTGGCCCCGAGCGCCGCCGCTGCCTTCGGCCGGCCACGCTAAGCCGCCGGACCCACCACCCGACCAAACCTCGCGCGCTTGGCCAGATCTGAGAGAGGGAGGTGGAGGCAGCGGCAAGATGGGTCTCGCCGGCGGTGGGAATGCGGCCTTGCTGCCCTCCCCCTGGACGCGCCCCAGCGGCCACGACGAGGGCAACGCGGCCATCGCTGACGAGGGATGCGGCGCTGCAAACGGACGGAGGTGCGGGGAGGTCGCTGTTGACATCATCGCCTCAATGCCGCCCGTCGGGGAGGGCTGTGCCGACAAGCCGTGTGCGGGGGCAGCACGCGGAGGAGATTGACGGGTGAGAGGAAAGGGGGATAAGAGGGAAAACACTGACATATAGGTTCCACCTTTTTAAAATACTTTTTAGGGCTGACTGTACCGACACGTCAGTGCCACGTGGTCGAAAACCAGATTCAAACGACTCGAGGGGGTATTTTGCATGATTTTGAGAGTTGAGGGGTGTGATTTGCCTGGTTCTAAAGTTGAGGGGTGTAATTTACAAAAACATAAGAGTTGAGGGGGTAATCCCAGACAAAGAAAGAAAGACTGCTGGAGGGGTTCAGGCTCCTAAGTGAAATCTACAATTCGAAGCATAGGTGGCGACCCGAAGTGTGTTGCAACTTGCAAGGAGTTGCTGGGCTGTAGGGGAGAAGTATTAAAGATCTTTAGTGATTTGGTTTCAACCGTCATCCCAGTCTCCCAGATGGGGAGCTAAGTGTTTTATAATTGGTTCTCCTATGTTTGGGTGGCGGGAAGGAGGCTGCTTTTAGGGTGCGTTCGAATGTAGGTGAAAGAAGGTTGAAAAAAAATAGTGATAATACGTAAAACGAGAAACATTATTAGCACATGATTAATTCAGTAATAACTATTTTAAACTTGAAAAATGGATTATTTTGTTTTTTTAACAACTTTCATATAGAAAATTTTTTCAAAAATATATTTTTACGCATATTGGAAAGCGTGCCAAGGAGTTTGGACACTGGTTTTTTGCCTTTTGCTAGTAGTGAACGCAGCCTTAGTCTCTCTCTTTTTTTTTTTTGACAGACTGCTTTTAGTCATTTGATCTAGAGAAATCAGGAATGCAGTCATGTATCCTGCTCTTAGGACCATTTTGGTTTGGTACCAAAACTTGCCCTACCAAGTATTTGGCTATTTGAATAGTTAATATATTAGTTTAGATTGGAGCCAAGGAATTGGTAGTGCCCATGCTTCATTTGGTCAGATCTAGAAAATTCTTCACAATGCCTTTTAAATCTAAGAAATTCTAAGAAATGTCATTGACAAGCACCTGATTCTAAGAAATGCCATTGACAAGTGCAAGTTCTAAGAAATGCAATTATACAAGTGAGTCCATCCACGCTGTTAAAAATCACTATTTATCCTATTGAATGAACAGTATTTTTTAACGGCGTGGATGAATGGAACCCTAACGACGATGGCATTTCTTAGAACTAGTCGCTTGTACAATGGCATTTCTTAGAACTTATCTTTGTCGATGGCATTTGTTAGAATCAGACGCTTGTGTTTAAATTTGACTTCACTTTAGAACCAAACTAAAAAATAAGTAACTAACACTACAATATTTCTAGATTTTGGCACTACCAAGAAATTGGTAGGGTAGAGAAACAAAATGGCCCTTAGTTTTTTTTAATCTTCTCACAGATAGTTTTTTTTAATCTTCTTACAGTACTCACGTATCGAACATATTGAACCCTTGTAACGGTGTTCCCCTTCAGATTATATATACTCCTTCCGTGTCGATTTTATTTTGTTAGGACATGATTTAATCTATAATTTTTTTATTAAAATATTATTATTACAATGGAAAAATATAATTATAAGATAGTACTTTTAAACATAAATCTAACAACATTGATATTCTGTCATAAACATAATATTTTAGTATAGATATTATTAGTCAAACATTTATTAACAAGATGAATACACATTACAATTTGAGACTGGGTAGTAATATATTTGGTACTCAATTTTTAAAAAAACTTTAAACATCAATAGTTTCTTAAGCTGTTACTAGTTTAGAAGAAAAATATACGGTATGCCTGGATTTGCCTTCAAAAGCACTAGTACCACAAATTTGTTCTATTCTATAAATATTTTAAATACAGAATTAATAGTCCAGCGTGATACAAACAACATCTAAAGCATAGAGGAAACTAATTCCTCACTCCCACAATAAGCAAACTTAGGTGTAACACATCTTATGATAATATATTTGAACAAAAACGATGTCTAAATGCAATGTTGTAGGATATGTCACATCTATACAAAAGTTTATTGTATTTTAGGACAAAAATAATCTAATATGTTACACCTATACGAAATTTACTACTCTCTCTGTTCTACTGTATTGAAGATTTTTACTATACAAATGACAAAAGAGCATATTTTAAAGGCAGAGACAGCGAGACAGTAGACTACCAACGATGAGAGCCCCGACACAGTAGACGTCACGACCGTTCCTTTTCTAGCGATAGAAACAGTAAAATGGATCACCGCGTCCAATCTGGACCGTCCGTTGTTTACACATCGGACGGACTACACGCCCACACGCAAGAGACCCCGACCCCGTCTCTGTCTATCCGAGCTGGCTAAACGCCGAGCTCGCTCGCTCCCAGTCGCAGCTCTCGTCACCGGTGTGAACGCGCAACAAGAGATCGGAGCGCGAGGAGAGGGAAGATGAGACGAGGGCGAGAAGGCTCAACCCGCGGTCCAGCCACGTGCGCAGCCAAGTTCTTTAAGAGTCCTCAAGTTTTAGTATATTTAATGTTAAGTCCTCGGGTCCACCTGTCATAGTAACATATTTTACGTTTTAAACCTCGCGTGTTTTAAACTTTCTCTAATCGGTCACGGCGAGGCCGACGAAGTTCGCCGCGGTCTCGTCGGCGAACGACGGCGAGTTAGCCGGGGGTCCAAAAGAGAAAACGTGCGCCAGTGAAGGACAAAGGTGGTGGCGGTGGTGATGTTCTAGGTGGGGGTCGGAATAGCGCCGGCGGCGAGGCCGGGCGGCGGCGGTGTACAGGGTGAAGGTGAAGGCCGGTGTTGGGCTCGATTTTGGGTTTATTTGTGCATGCATGTGGTCTCTGGGTGCACTGTGATGCTTACCAAGTGTACAACGGGCGTCGGCGAGGTTCGGCGAGCAGTAGCGTCAAAGGAAGGAGTCCGGCGGCGGCGGCGGCGGGCTCGGGGTCGACGGCGACAAACCGATTTAAGCTACTACAGCCAAAGGTGATACGTGGAACATGTTAGTGGGGTCCCAAGGATGGTCAAAACGCGAATAATCGCTGGATGGCTAACCGTGGAGGGAGAAAGCCAACTGCGGTGGCGCGTTGCCGGAGAGGAGGAAGGAGAAGAGGATCTCGCGGTCCACGGCCTCCGGGGTCGATTCCTCCCGTCGGTGAGGTCCTAAGGATGAGGCGAAGCTGCTGGAAAGGTTTGGCGGCGTGGCTCAGCTTCGGCTCTCCAGGGTGGTCGCACCACGGTTGTCGGGGTCGGGTGGCCGGCATCGGGGTCGACGGCGTCGCCACGTGCTCGATCGCCGAAATCTGGGGAAAGGAGGGCACAAAGAGGTTAGGCGAGTCTAGGGGACTACGTTCCAACGTTTAGTCTACGGCGAAGCTCACCAGAGATCGTTGGCGACGGCGAAGGGCTCGCCGGCGTCGGGGAAGACGCCTCTGTCCCAGCGGCTCGCTGAGGATTAGACCCTCACGATGGCCGGAACAGAAAGGGGGCGAGCGGAGAAGTGTGGGCGAGTGGCGACTTAAATAGGCTAGGTTGGAGGAGGGACGGCGAGGTGGCTGCGTGCTGGGCGTCGCCGGCGCATGCAGGACGCGTGGGCGGCGTGTCACCGAGTTCCTGGGCAGTGAGAGGCGAGGGAGAGGCTGACAGGTGGGTCCCAGGGCATGTGGGGCCCACTGGCAGTGAAAGAGGGCAAGAAAATGGCCCATAGGCTGTCTTTAGAAGTTGTCTTGAAGGAGTTTGGCATGCAGTCTTTACTGAGCTAGAGGGGTGGTAAAAATGTGAAGTTTACTTCTGTGGCTCAAGTGGGAAATGCACTTCCAATGTGCTGAAGTGGTTTGGTCATTTGGCCCATGGTTATTCGTTGATGATCATAAAAACTAGGGTTCAGGCTGTTAATCCAGCAGCTTTCAGCAGTGACATTAGGCTGATTCAAAGTTTAGGCTGAGAGTTGAACTAGCTAGAGAGGGATCTAGGGTCAGAAATTTTTAGGGATGTTAGAGGAATGTTTAGACTACATTTCGGCTGAAACAGAAGTCTAGGAAGTGGCCTCAAACAAATGTGGTAACAGCACAAAGTTAGCTTCAAAGAATTGTAATTTCAGGATTTTTGGATTATTAAAGTAGATCATTGAGATAGTAAATCTTGTTATAAATTTTGGAAAAATTCATGTTGGTTACTTATGATTCAAAGTATTTTTGAGAATTTTTGTGGAATTTTTGGGTGACTGGTTTGGTTCTGTAAATTATTCGATGACCTAAATGATATATGCTATGCACTAAATGACATGATAGGAAATCCAAAAACAACATACATCACTTCACAAGCACATGATGCACCATTTTTATTTCATTTTCCAGGTTTTACATTTTTGGGTATGTCACAACTATTGATTTTTGCGTTGGAATTACGGCAGCAGGATTTTCTCAGAACAAAAGGGTAAACCAGAAACAGAAAAGTAACGGGATGTAACAGTTGTTTGGGAAACCGATTGCTAGATCCACATCTAGCGCTTGATAGCAAAATAGTCAAACCCTTCAGTACATCTTCTATTCTTATGCCTATAGTAGCCCGAGTGGATTCCCAGTACCCATATCATCCATAATTGACATGATTGTTGAGCGATATGGATACCCAGCACTCCTCCAGAGCTTCCCCTCATTCTCTACCTATTTCTAACACTACAAGAAAAATGTCTCTTCCCTCATTCTCTACCTATTTCTAACACTACAAGAAAAATGTCTTGTAGAGACATTACTCTAGTACTATAGTGGCACTTTTCATATGTCTTTAGAACTATATGGAGACATTTTCAAAAATGTATCATGGGTGTCTTCTGGTGAAGTGTCTTTAATAAGGAGGAAGAGGAATTTTACAAACTCAAGATCTCTTAGATAAAAAGTTCTTAACTTCAAGACACTAACCATCTCAACCTCATCAAATTGCTTGTATTTATGTGCATTGTGTTACTTATATGCAGTGCATCAACAATCAAAAAACTGCCACTACATGGGTAAAAATGCCTCAACAAAATGTTTTTATATATCTAAGACAACTTTAAAGTGCCGAAAGGATGCCTCTATACGGTCAATGTACTACAATGTCTTAAAAGTGTCTCTAAAGTGTCTCTAGAGTAAAAATATTATAGGCAATTTTAGAAGTTAAAAGTGTCTCTAGAGTAAAAATATTATAGGCAATTTTGGAAGAGTCTCTGAAAAGTATCTCTAAACTATAAAACTACTAATTTTAGTGGCAAATTGAAATTTGTCTGTAGGAAAATGTTTGTACATAATGTTTTTGTTGTAGTGCAAGCTACATGAGAGCATCTTATAATTCAGCCTAAGTGTGTTGTGGTGTGTGTTCAAGTCAAGAATGAGAAGGGGTATTTATAGGTGGAGGTGCCTTGGAAGGATAGAGTTTTTTCTAAGCATCCAATAAGCATCTTCACCCTCCAAGTACCAAGTGTCCATCTTATGACGGTTTCTTCAGTGGCGGCAACCTAAACCGACATAAGGGAGTGATACACCACAGAACTGGACTTGGGCCTGGACCAGCGGCCTCTGTCATGGTTCGGCCGAACCGAGGCTAGCTCCGTTGGCCCCGGTTTTCGTCCTGGACACTCATTTTAGGCCCCCTCAATACATTAGCATGTGCCATGCGCCTTCTTGGAGATGTTTAATTGGGTTTTTGGGGTCCAAAACTCCATAAGTTCACATGCATACAAATATTCACCAACACTTGTGGAAATGGTTACAAATAAACCCTACCATATTTTATTATTTCATTATATACAGGCATTAACGGTCAGATATTATGATTTAAGACTGTCAACATATACCATAAGATTATAGATCAACCATGATATATTTGTATCAATTCATCTTGATTAGTACTTTCTTAGTTAAGTTCAATATTCTAATTAAGATGCTAATTAGGAATTTCTCGGTTCAGTCCGATATTCTAATTAGGTTTATATCAAGGTAAAACTTTATACGACATGGTGTATCTACCATCATGCATGCTACCCATTGGTTCATTTAAATCGGTTAGCAATAATCATCAATTCAAGCTGTCTCGGTTAGGTCCGATCCTTAAAATTGTGGATATTATCAATCAGTTTATGTTTATTGATCGCAACATGTATGGTTCTATCGGGGTTTCAATCGATAACTTATCTTTTACACATTTTATTGTTCATCGGCTTATTGCTTTAAATACAATTAGTTACAGCCGATTCAATTTTATATTTAAATACAGCCGATCGACTCCAAAACTCTTGGCATCGGCTACCGGTTTATCGGCCCAGTGGCCGATAGGGCCCAAAGCTAACCTTAATTTCTTTATTCTTATTGATTGCAAGATCAAATCAACTGGCACGCCCTGAACCCGATTTTGAAGGACCTGCACTGGAGTAAGCAAATTTCCCAGGTCGAACATACTAAACGTGTCCAAAATTTACGTCAACACCTCTCTACTCTCTCTCTTCCATCCTTCAAAATTCCAATGTTATAATTCCTGTGATCCATCCAATAGCATTATATATGATATTCCTCTGTTTTGAAATCATGTAGTATTGCATATCCCATAACAATTTAAGGTTTGTTTGGATGCAGGGACTTTTTTTTAGTTCATGTCACATCGGATGTTTAGAAGTCAATTAGGAGTATTAAATATAGACTGATAATAAAACTAATAGCATAAATAAAGGCTAATTCACAAGACAAATTTTTTAAGCCTAATTATTCCACGATTAGCAAATGTTTACTGTAGCATCATATTCGCTAATCATGGACTAAATAGGCTCAATAGATTCGTCTCGCGAAATAGTCTAAAGTATGGGGTGGGTTTTATTAATAGTCTATATTTAATACTTCTAATTAGTGTCAAACATCCGATGTGACAGGAACTTAAAAAAAGGTTCCTGTAAACACAGCCTCTTATTTCTCCGTTTTTTCTATTCCTGTGTCTTAAAAACCAAAAATGATAATAGTAACATGGTTTTCAATGATAGTGACATATAATGATACCCACACTTTCATATATCACACTGTTTTTTCTGGTTGCGAGCCTACTAATACAAACAACACCTAAAGCATCGAGGACGAACGATGAGGGCCCCCGACACAGTAATAAGATGTCACAAGCCGTTTCCTTTCTGGCGATAGAAACAGTAGAACAGATCCCCGCGTCCAATCTGGACCGTCCGTTGGTTACACATCGGACGGACCACACGTCCACACGCGAGAGACCCCGACCCCGTCTCTGTCTATCCGAGCTGGCTAAACGCCACACCGAGCTCGCTCCCAGTCGCAGCTCTCGTCACCGGTGTGAACGCGCAACAAGAGATCGGAGCGCGAGGAGAGGGAAGATGAGCGGCGACGAGGGCGAGAAGGCCAAGGCCGCCGCCGCCGCCGCCGGAGGCGGGGAGTACGGGACGTTCCAGGGCCCTCCAAGCTACCCGCCCCCGCGCCCACCGGTCGTCGGGTACCCGCAGCCCGCGCCGCCGCCCGGGCTCTTCGGCCAGCCAGCCCGCCCCCGCGGCGGGTACCAGGCCGTTTCTGGTAATGTCCTCGTCTGCCTGGTTTGAGGGGATCATGGGAGGGGTGCGGGGTTGGGTTTGAGCTAGGTAGGATTCTGGTGGTTGACCTCGCAAGGAGGCGTGCGATCGGGGCCAGATCGTAGGGGGGTTCTGGTTGATCTGAGTCGTCTGGTACCGGTTGATGAGTGATTGGTATAAATTGGGGCGAGTTGGAGGATTATAGGTGCGGAATTCTGGTCATTAGATCTTTGGCATGATCATGCGATTGGGGACAGAAAATCTGCTTGAAAGTTGATTTGCTTTGTGGGATTGAAGTTTTTACTGCGATTATGCATAAATTTTCGTGTTGTTGGTCCCAATTGTGCAAAATGTTAGATGATCTGCTTGAAACTTAGGTGATGTCCTGTTGTAGACGACAGGTCAGTTGTTTGCTCTGCGGCTTACACTTTATTGCTCCATAAGGACCATAGCCTGGGCAGCTAGTGTAAATGTAATGACTACTGGGATTTGCTTAATACCAAAGTTATCAACTTTAATATCTTATATTGGATTGAATTTCCGTGGTGCAATCAATGGTGCAAGATTACGTGTTTCTATCTTCTAGCGCAACAAAGAGTTAAATTTATCTGACATAAAACACAGTCCTGTAACAGAATCTAGTAAATTCAGAGTTTATGCATTTGTGTCCCAAATTAATTACTCGTAGTTATCCAAATCTGGTTTGGTATACGGTTTTTAGCAGTACATTTTATCTTCTTTGTTCTTCTTTCAGCTCAAGATTATGAAAGGGGTGTTCATGGACATCATGATCGCCTTCCTTGCTGTGGGATCGGTATTGGCTGGTTTCTGTAAGTGAACATTGCTTTGTTCTTCTATTTCTCATTGTAGAAACATCATCTTTGGAATCTGGAAAATTGTGCCAAAATAGTTTGCTGCACTCATGACATGTCTTTGTTTGCCATTTCTTGCTATACCTGCTTATCCTCATGACATAACCTTGCTTTCTAGATTCATAGTCGGTTTCTTCCTTGGTGCTATTCCCTGGTATGTCGGAGCATTCCTACTGTGGTGTTCTAGAGTGGACTACAGGGAGAAACCAGGATATGTAGCATGCGCTATAGCGGTGGGTAACATAGTTTATACTTGAGTTCATTATAGACATATAGTATTTTTTATTCTTATTGCATTGAATCATCGTGGCATTTCTGCCTCCTATTCCACATGTTTCCTTTTCTTTTTGTGTGTGACCAAACCTACAAGATTAGTATTAGTCATGTGCAAACAATACATAATTCCATTTGTCATAATTGTGTGTTGAAAGTATAGTATTTCTCATAACATGCTGATGTGACTCTTTAATGGATCAAATTCCTGGGGAGTCTATCTAGTATAATATAGTTCACCTCAGGATTATACATGAAGTTTGTGTGCACTTTGTCCTTGGTTACACAAATAATCCTAATAAACCACAAATGAACAGTCAAGAACATTGACTATTTTTCCATCTTGCTCTTGTAAGACATGAAGTTTGGTTTCTAAAAACAAAGCAACTTCTAGACTTTGTTGTGCAAATACTGAATTAGTGAACTAGGAATTGCACTGATGACTCATTCATGTTAGCTTCAGCATTTCAGCAGGAAAAAAAAACTAAAAGTATAAGTTACAACAATGAACTTGTTTTTTTTTTTTTGAAATGAGCCGCACGAGAAAGTGAGGATTTCATATATTGATATAGAAGAAGAAAAATAAACTTGTTGTAGAAAAATAATATAGTTGAATTCATTCGATCATATACAGTATATATCTTAGGTTACTGTTGTACAGGTTTGAAGCATTCCTACACTTCACCGGTTGAACGCTTGCTTGAGCCACTACATTGTAATTCATTGCATGGGTTTTTGACATGTATGTGGCTAGAGCATATATACAAGGATCAAATCCATACAATGTTGCCATACTTTTAATACAATGCATAATTGATGCATATTCTCTTGGTAACACCATACCTAATGATAAGTGAAATGTCCTGATGAATTCTATATTTGATCAGTTTTCTGCCAGTCATTGCTTGTATTTTTTGATATTCCAATCATTCTAATGGCACTTTTATGATATAATAACAGGCTGTCCTTGCCACAATTGCTATAATCATCGGGGCTACGGCTGGAGCTGCTTAATTACATTTTACATTCTGTTGCTATTGTACATACTGTAAATTCATGGATGTGCAAAGATTCAATATGTCGTCTGCGTTGTACCTGGTTCAGAGTTCCTTTTTTCTCTTTCATTGTTTAAATGTTTGACAAGGAGAACAGATCCCTTGTTCATGGTCACAAATAAATCAGGTGGAGACGATTTCGCCTTGTGGATACTTGAACATCAAATATGACAAGAAAATAGATGTTTTGGCTTGGTTTATTCAACTTCCTGTTATTGTCAGTTGGCGATCTTGAGTAAGTAGATAGCTCGATCTGACAAAAAATAAGGTATCTGATGAGGAGTACAGATCTGTCGTTCCACCGCGCAGCTTCGACTAGTAGAAGAGGATCTTATGACTGAAATTTGTTGTTTGGGTTATATGCGATTAAGAAAAAGCCATATTCACATTTGATATCATAATTATGTGGCATGCGCCGTAGGAGGTTAGTGCACAGCTGACAATTTCAGGAATGGCAATACTCAGAAGATTTACAAGTTATTATCTTGACTAGAGAACGTGATATTGACAATTGACATATGAAACTATGAAAGTGAGTTTGCTATTATTTATTCACATAGAGCGACTTAAGGTGCCTATACATGAGCTTGCTATCATACACAGCCAACTGAAGTTCATAATCATCTGACCACCATTGCTGCAACCCATGAGCATCAAGGAACTTCTTTGGTCCTTTGGCAATCACAAACAGCTTGGAATGAGCCCCAGAACGACCCTCATGCTTCTCAGTAGTAACAGTAGCGACGCCGCTACGATCAGCATAGAAGCAGCAAATGTAGTCACAGCTGTTTATGTACAAGTTTGGGACCCATCTCTTTACCTCCTTGATCAACTTTTCTTCTCCAATTTCAGAGGTGGCTCCTCCCTCCTCACCTGGCTGAGAAAGTTCACCAGCATTTGAAGAGCTGCCAGTACTGATATATCGCTTCAAGACCTTGTCTGCTTTCTCCTGAAGTTTCCTCAGGCCCATGCCAAGTGAGACTGATGGTGGGTTAAACAAATGGCATTCCACAAAGATCCCATCTTTGGCCAAAGTCTTGCCAACCTGCAGAGCAAAGCCTGCCCCCAGTGAATGCCCAGCAATGCACACATTGTTGCTGCCATGCTTATCGATTGCCGACTTGAGCGCCTCGAGAGCACCAGTGAACCTGACAGAACCCCTCAAGCTTTCGAGGGTGAAGAACCGGAAATCGTCTTCCAGGTCTCTAACAACAGTTGACTGCTTAAGTACCGTTCCCCTTATGGCAAGAACAACCTTTGGGGCACCATTAGGTCTCAACACTATCAAGTCTGATAGTGCAGCAAGCTGGTCCCATTCTAGAAGCACCCCGTAAATGGATCCATCTCTAGAATCAATTAGAGGACGCACTAGCTTGTACTTGAATGGCTTCCACCAGTTAGGAGCAAGGGCACTTTCACCGGTTCTCTTCTCCTGTCTGTCTAACTCCAGTAGATATGCAGCCTGCACGAAGCATGAAATTGCAATTCTTCTGTAGTTGGGATCTGTCCTGCAGAATCATCAGTGATGATGTTAATCAGTGCTACTCACATTATTAGTATGGTTACCAAAATATGACAGATGGCATGGCCTCCAGAAACAGAGATAGTGTAGCAGAAAACTCATACCCCCTACCCCCCCGAGGCTAGAACAGAAATGTGCATTATTAAATTTTCAGCAGCATTTCAACAACATTTGTCTATGGTCATGGCATTGTACCATAGTGATTGGAACGTTTATTTTATGTTTAATGCACCCTGTTAAAGCCTTAAAAAACTGCATGATCATTTAATTTACATGATCGGCATTCTACAAGCCAAGGTGACAAACGGTAAGCCTCCAACGTAGCCAACAGTCCTAGTTACTATTTCACTCAATTTCTTTACAGCCTTGACCAATGAGAAAAACATGATTTCGACATGGTACTATACTACTCCCTCCGTATTTTAATATATGACGTTTTTAACACTAAAATTAGTGTTAAAAAGTCATATATTAATGACCGGAGGGAGTACTATCTACTCCGGTTATCATCATACTAAAACGTCAAGAACACACATTAC
The DNA here is from genome assembly GCA_000325765.3 of Leersia perrieri. Classification (NCBI taxonomy): domain Eukaryota; kingdom Viridiplantae; phylum Streptophyta; class Magnoliopsida; order Poales; family Poaceae; genus Leersia; species Leersia perrieri. The sequence goes on from CM002476.1 coordinate 6,373,990, forward strand.
CTCGGCAGTTGGTTGTGACAGTTTTCTGTACTAAATTGCTCTGTTTCCCGGTTATGAATTATGATTCCTCAAGGAGTCAAGCTTATACTCCAATTCAGCCACAGCCATTTCAATGGATAATAATTGTAGTTTTATGTACTACTCCAGTATATTTTTAGGACTAGCTATGTAGTAGGCTGTAGTATCATAACAGAACACCAAAAATCCTTAAGCTCCATGCACATGAGGTTCGATCTCAAAGAGCACGAAAAATCCCTGAACTCACATGCAGAGTTACCATTGCTCAGGCAGGTAAAAAATCCCCTAACAACTTTAGAACTCTAGACAAGTCACAAGTAGTAACCCAAAGCACCCAAACAGTCCAACAGTTCAGATAAAAGTACACAGAAATTGTACGCAAGTCGCTGAAAAAAAAAGAGAGAAATTGTACGCAAGTGGCCAAGAATGGCTGCATATACACACGCATGTTCATGGAGGATCCGACTCGAGCGGAAGGAGAGGAGGGAAGAGCGGGAGAAGAACGGGAATGGTTCACGAACCAGCTCGAGCGGATGAGGTCTCTCCAGCTGGGGTTGGAGAGGTTGCGGGGCCCCGTCGCGTGGAATTCCCACGTCGTCGCCAACGCCGCCGGCTTCTTCCCCACTCCGCCGCCGCCGCCGTTGCTCCCCATCGATCGATCCCCCTCCGCCGGTTGATTAGCGGGGAAGGAAAGATGGGAGAGTGGGGCGGCGCGCCGTAGCCGAGGAGGAAGAGGAGGCGCTCGCTCGCGTGGCCGATTCGTCAACGTCGGAGAAAAGGAAGGGGAGGGAGGAGGTGGATTGATCCGCGGCCGTGCGGGGAATATACGGCGCCAACGCGGCGGCGAGTGGGTGCAACGGGCCCCAAGTCGTTTTTTTACTGCACTTTTGCGTGTTCGGTTGAGGTCAAACGGTCACGACGTCACTCTATGTGCTGTTGGTGGTGTCCTGTAGCTAGGTGACAAACGGAATCAACAGAAACAACCTTTTTGGTTGTACCATGCCAAATTTTGATGTTTTAATCGGTCTTTTGGTGTCATTAACCCTTTTTTCAATGTGTTCACGATTGACTTGCAATATTCCGGTAGGGAGCCTAAAGAAGGTCATAAATCAATAGCGGTCTATCGATATCCTCATATTCGATATGCCACCTATCAAACATGAAAGAAAACGAAATGCCTTTTACTAATATCGGAAATCAGTTCATCGTGACACGCTAGATGTGGAAGGCTCGATCAGCATTTAGGATGTCGTTAGGTCTCCTTGCCTCCCCCCTCCACACACACATCTAGGATGTCGATGGCCCCCATGTGGTGGGCTTCATCAATATTTGGGGTGTCGTTAAACCCCTATCAACACATGAGATGCTCGTAGGATCCTGTTGTGGGCCCTATCGACTTGCACATGTTCGGTATGTCCATGTTGATCTTATATTGTTTCATAGATGACTTATCAAATAACGACATGCCGATAGGCTACTATTCTTTGTGTTTTTCATCAACCTAACACTAATTGTGCAAATTTCTATTAAGATAATATTATTTAAAAAATTCATGATATGGTCTCCATATTAATATATTTTATAAACACCGCCACACATGACACGTTAATAAGAAAAACACAATATTATCAGTCATAAATCCAATATGAGATAACTAAATTAAATTGTTGAATAATAATTAATTTGTGATCTTGTATTAGCATGCACGTTACAAGTAAAAAACATGGCATTAACTTCTGTTTTGTTGGCTACATATTCATTTGGGTCATAAGGGACATATTAACTTAGCATAGCATCTAACTTAATACTAGCAAACAACAATCTATATGGTATGAATTTGATGATACACCCCCGAAATAATATGTGTGACTTTTTTTAGCAAATAACAGGGTGGGTGAATAACTTAAACTTAAAATAATATGAATATTTAATAAATAAAAAAATATCAACTGCCTCACGATGATTGCTTTACTCACCAGCATATGTGAGCTAGACTAGACTATGAGGCCATGCTTTGGTTGTGAACAAGTGATTGAGGTATTTGCTACTATGATAGGAAGATTTTGTTTGTTTTTAACTCACATTTGGCTTACATTTAGATATAGTACTTTTATTACTAATTTGTTGCTTTACATGACATCACAGCTGAGGTTTGGCAAAGGGAGAACATGTTTCAACACAAGGCAAGACATGTTTAGTGTAGATGAAGCTAGAAAAACTGCCTAACCAACATAATATCGAAGCCATGCATAAACTCTTACTTACTCGATTGGGTAATATTATCACGGAATACCTCTCTCTTATATATGGGATCCATGAGATGTATCAAATAAAAAAGAATCCAATAAAAAAAATTTAAACACATTATTTCTTTTTCGCTGGGCAAGTAGACATTGATCCCAGCTGGTGGGCCAACTCATTCTTAAGTAAATTTCACATTGAGTTTTATAGCAAAAACTTTAGGCAAGTAAATTTCACATTGAACTTTACCAAGTTTTTATCTTGGACCATCCCATGAGCAATGTTTTCATTTTAGACTAGACCTTATTGCAAAAACTTTTATTTTGAACCGGTGGCTCTCATAGTAGTGCAATTATAGGAGAGAAAAAGGGGAATTAGTAATGTATGAAGTCATGAACTTATGATCAGAATTTCAGCATCTCATCTATTTTGATTATATTTCTAGTAGTTATAATAGATTTTTATTAGGATTTAATCTTGTATTACTACGACTTATATGTTTTTCTCTTTATATATCTCTCGTAAGCCATATGAGAAAGGTGCGATAGAAGTGTATTACTTGTGTTTGTATCAACTCTTCAATACTAATAGTTGTCTGTGATTTTTTCGGTATGACTTTTCCATATTAAAATTGATGTATTTATTATGTCCCGATTTTGCTATCAGGGAGGATGATGACGGGCTCCTCTCCTCTCGCCTGAGATTGTTTGCAGCGGTTTCTCCCACCCCTACCCACCATTTACCCACTGCTTGAATGCTTGACTACTTGATTTTAACCACGTACTCTCTCCGTTTTTTTATATTTGATACCGTTGACTTTTAAGCAAAACTTTGACCATTCGTCTTATTCAAAAAATTTATGTAAATGTTATCTATTTTGATATGAGTTGTTTCATTATTAAAGAAAATTATAAGATGACTTTTGTTTTTATATATTTGATTAAATTTTTTGAATAAGACGAATGGTCAAAGTTGAGTTTAAAAGTCAACGGTGTCAAATATAAAAAAACGGAGGGAGTACTTCCTGGATTTGCCGAGCATGATGAAATCAAGTTTTCATGGAGCAGGAGCATGATGGTAAATTGGCAACGGTCGTCTCCAAGTTTAACTCCGGTTGGCATTTCCCTTTATCGGTGATCTCCTTGAGCACAACATCGCTTGCTCTGCCCTAATCTTCTTGTGACACTTGCTTGGCATACCTTCCGGCTACCAACGGTAGTATAACTCGATAAGTTGTGGCTCCAGCAAAATAACCCATAAAAGTGCAACAGAAGAAGATAATCTCTTGTTTGTTCATTGTCTAGGTTAGTAACTGCATAGTGTAATTTTTGTGTACGAATATGGTGTTAGAGTATCTTTTAGTGCTAGTATCAATTTATATAGCATACCAAACTTAATTCGACACATATAATGCTAACATTGATATGTGGGATTCATGTGAAATATTTTTTTCCATCTCACTCGTCTCTATCCTTTGTTCGAAGCAATGGAAGCAACAAACAGCTTTTTATTTAGTTAAGTTCGACTCTTCTTTAAGTCCAATTTAGTCTCTGACCCATAACAATTGTGCTCTATAGTACACTCCGTTTTAACTTTTTAATGGCAGGGTTCGATTTATTCCATAGTCTGCTCTTAAGCGTGATCCATCATGAAGATAAAAACATTCTGTTGTGGATTTTAACGACTTAGGAACCGATGCACGTTGAAAGTCGATTCAAAGACCGGATAATCTCTCTTTGCTTGGCATAGCTAAATTCACGTCAGACATCACTTGAGAAAATAAAATCAATATTCAGTATCAGTAGCACAAAAAAGTTTATCGAAAAATCCCAAACCAATAACTAACCAAAGCTACAGTATTCATTCGGTGCGGAGCTGCCGTCCGCCCGTCCCGTCGGCCGTCGATGAGGATCAAGATTGTCAGTATCCCAATAAGTATCCTAGGTATCTTACGATACTACGATCCTACCAAGCCGAAACGATACCGATCCTACCTAGTATCCTAATTTTCATAGTATCTCGATCCTATTATTCATTCCCTTATGATCCTAGCAGATCTTAGGTGTATCCCGATACTACGATCCATACGATACAACTTAAAATTATATTAAATTAAGCAAATAATACGATGGATTGGAAATTATGTCAATAAATCCACTCAAAAGTTATATAAAGTTAATTAAATTAAAAAACAATATTATAGGTTTTATCTTATACTAAATATTATAAATCACATATAATAAATATATAAAATATGTAATTTTTTAAAATCTGATAGTATCCCGTCATATAAAAAAAAAACGATACTACTTATATTCCGATCCGCGGATTGCGGAGCTGTCGCGACGGCCGACGGAGCACCTGACGCTGTCGGCCTGTTTGTCCACGCAACCAGACGCTGACAACCGGGTCCCCACCCGCGAGCCCCACATGTAAGCGTGAGCCTCGTGCTTCCCTCACCTAGAGCCTCGCGTCGGCGCCGCTCACGCACACGCCCCCGAGCACCAACACAACGAACGCTGTCCGTCCGATCCTCGTCGAGATATCGGACAGCTTTAACCGCCTCGGAGACCGGGCCCCACCGCACCACCCACCCCAACCGCAACCCCAACCCCACCATTTCGAATTCAAACCAATCCTCTTCCCTGTCTCGCTTCCCTCTCCTCCTCCTCCCAATCGAAGCTTCCAGAGCCCAGCCGTCGCGAGGGCACGCGGCGAGGCAGCGGCGGCGGAGGCGGTGTGGGGGGAGCGAGGCCGTGGGAGGTGGGGGTAGCCCGCGGTCGGCCGAGGTGGGGAAGGCATGGTGGCGGAGCCGCGGAGGGTGTCGTTCCGGGACGGCCGCCTCGCGTCGCGGAAGGCGGAGGAGGCTGGTACGTAGATCTCTTCTCCCTCAGGCCCAATCGAGGGGGCTCTTCGATCGGTGGATCAATCTCGTGGCGTTGTCGTCGGAGGGTTCCATGGTTTTGTTGCTTGCGAGCTGCTCCGTTTAGGGGTTTTAGGGTCTAGACGGGTTTGTGCGGCAGTTATTGGTGTTTTTGGTGAGGGCATTTCGTGCAGCTTGCGAGAATCGCGCGCTCGGTCCCATTTCGTGATCGTTCTGGGCGCTTCTATGCGGATGCCTCGAATCTTACGACGAGCGCGCGATCTGACTTTCTACTGGTTATATTGCGATAGAGTCGCTGTTATAAGATCTAGTTCTTCTGCTTGAATCGTAGATTGTGCCAGAAATTCGTCTAGAGGGCTAGTTTCCAGCGATTCCCTTAGCTGTACAGCTGCTATGTTGTGCACGTTTAATTCCAATGATTTGTGCATAAATTTCTATTAGTAACGGTATGTGCAAAAGGAAGAACGCGTAGCTAGATTGTTTCTCTCTCTCCTTTTTTATGTTGATATAGATGGCTGGACACATGGATGCCATCCTTGCCTTCAGTATAATACTGTAAATAATGTCAACAAAATATATAAAATGCAAAATTTCTCTGTTTGTTATAATACTGGCTGGTTTTGCTTTTGTCAAATTCGTTGGCTGAATGTAGTTTCTTATTTGCTTTCTGCAAGCATTGAGGCGGTACCAGGCTGCAGCTTGGCTTGAGAGCGTGATAGGGCACTTCGGCCTCTCCCGGTGCCCATCGGAGCAAGAATTTGTTGCTGCTTTAAAAAATGGCATTGTCCTATGCAAGGCAATCAACAAAATACAACCAGGCGCAGTGCTGAAGGTTGTGGCAAATGCCCCCTGTGATAGCCAGCCATCAGCGGCTTTCCAGTGTTTTGAGAACATCCGAAACTTCTTGGTTGCTGTTCAAGAGCTGAAGCTGCCAAGGTTTGAGGCCTCTGATATAGAAAAGGTTGGTACTTTACTATGCTTAGCAAGTTTATCCTGATGGTGGGATGTCTAATTCTCTCGTCACCCTGACAATTGGGTTACTTCTGCAGGACAATATTGATGCTGGGTCAGTGGGAAAGATTGTCGATTGTGTCATTTCCATGAAATCTTACCATGACTGGAAGCAACGGGGAGGAAGTAATGGGCCCCCCAAGCACTTGAAATCTCCTCTTGCAGCACGTTCTGCGAGTCATGTTCAGTCTGAATATGTTTGTTCCGAATCCTCTTCCACCCAAAAACGTTTAGATTTGATAGAAACTGATAGTGAGAGACAAACCAAGCAAAATATGGGTCCTAATGTTGAAGGTTTGTGCTGCATTTTTCTTGTAACACATGCAAACTTATCCTGCCTGATAAATCACTCTTGTCACCTCATTTGGACCTTTTCTAGTTGAGCTGTCAATTTATGGTGTTTTTTCGTCATATGTACATATTAATTTTTTTTGCATTGAGTAAGTTAAATATAGACATCATCGTGAACAATGCAACAAGCTATTTATTGTGCATTTGCAGAGGCAATGGAAAGACTTCAGAAGGTTATTTTGAATTGCATGATAAGTTGTAAGGAAAATTTGGACAATGACTCTCTGAAAAAGGTCAATATTCCAAAATGATATGAGGATTCCAATTACATATATTGTACTACTTTTTAAATCATGATCCATGCTTCTGACACGCTTTAATCATTATTCCAGGATCCATTAAATCTAGTTGGAACTATTTTATCACGTCAGCTGGAAAAAGAACAGGTACACTTCAATGTTATCTATATTTTGATGTTAACAACAACACTTGATTAATAGTTTCATTTCACTTTTGTTTAATTAGACTCTTTTTTCAACTTATTTGAGTTAATCCTGTTGCCAACGTTGATCTCCCCTATCGTATGAACGAAGTAAATCAACCTATGAAATTCCAAACATGTGTATTGATATTTCCTAATCATTGTTTCAACTAAATTTGTCATGTCCTATTTGTTTCCATGCATCCTGTATTCTTCTTCAATTAGTGTACAGGGTCACAAATATGTGATGTCCATCTCTGCCTTTTACATCTGATCAGTTATATTGTATTTTTAATCATAATTTGTTAGATATCTAATTACATATTGATACTTGAAGAGTTGTTGCAGTTTAATATATCCTTGCAGAACATAGAACTAGTCTTTTGTGAAAATACTCCCACCTAAAAAATCTATCGCTTTTATAATAATCTTGTGAAGAAATATAAGGCACATTTCATATTCCAGTGCAAAATAACTGTGTTGTTCCTCTATACCACCAACAAATAACCCGCTTTACATTGTTCTGTACATGCATGGATTCAATATACCCTTTACATATAATAATTAGGGGTGACCTTGTTGTGCTATTCAATATGTAAGATAAAGCATAACCTATACTTTTGGAAGATGGGAGTAACTTTTTTTCACCGTTGATCTGTGTAAACTATTGAGGAATGTTAAGTTTGTTACTATTGTTAGTAAATTAGTTCCTGAAAACAAAATCACATGAATGTTGAAAGATAATAATTAGGAAGTCACATATGGCAGCAGCTGAAATTGACATATACGATGTGTCACATTTTTATATATTCTGACTTTTCATCATAGTTATAAAAGTATTTTTTTTTTGTTTATGTTCTTGTGCAATGAACTAGAACTATGACCTTTTACTTCATTTATTAATCTGTTCGCTGATGTCTATAAGTACTTTCTCAATTTGAGTTATGCTTTTTTTTTTTTTTGCAGTTAGAACCTCTTCTTCAACTGTTTTCTCCAGAAGGTGCTACAATTAAAAATGGATCAAATCTGCCTATTGAGGTACTATTTTGCAATCATTAACTGGGAAATCACAATGTGCCTTTGCATTTATTAGTACAAGTAGGAAATAAGGAAACTGCTTTCATTTAACTGTAAGGAAGTGCAAGCAAAGAACAGCATTCTGTATTAAAGCAGTGATGCGTGCTCTTAGCTTGACATTCTATATAGTTTTTCTCTTCTGGTCATTGTGGAAAAATTTATGAGCTATTTTGCCTTTTATGCACATCTATATTAATCTTGCACACTTCACAAAAGAGATGCAGAATAAATTTCAGTACTTAAGAAATCCAAGAATGAGATAAATTTATACTCTATTTATACTCCCTCCACATTTCAATGTTTTGGCGTCAAACGAAAAAATCCAGAGGTAGCAGATGTTAAGTCTCTAGGTTGTAAGAAATTTACAAGTAGATATAACACTCCTGGCCATGTAAACATATTGTGTTGGGCATGTTTCAGGTGACACTTTAAACACCCCACTACAGTATGACTTGTTTGCTTGTTCAAATAGTAGATGGTATTCCCTTATTTTAACTAAATATTGGGCTGTTCTATAATATCAGAAATATGAATGGTAAACTTGTAAAAGCTGTAGTGGGGTGGCAGATTTACAGCCACCACCAGAGCCTTTTAATAGGAGTATAGATGATTATGATCTTTCTAAAACATGATTTTTCAAAATACTTCCCACCCATAACTGATAGCAAATAAACACTTAATAGTTATGTTGGCATTGTTGCATTTTGTTATGTTGTGGCAAACTTAGTTTATATGTATATACGAATATAAAGAAATTTGTAAATACTTGATGTATAATATGAAACATTTTTTCTCTAGATTTGCACGATCAGTCAGTCCGGGTAATACTGAGCAGTGAAGTAGAAAATCTATACATCATTATGATGCATAATACCATTGTGTCTTGTAGAGTTCAAACCCACAGGTGGAAAACAGACGTCGCCTCTTGCAAGCACAGGAAACCAAACTTCTGGTGAGATACCATGCTACTGTGTGTACTATGTTTATATATAATGGTTACCATCATGCATTTGAGGTTTCATTTCAATTCATGACACTATCCTTTTTTTGTCTATATCAATTACTACCAGTTACTCTTCGCAAAAATAAATAAATAAATAAATAAAATTAATAATTACCAGTTATATTATTAAGTCTAGTTTGTGTTCTGAAATTCACTGTTACCATATAATGTCTGTTTTAGATTGATATTTAACATTATTCCAAGTAAATTTCCTCTTTGTAGCATACTTGGTTTTAAATTTGTTTTTTCTCAGTATTAGAGCATAATAAAATGGCTTATTTTGCAGGAGCTTAAGACAATGTTTCAAGAGGTTAAAGTTGACTTTAGGTCTTTGAAGACCCAATTTCAAGATGATATCATTAAATTAGGTAAATGTTTATTAGTTGAAACAATTTATTTCTGGTGTTCCAAGTAAATAACATCAGACATATGTGGTGTGGTATAACGATGCAACTGAAACTACAGGTGATAATATACAAGGGATTTCCAAAGCAGCTCTTGGTTATAACCAAGCTGTGAAAGAAAACAGAAACTTGTATAACATGCTCCAAGAGCTGCGAGGTATCAATTATCACATGCTATAGGGTACAGTTTATTCTTGGAACCATTTCTGAGAGCTCTTTTTTCAGGAAATATCCGAGTATTCTGCCGGATAAGACCACTTATTAACTCAGAGTCTGTTTCTTCAATTGAACATATTGGAAATGATGGTTCAATAATGGTCTGTGATCCACTTAAGTCACAAACTACACGTAAGATATTCCAGTTCAACAAAATTTTTGGGCCAACAACCACTCAAGGTAACATCGGTCTAAACTCTAAACTATACACAAATGCATCAGCCATTATCCATCCGTTTTGTCTTCATATTGGTATTCTTTTGCAGGTGAGGTTTATAAGGAGACACAATCTTTGATTAGGTCTGTAATGGATGGATATAATGTATGCATATTTGCTTATGGGCAGACAGGTTCTGGAAAAACACATACAATGGTACAAGTCAAACCATATTTTGTACAAATCTTCCTTATTTGCCTGAAAACTTATTTGATCTTATCTTATTATTCTTTTATGGTGCATAGTGTGGTCCATCTGGTGGGTTGTCATCTCAAGAATTGGGAATCAGTTATATGGCTCTGAACGATCTCTTCAGTATATCAACTTCTAGGGTAGATGTGAAGTATGATATACATGTACAGATGGTGGAAATATACAATGAGCAAGTCCGTGATCTTTTAAGTGAAGACACCTCAAGCACAAGATATCCTTTTATGCCCTCTATGCTATTATTGCTAATTTCCTTTCAGTATTATCCAGTTTGATGTGGTGCGATAGGGTGTTACTTCGTATGGAAAATTTGTTAGTGTTAGTTCCTGACATTGGTTTTACATTAGATATAAGGACATGTTCAAGCAATGGTCTGTTGAGCCTTCCAGATGCAAAGATGTGCCCAGTGCAGTCTCCCTCTGATGTTATCAATTTGATGCTGTTGGGAGAAAAGCACCGGGCCTCTAGTCCAACAGCAATGAACCATAGAAGCAGTCGTTCCCATAGGTATTTATAAGAGAGAATTCATTGTATGCCCCTGAAATTTTAGCCAATCCCTTCTATACCCCTTAGTTTTTGATATTGATCTCTTCTATACCCATTGCGCCAGTTGACTGTTAGTTGACCATTTAATATCCTTTGGATAATTATCCTTTTGGTTTACCGTCATTCTAATACTTGTTGCGATTGACTTTTTAATCCTTTTCTTTGCAGTATATTGACAGTTCATGTAAATGGGAAAGACATGTCTGGCAATGTGACCCGTAGCAGTTTGCATTTGGTAGATCTTGCAGGAAGTGAAAGAGTTGATAGGTCAGAAGCCACAGGAGACAGGTTGAAGGAGGCTCAGCATATTAACAAGTCACTTTCCTGCCTAGGAGATGTCATAACTGCCTTAGCTCAAAAGAATTCACACATTCCTTACAGAAATAGCAAACTCACCCAATTGCTACAGAGTTCATTAGGTACATTGTTCTGTCTTTGAACATTATCCTTACAGTCATTGTTTTAGCTATGAATACTAATTTGACTTATCAGCATATTGATCCGTCCCTCTTTATTGTGTATATATTATCTTGAACTGTCTGGCACTTTATTAGCATCATAATATAAGTCCCTTGCAGTAATACTGACGAACTGTTGCTGATAATAGGGGGAAATGCGAAGACATTAATGTTTGCCCACATAAGTCCGGAGGCAGATTCATATCTAGAATCTCTTAGCACACTGAAATTTGCTCAAAGGGCTTCTAGTGTTGAACTTGGAACAGCCCATGCAAACAAAGAAAGCAATGAAATAAGAGAGCTTAAAGAACAGGTAACATTTTCTGTTACCACACAAGCATTTCTTATAAGCACATTAAAGCTAGTTTGCTACAGACTTTCCGATAAGAAGATTTCTCCCAACAATTTTTTTTTTGCATTTATCTTTGGAACTACTAATGTGCATTTATTTCCTACTGTTACACATACCTATCATTTGACTTACTTTCACTTGTTCCAGAAACAGAAGAAAACGTATCTAATATACAACCTATTTTCAGGTTAACACTCTTAAAAATGCATTGGCAACCAAAGAGCAGGAGAAATCATCACTTAAACTAAAGGAAAATACAGTAATGCGGGCAAAACAAGTGCCAGAGCGCACCCCGCCAAGGCCACGTAGGTTAAGCCTAGAGAACCCTGGTATTGGTAAAGGTGGCATACCCGACAGAAAGGGATCAAAGTCCCCTCTTTCAGCGATTAAGTTCAACAGAGATCATGTGACAATTCATGACAGCATTGATGGATTAAAAATCAACACCATGCATCAAGAATCAGTAATGCAGGTACATCTGGCTCTTACCTTAATAGCTTCATAGTGTCCCATGTTATATTTTAACTGACCCATTGCTTTGTTCACCACTGTGATAAAAGATGCCTGCTGGATTCTCTGAAGATCCTGTTAGAGATGAGACTGAAAAGATAATTACTACAGTTGATACAATTCCCCTTTGTGGACTACCCACTGCCGCTGATGCTTATATTTCATCCAAGCAATCAGGATTGGATACTCTTCTGAGAACGCCTTGTAGATCTAGGAACTTGAACTTGGAAGTGAGTCAGACAGATGAACCTTTTTCTGCTGCCAAATCGGAGAAAATGACCATGAGTAATGCGACGAAGAAAGGGTCACATTTAAGAAAATCGATACAGAGCAGCATAGGAAAATTGATTCATGGCTCTGAAAGAAGGTGCGTGATGCCATGATGGCATGTTTGCTTAACTTCAGTTTTTTTTTTTCACACACCGGTATGCGATGTTTCTAATGTGTTAATCATTCTTTCTTATTTGTACATATGTTGCAGAAATGTTCAACATTCAGGGCAAGCAACGCCTGCTAAAATGAATAGTCTTACGAACTGTGATGGCCCATCTCCAATTACAGCTGATTTAAGGTTAAGGAGAAGACAATCACTAACAGGTCTCCCACCACCACCAACCATGTCACGCAGATCATCTCTAGGAGGGAAGTCAGATATAAGTAAGTTTTCTGAATCAAGAAATTCTAATTTTCTCTGGTTCACATCCTTGAAATCGTGATGACAAAGGCTGCCCTCTGTAGAGAATGAATCAACTAAACTTCAGCATTCTTGTCATTTGATGGAAGGTGCTAAAAATAGCCCAATCAGTGCATGTGCTGCCAGAGAGTACAAGCTTCTGCCATTCTCCTGGGTTCGATGGCCTGAACAATACCAATGTGAATTCTTCATTCTTTCCTGACCGATCCTTAGCCTCCCATGCCACTATTACCATCTATTGCCATCTTGCAGTGCCTTTTCCCGTGAATATAGTAATGCTTGAATCTTGGTATACATCACTGATTCTTGCATGCAGCCCAGAGCCTTGTCATCAACATCACTGATTCTTGCCATTAGTCTATGAATGAAATTGTGTCTTCCTGAATTATTTGTGAGCTCAGTAACGGATGCTTAAAACTGGGTTTTATTCGTTCCTAACAGCATTCTTAAGAAAATAAATTCTGTCAAACAAAAGTCCAATCTGATTTATTCTACAATAGATTCTTCTGCCGGCTGTTCAAACAAAGGATGTTTTGTGTGTTGAATGTTAATCATCAGTTCTTACTGAAAGAATAATTGGTTTGCTTGGCAGGTTCCAACGATAAAAGAGGCGCCAAAACACCACCCCCAGTGAATCCAGCAGCAAAGGCGAAGAGATGGCTGTGAGTACGAAAAGAAATCAGAACTTCAAGCTGAGGCACACAAGTCGTGCCATGGGTGAAACAGTCACCGATAAACTTAGCTTATCTTTATGATGAAAAGGCTCGATCTTCATAGAACCTCCATGATCAGAATAGGGTTACATGACTACATCCAGATAGGTTACATTCTTTGTAACAACTTGATTTTTTAAGAGGTTATAAAGATTGGACCTTGGAAGATGGGAAGCGGAAACAACGGTTCTATACTTGTCTTGCATTTTGATACGAGGTAGACTTCACGAAATGCAATGCCAGTGATTTGGACCTGGATGTGTTGTGACTGAGCAGTGGTGTCTCATTTCTTGTCAGAATTGCTCCTGGGTTTTTTAGGGATGCAATGAAATTTCTTATCAGCCTCAAATTGCAACTTTGCATCCTCTTTCTATGTTACAAAGCTACTCATCCTCATTTTTGAGCTAAACAATGTAAAAAAACTGAGAGAGTACATGCCAATAAATAAAAATAATGTCTGATGTCAGTTTTTGTAAGGCTGCTAGGTCTTGCTCGTCCGTTTTCAATGGTTTTTGCTCAGTTTTCAACAAACAGACATGGACATGTTTTTACCTAGGTAAACCCTGCTTACAGCCATTGTAAACGGTAACTCAAAAGAAATCAAGGCGCCAATAAACAGCAGTAACGCACTAAAAACAAAAAACATTGGGAGAGAAAATAAAAGCATGTCATAGATTCCATTATCGGTAATCTCACTTTCCGTACAAAATGTCACTTTCACTATAGTACATTACACAGGTAACATAACCATCGCTCAACCCATTGCAATGTCTAGCCAATCTAATTTGCTTAGTACATCTCCATATATTTGTATTATTCCTCTCACTAGTATATTCATGTATACATCTTTCAACAGAGTTGACTACCTTAGTACCTTCATGCTAGCTTTAATTTGCTTTCTGTAAGTGTGCAAATGTATGGATTAGGACTTCGGAGTACAAACCAATCCGTAAAAAAATGTATGGTCAGGTATGTGTATCCCTCTTCCCTAAGACGTCAGCCCTGTAACTTCCTTTGGTATCAGAAACAAAAATCCAACAGGTAGGAGAGTGCCAATTAGCTGTACACCTAAGCCGAGTGCCAGATTGTCGAATTGTGCTGATGAGATACTTAAAGCTGACGCCAGGGCAGCTCCCAAGAATGAACCAAAAGTCGAACCAAGGTTGTTGATGGACATGAACAGTGCGAACAGTGTTCCCTCGATTCCAGGAGGGCAAAGCTGCCCAGAGAGTATAAGGAAAGGCATCATCCTGACAAATGAGAATATTCTTGTCAGAAACTGTAAATTTGTAGTTCGATATATATTTTCATATAAGGAGGGGCATAAGAATATCAGATGAGCTTAAAGAAAAATTCAGCTAAGGTTACAACACTGAAGATAGTACACACTAAACCCAATAGTGATGTCCATGATTGCCTCACTAGCCCTGATTGAAAGATTAATTTCATGATTTGGTTTGTAGCATTGATTTGGCATAAAACAACAATATAACATTACTTCGGTGTTATTATACCAGTAGATATGTTGACGAGGTTCACAAATGGGGGTTTCACAAGTACATTAGGAACCTGCTAAGTGCTAACTATTTGTGACGATATCATACTACTAGATAAAATGAGCAATTAATGGTGAACAGGTCACTGTTTGTCATATGAAGTTCATGAAAATAGCCATTTGACTAATATTCATCTGAAAATTCTTTTTTAAGGTTACGAAATTTATAATCCAGGTTCAGAGGAAACAGGCTAGGTTTAGAGTGGTGTCTGTACTAACCAAGGATAAATGACAACAAAGTCAAATAGCAGAAACCTATCTAGAAATGTTTCTCAAAATGCTGTAGGAGTTATCAAGTACGAGATAGCTATGTGATTAAAAAATGATGGCCAGAGTATATACTTGAACTGGTTGATTGCATCCGCTAAAGCAGAACCCCACAAAACCATGTATTTGTCTGAAATTCCATAGTGAATATGCAATTGTAGCACCAAAAGAATGTCCAGTATGCCAATTATGGCAAGACCAACATGTGCGAACCTGGGAGATAAGAATAAATGTTAAAATTATGAAACATAAAGGCTTAAGTGTGAACATATTAATATTGTAACCAATAGCTCATCAATAATTACATTTTTTCAGGATAAAGACTAAACAGTATGTGCTCATGTAAGTTGTTAACTGGGTGTGTAGCAATATATAGCTCATGCACTCTGAATCTCTGATGCTGATGAAAATGGAAATAATCCAGCAGGCATTCTGTTCTCTTATGTTTAGTGCACCTTAAACAATCCAAGGTAATCCTTGGGATTATTTAAGGTGCACATGTCAACATTGGAGAAAGCAAACAAAGAGGATATCAGATCTAGGGGGAGGTTGGCGATTTATCCTTAGATTATGTTCACTAGCAATTCTCAGTCTATTATATCTGCTAACATTTCAACCCCCTAACCAAACCCAGTATTCCAGATGGTAACTTGAATTAAGATAAAAAAAAAAAACCTACATGAGAATATTCCTGAGTTTCTTGTGCTTAAAATACCGATTGTAGATATATGTGCCAAGCATTAGACTGAACCACCCAATTACACGTGCAGTCCCCAGAAAGGATGCCTCCAAATGTAGGATCTCTGTTTGATAGTAGAACATGACTGTTGAGATATTTGGAATTGCTGCATTTGAAAAGAAAAACCATGCCATAGGTCTGTACAGATAAAACAAAAAGTTCTCAATTAGTCTCTTGAGTGACAGTGATAAACATCAAAGGATGAAATTGTATCATAGCTGGTTACCGTAAAATAGTTGGTTGCTTAAATGCTGTGCATAAACTGAAGGCGGCTGATTTTAGAGACAAGTAAAGCCTCGAATTCATTGACTTATTGCTCTTGGCATGGTCCTCTGGCCGTCTGGAAAATGATTTCCTTTTACTATTTTTACGAGCTCCTTTCCGCCTTCTAGTACCTTCATATTTATACAATTCACTAGAGCCTTTTCCAGGAAAAGAAGTATCAACAGTTTGATCCTCGACATGCTTTAATGCAGCACTATCTATTGTACTTTCAAATCCCTTTGGAGATTCCTCAACGAATATGCAGGAAACTAGTTGAAACAATGGAAGGGCTGAGAAAACAATATATATAACATGTATCGGAAGATTGGATAGTGCATAGCCCCCCAATAAGCTCCCAAAAATACCCCCTACCGCCATTGATGACCAAGACAGTGACTGGAGATCACCAGCAAATTCTGGTCTGGAAAAAAGGTCAGGTTTTGAGTTAGAATATACTACAATCATACAGTAGTCGCTAAACACTGATAAATGCTGCACCAAGATACTCACCCTGCAGATCGAACTGCTTCTGCAATCATTGCATCTATAACTACATCTGCCATGGCAGATCCCAAGTTTTGTACTATCAACATAGCAGTAAGAAAATTGCTTGAGCTCCTCAAAGGTTCTGACAGCCCAAGAATTAACCACGGAAATAGAGATAGACAACTAGAAATGATCAAATATGGAGTACGCTTTTTCTGCTTGATTGGAATACAGTCTGATAAAATCCTGCAGGTACAAATGATGAGTGTGTAAGTAGTGATTGTATATATTTTGTAGAGTGTCTGCAATATGAAAGTCATTATAATTATGAAATGAGACATATAGATATTTTACAGCAGGCAGCCAACAAAGGCATTCAACATAGAAGAAATTTCTTAGAACTATGACTGAGTTTAATGTTACACGGGCCTATCTGCTACTATTATATAATACAATATGCACAGCTCCCCAGCGTGTATACAGCAAAAGATTAGTGGGGATAGATGCATGAGAAAACAATTAATCCAACAGAACAGGTATCCCAATTCCCACCAATGTTGGAATGCTTTCAGTGATGTCTTACTTTTTCCTTTTCACATCTACTGTCAGGTCTCCAAATGAAGTGCACATATCAATCCATTCTCCACTAAAGAAGGAAATTTCAAAACAAAATTGATATATACCATATTCAAAAAATAGCCTAAGATCAGTTTGCATGTGATACGTTATTGTTCGTGTCAATCTCTATGAAGGCAGTATATGTAAAATTATTAGCTCCTACGCTATGCAAGAATAATAGTAATAACTGTTGCTTGGTCTAGGAAAAAATATTGAGAACCCATTTGAGTAGAAGCAAGTCAAGCAACTACTCTTAATCACTTGCACCAGATATAAACCACAATACAGAAATAATGGGAACTCTGTTGTTCTAAGAAGTATAGTAACTACAGTGTAACTTTGTAAGGCATGTGATATTTAAGAACAGTGTATTAGAATAATTACTCTGTTGCAAAATACATGATATAAATTGTGGATCATTGAATTGCAAGGCATATGATGTGTAAGACATGTAGAACAATGGAATATGATTGTATTGTGGATGAATTCCACAGAAACAGTAGAAACAAACAAAAGGTAACATTACCCATATATAGGCTTTATGCTCCAAGGGAAATATGCAACTGAGACCAAAAATTGTGAAGTTGAGGGTGACAGTTTCATCATGTCCTTCATTTGGTACGAGACAGCTGTCCAGACAAAAGACCTGAAACCCTAAAGAAATTCAGAGGATATATTAAAATCTATCAAGAGGAAAAAAGGTGTTGTGCTTTCTTAAGATTTCAACTAATGGTGAAAATAATCTTTGGTAAATCAAATATGGCTTTTTTTAGTCTTTACAAAATCCCAGTATCATCCTTGGGTTCTGATTGAGACAAGGAATTTACAACTAACTGAACATGCTAACATTTGACAAATCACCAAACAATGGCACATGAGCTCACAATACAAATAAACAAATTTGGTCCCCAATCCCCATCCCCTTGCTTGCCATGCTAAGACATATGACATACCACCAATCCTCACTATAATTGTAAAATTATCACATTAGGCCTTTTAATGACATTACAGTCCAAAGCCAAACTTGTCTAACATTTCACAGTTTCACAAATCTGAGATTTCCTATCATAACTAAACTCCTTTTTAGAGAAACTTTCACTGTCTTAAGTCCGCACTCCAACCAACCAGTAAAATTATAGTATGGAACATAATATGTCATCTATCATTCCCTAAATGAAATCAAATCCTTCGTCAACCCATACAACATTACCTTAATGTATGACAAATTAACTACCTGCGACTTGATTTTCAAAAGAAAATACATCAATGCAGCCATGAGACCTTCAGTTCTTAGATAAGTGGCATAATTAATTACTGATTTAGGCTAACCCAAGACACAAGAGCAAATCCATGATATCATCCTACACAGAGCACAGTCCAATATTTTGCCTTACAAAAAAAAAGAACTATAAATCTATCTGAAATCCCGAGCACACTCTTCTATCTCTCTACACAGACAGCGACCAGTTCGGCCTCATGCACACGGAAATACCACATGTCGATCTCAAACTTGTCTGCCATCTCGTCTCCGCGTTTGCAAACGGATTAAAACTGCGACGGTTCTCGGACAGATGTCATCGCTCCCAGGAAGCCGCGTAACACTATCTAACGAACAAAAACGTTCCCGAAAAGTAAAAAATTGGGGAGGCTAATCCGACGAAATGGTAGGAGCTGAGGGAGGGGAAGCGCACCTGGATGAAGTAGATCAGGCAGACGAGCCACAGGAACGGGGCCCCGAACGCGGCCGCCATCCGCCCCGCCCACGGCGAGGAGGAGGACGCCGCCGCCGCCGCCGCCATGGCAGAAGCCGGCGGGACGGGTCCCCTGCCTCCTCCTCCTTCTCCTCCTGCTGTTGCTCGGCTGCACCTCTCAGAGGACCGTAGGGTTTGGGTGGATCAGGCGTCGTCGCTCGGGTAGGGTGGCGAGAGACAGGGGAGAAGGGGAAGAGAGATCTCGTGCTTGCTTCCGCTCCTCGGCTTGAGGAGGAGAGACGCGGGTCGCCGGCTGTAGGTCGAGGGCGCTGACCGTTGACCACTCTAATTTTGTATTGGGAGTTGGCTCGTCGTCTCGGACCGTTCGATTCAAAATAAATTTAGATTTATTTCTAACACTCAATTTTATTTAAATATAGTTATTTTTAGCTTTTTCTAGCCTATTATGATCACTTTATCCCTATAAAATATCCTGTATCACTACTCCCAAAAGCATATTTGTAATAATAAATGGCATGTAGGTTTTTTTAGCGTAATCCTAAAATCATCCAAAAAAAAAAGCTAGAAATAACTACATTTTTTTCCTGAGGCAGTAGATTTATTGTTTCTCTTTTGCGAGGAATGCCACATTGCCTTTTACTAGACAATGCAAATATCTCGATAAACGTTGAAAATGACAAATTTATCAAAGATCTATTCAAAAGTTATTTCTAATGATTTTCTCTATTTAAAAAATTAAGATTAAGTTTGATTGCACATAATATGTTAGGAAATATCTAAGATAAAATGGAGTTAGGAATATATGGATGACATAACCAAAAGAAATTGATGGGATAGCATGATTTCATTTGTTTAGTTTAGATATAAACACCTTTCTTAGGTGAGAGAGTACACCATATTTTATTTTGATTGTACCGTTGGCTTAGTTTTTTTATTTTTTTTAGCTTTGCTATTAATCCATCACATGAAAAAAAAAATATTGTTAATCTTTACACAATGGTTTATACTCTCATAGCTTAACTTCGCAACAATTTCTTCTTCAGAGACGGTGGCAACTCGTCAAATTAAGATTCAAAGATGGGGTCAATGTGCGAGGAGAGTATGGTGAAGCTTTCAAAGCTTAGAGGGATGCATGGGGTTAGTGGAAGAATGGCTATGAGCGAAGATTGAGAGAATGGCAAAGTGCCAATGGTTGCGCTAGAGCCGCGGGGATGGAAGAGAGTGGAACCGGCCGATATTATATTGGAACTATTAGTTTAGTGATAGTGACAATGACATCTCAGTGAGTAAACCATCAGAGATAGAAAATAATGGTTGGAAGGGGGCACCTCGACACCGCTCGTGTCAAAAAATGTGGATGGGAGGAGAGTGAGGGGCTGAGGTTGTATAACGGGCCTCGCCGACGCCGTTAGGGCCTTTCAGCGCTAGTGGGGTAGGAGAGCGACACGCGAAAAAGGGGGTGACGACAAACATCGCGAGAAAGACGAGCAAGATGAATACATCGGCCATAGAATCAAGTGGCTAAGAAAAACAGAAGACTTATAAGCGTTGGAGTGTATGAATCTTAATGCACTTCACCCATTGAAGATTTCGTTGAACTGATAGGAAGCGAGCTGTTTTCAGGCAACTATATCGATGGCCTCTTTTGTCCCTTGGTGTATATCAATTTCACCTTTTATTTTCCTATTGTTGGTTTTGGTTCCTATCCCGACAGCCTTTTCTTTTGCGTGATTTCGCGTGAATCAAATCCCGTTTCTGTTCAACCACGTGTTTGTTTACATGATGTGATAGACGTTTTGTTAGATGAACAAGCAACGAAAGATTCAGATAGCCCCATTTTCCATTGTTAAAAAACGAAAAGAACATCTCCGCGTATACTTTCTAACTAAAACAGAAAAGGGAGAAATGTTGACGATGGTTGACGATGGTAAGACCATAGCCCCATTTTCCAATGTCGATTGCTCGTGTATCATTTTACCAGAATAATTAACGTAAAATACACATGTAGTAGGAATAATAGATATTCTTTTCAGCAAACGCTGCAAAAATACACACCACCCGGATGTCAGGGCGGTCTAAATGTCTGATGACGCTGATCCGAGAGCAGAATGGTCAGAAGACCAGGGAGGAATCAGAGGAAGCTTTCGCCTTACGCGTTGTCGTTTAATTATTCCATTAGCTTTAATCCACACGATTGCAGTGTCTTGACGGCGAATTAAGTTTAATAATAATCCATTCTCAAAAAGTATAGTAGTTGCAGTGTGGTTAGTATCGTGTGATTCTTCAAGGCAATGATCAGTGATTGCTTCTTGTTCATCCTGATGTGCAATGAGCGACGTATGCAATGTTGATACATCGAGCGGTTAATTGAGTTTCAAAATTGCCGATGGCATAACTTCATAGACATTTCTTTTTCAGATTCTGTCAATCAATTTGCTGTTTTTGTACCTTATCTCCCGAGAAATTGTCCTGACAAGTAGATATTATTAGGAGCTAATGCTTGGTTGGAGAATTCACATATTTTTATATCCAATTCTTGGAAGGAAAAGCAAAGACAACTTCTAATTCCTGAGTAGCATAGGACAGAACACACTAACCTCCAATAACAGCATAATAATCCAGATGAAACAGGAATCCCCAACTTGGTTTAGAAATCAAGAGGAGAAAAACATCTCAACAATTAAGGAGAAAAACGAGAGGAGAAGAGCAGCATTACTTATACAAGTATCAAGAATTTACAAATCATCATCAGCAGCAGCAGCATCAGCAATTCAGCATCAATCATCGCAATTACCCTCCTCGAATCCCCAAACCCCCTCGCAATAGTAATCCACTAATTAATCACCCTTATTTTCCCCGAGCCGTTCTCAATTCCAATTCCAAGCCATCGAATCATCATCGATCGTGTGACGAACTCACGATTGCCCCCAAACCCTCACCTCTCCATCTCGGCCTCGTCGCCGGCGGCCTCCGCCTGCTGCGGAGACGACGAGGAGAGCTGCGCGGCGGCGAGCGCGTCGGCGAGGGCACGCATGGCCTTGACCTGCATCTCCAGCGCGGCCACGTAGTCGGCCGTCTCCTCGAGCAGCGCCGGCGCGGGGAGCTTCCGGCATCCGGGGACGAGGCGGCCAAGCACGCGGAGCCGCTCCTTCACCTTCCTCTCCTTCAGCACGGGGGGCTCGCCGGCGGAGGAAGCAGCCGCGGCCTTCGCCGCCGCGCGAGCTTGGCCGCCGCGGCGGATCTTCCCGCCGGCCTTGACGAGCACGCGGCGCCTCGACGAGGCCGCGCCGGCGAGCAGGATGGCGCGGCTCCACTTCGACTGCCCCCTCGC
>CM002476.1:6396387-6460022 GCA_000325765.3 Leersia perrieri
GAGAGGTTAGCTTTTCTTTTTCTCGCGTAGTTGGGGTTGGGTTGGGTCTACTTATTTGGTGCGGGTGGTGGTGGTGGTGATTAGCGAGTGGATTAGACATGGGAGTGGTGTCGTGGTGAGGTGAGGTGGTGGGGTGTTCGCCTTTTGATCATCACTCATCAGTTCGGTTTGGTGTGGAAATTTGGCGGTGAGAGGGTTGAGCGCGGTAGGCAGGCAGGCGAGGCGTCGTCGCTGTTGAGTGCGCGCGGCTGCCTGGCCTTCGTTTCTTTCGCCGCGAGCCAACGTGTGCCGCCGCGCGTTGTGGTGTTCATGTTGGGTGGATTTGCAATTGTGCCTCACTACTTTTGTGGAATGTGGTGAACTGAGCCTCTCTCTCTCTCTGTTTTTTTTGGAATGTGGTGGCTACATCTTTTTTCCTGTGCGACATGTTCTGGCTAGCATCTACAATGAGTTTTTATTGTGAATTGCTACTATATTAGTACCTAATTTTGTGGTCCAAAACATTACACTATTGTCAATTATTTGAATTTGTGTTTTTTCAAGGAAAAACCCATGAGAAATGAGTGAATGGAATGTTTGATTTTCATAATTTGAAGGAGTTATTAGACAAAACCAGCCCTTAACAGAGTGACAATAGATTTATCTTTACTACTATAAAAAACTTTAGTAGATATAAACTCCTATTGAATTTTTGTAATTTAACCCCTTAACTTCATAATATTAAAAATCAATCAAATCTAAAAATTTAGATGGATATCCACATTTAAAATTAGTTTGAGGTGAAAATTTCCTATATAAAAAGGTTGTCACACATTCATGTAAAATACTTTTCTATTTATTTTAAGATATAATATCATATGTTTTTTATCCGTAGCAAGAAGATGCATTCAACTAATACTTAAAAAGAACAATAGTTAAAATTCAACGGTGTGCTTCTTTCTGACCATGACAATGCCATTCGCAGTTGCTTGATCACTGATTAACCACTGAAAGGAACTAGGAAGGCACCAAACAAATCAAAGCCATGCTTTTGGTCTATAAACCTGCACTGCACCTATATGTGAATAGCAAGTTTCACATGGATATGTCTACAAAATGTTTTTCTCTTATTTAAAACGTTTGGTAAAATTATGCTGAGGATGAGTGTGGAATGGAATATGATTTTTCTTTCAGTTGTTTAGTGGGGTGAGATGGAGACGTGAACAGGGTGGGGCCCCACTCGCCGGGATGGGCCGTCTAGCCTCATGTGTGTATTCATGTGATTCCCCTCCTAAGGTTTTTGATGGGGAGCCTTCTTTATCTTGTGCTCTCCATTAGTCTAATGCTTGACACACTACTACTAATTTAGTAGCCATTGCAAGATTGCTTTCTTGATTGTTTTTTTTTGCGTGGTTTCCATGTGCGCCCTCTTGAGAATGAGCTTGTCTCCAAGCTTTGCTTTCTTGAGAGGGCTCCGTGACCATCTTGGCTGTCATGTCTACCCTTTCTGCTTATTGTTGATAAGTAAAATGGCCCTACATTGATCTATTGAAAATTAGATTGGTCCTACTAGTACCAGTTAATTAGCTAGTTAGATGATCAATATATATAGAGCCTATTAACAAATAATTCTAAACTAATTTATGGAGGCAAATGGACCACCGCAACTCATTCCCATATCAACTGAATCATATCATCATGTATAACATAGTTTGCTAGCACAATTGGATATTAATGCCTCTTCAGGGGCGAAAGCTAAAAGGTTTGAGAAAGAGATGGTAATTGTTTGTCGAAATTCCACGGGAGGAGATGACATCTAATAACTACATTGTTAAAGTTGGTGACTAACACCATGAGCAGGGAAAAAAATTAATTTGATCAAGTTCTCTGAACTTTTATTCTTTGTGTCCAAGTTAAGAAACAGAAGGAAAAAAAAACAGAATGGTTGGTTGATCATTATTTCTTTTTTCTTAGTGGAACAACAACTGGAAAACAGAGCCCAATGATCACTATTTCACTTTAATTAATCTCCTTATCTAGTTAACATGACTTGTCAATCATCTTTTATTATTCCCTTTATAAATTAAAAAAAAAACACTGACCAGTCAGCTTGGCAGCACACCAAATCGTTCTGAATTTCTGACAAGGCCGGATTAATTGGTTTTGACTTTTATACATCACGGGGACTATTTGCTCTGTATCTCATACAGATAAATGTGTGGTTCTTTGAGCTTAGTACAGTAGTTTAGTACGTATAGCAGTAAGCAACCAGCTAATTGGAATGTTGGTATGGAAGTGTAGTGATCAGCTCTACTGTCTGATCCTCCAGCTGCTACATCATTGTTACTGATGTTGTCGATTGATGACGCGATTATGTCTTGATGACCAAAGATAATTAGCATGAATATATGTAAGCTAATGTTACTTGTAGCTAGCAAGTGCGAGCACGTTGGATCCGGCCGGCAGGTCACATGTCGTCGCTACCGACCTATCAAAATCCGGAAAAGGGGAAAAGAAGTGGCTTTCCCTTTTTCTCCTTGTTGTTATCATTCCACTGTGGAGGATTCGTGCGTGGTTGCTGTCACATTCACATACTCACATGGTCAGAAGGACTAGAGTTCTCAGCAACTAGGAAAATTGTAAAGCCCCACTAGAAAGTAACACAGGATTTTGATACACTCATGCTGTGACTATCTTCCGGGATGATTAAATTCACGGTTCCGGTTACAGCTATTATACGTTTGTTTAAAACCATATAAATGTAATAAACATGTTATAACATTATGTTAGACGCCTAATACAACACTTAATATCGTCATATAGACATCGCACTAACTCTCTCTTCACTCACTGTGTTCGGCCTATTGTGGTCCCCCCTCTCCCCCGTGCCATTTGAAATGGGAGCATCAAGCTTTATTGATACCATATTTAGCCGGTAACACACTCGCCACACGGTGGAGACCATAGCATTATAGCAAAAACATGAGCTGATGGAGGTAGCTAGATGTACTCGATTTATCGGTGATCATCCAATGGTGGTGGTGTGGTGCAGCATGGGTAGAGAGAGCGGAGTGGGTGGGCCGGTGGAGCACCAAAGCATGCATGTGTGGTCGTGTAGCAAAGCCGTGGTGCGTCTAGCAATTGAACGTTGGAGATCGAGCGGTCTCAAATTCATGGTCATGGATGCGAAACACGATTGATCGAGGGGGGACTTGATTTTGGGAGGTATAGCTACGAGCCTACGACTCGACATCCATATACGTGCATGTGGTCACCACATTGTCATTGATTGTGCATTATTAATTGCTAGTATAACTTAGCTAGCCGGCTGGCTAGATATATTGGTAAGTAGTGGCAGGCTCAAACTAGCTAGAGGAATGATTTGTTATGAGGAAATAATAATGAAATGTTAGTGCTGCTAGATAGAGCTTATTCTTTTACATTTTTTGTTTTGATATTGCTTTTGTGTTTTTAATTTCCTTTTTGGTTTCAAAATTTTCTTTATGTGGAGTAACTTTTCTGAATTTTCAATTTCTTTTCAGTTTATAATTTTCATTCAGGTTATACTTTCTCTCCTTTTCTTTTCTTACGGTTTCTCTCTCAAACGTGACAAGTTAGGGGCTTGTTTGTCACATTATGATCGTTTAGTCTACAGCTGAAATTGGAGAGGACTGGTATTTGAGCTTAATAACTGATATGCCTTTCATCCGGTTGTCGCATATATATATATATAGCCAAGCAGACACAGCAGACAGCACACTAATTAATAATAGGTAATGTACACGAAAAGGGAATGTGACTGTACTATACTGTACCTGCAATACAGACAAGCAGACCGCACGCAAGAAATGTATAATCTCCGAGAAAATACGTACGTAGTACCAATTAATACACAGTATCGCGAGATCGATCATATATACGTGAGTATACGTGCGTACGAATAGAGGAGCCGTACAGGAATACGTATATAAACGCGTGGATACAGCTGCACACGCAGGAAAGCTCCAGCTTCTGTCGGTAGCAGGCTAGCGCAGTTGCGGGTCACTATTCGCCCAACGTGCCATGTCGGAGAGATCACGTCAATCGAATAGAAATCAAGCCCTCTCTGAACTATTCTCAAAAAAAAAAAATCATGCGTATGCGTATGCGTATGCACATGCAAATCGTGGTGGGGATAATGGGTACGTTTGTCCGAGAAATTAAGACACATCCATATCAGTGCTTCTCCATTTCGATCGATCTATATCTGAGTATATATCGCTTAAACACATTACTAAATCTATTATAATATTAAAACAATCTTGAAATGATATGATACTGATCCATGTTAATTCTGGAGGCGAGAAGGTTCTCACATTAATCGTCGAAAAAGAAGAAAAGGGATAGAATAGGTTTATAGTTTATGGTTTTTGAAATTAAAAAAATGGCATGTTGAAAGAGATACTACTAGAGATTTAGAGCCCATATAGAAATACAATTTAAAAATAATTAAAATTCAGTATTAAATAATAAGAAAATCTGAAAGAGTATATAGAGTACATATATAATTACAATTTATATAGTGAAATTCGAAATTAAGAAATAGGGAATATTGGAAGGGAGTCCAAAGTCCATATAGAAATACAATTATAGAAATACAATTATAATATATGTAAAACTCAAAACTAAAATTAACAATATTTAAAGGAGAGATAGAGTCTATATAGAAATACAATTTAGAAACTAACTAAAATTAGAAAATTTTCAAAAATAAGATAATTTGAAATACGGTTCTATACAATTTAGAAGTAACTAAAATTCAGAATTAAAAATAAGAAATTTTGAAAGATGGTCTAGAGTCCATATAGAAATACAATTTTGGAATAACTGAAATTCAAAATAAAAAATAAGAAAAATTGAAAGATGCTCGAGACAGAGACAGCTCAGTCGATCCGAGAAGATAGGGATCGGCTACAAAAAGAATAATAGTGGCGGACAAGTAGGCACAAATGGGTGTGGCTCCGGAGAGCACCCACAAGCTAGGAAGGTATTGAGTGTTTATGAGTGGAGCAACATCGGCGAACAAGGAAGCATGATTCATGGTGGCGGGTAAGAACGTACGCAACGGCAATGTCCAACGATCACATGAGCTACAAATGTGAATAATCGCAAATAAAATTGTAATAATGATAATAGTGGATGAACAATGAAGGCATCATGCAGTGGCGAGTAGAAGTGATCTTGATGGGACAACGACCATGAATGAGGATAATGAGACCACAATAGTATGCAAGCTTGTGCACCATGATCACTAGCGTAAAAAAGCTCCAAAGAAGTAGCAGTGTGATAGTTTAAGTGCGGTTGACAACAAATGTTAGGGTAACATCAATAGAAGTGTAAAGTGAGTTCGAGGGGTCACTGTTAGGCCTGGTGATCGAAATGTAGGAGAAGTAAAAGATGTAAGATGCTACAATAGGAACGAGTAAAGAGCATGGGTGTTTTAGGTACTAAGCGTCATAATTTTTGGAAGGAAAATTAAAAAAATGATAAAGAGCTAATTAGGATAGAGCGTAATAGATGAGAACGATGTTAATTTTTGATACTACTAAGTAAATATAGATTTTTAAAAGTCAATCATGAATAATTGATCCTATAGAAGCAATTTACCGATATGTGAATATTACTATGATAAAATTTACATGTTCTGAGTAAAAAGTAGAAATACAAGATAAAAATAATTAAATTTAACCGCGCAAATGCACGGAACCACCCTGCTAGTTTCTCGTATAATAGGCGTGACCGTGCACTTAGTACGCAACCGTATCTGAATTTCTACAATTGGTTGTCTATGTGTACCTTGATCATGGCTAAGCTTGTAACATGCATTTAATTAATGTTGTCGTGTTTGCAATGAAGATGAAGCGGTGCGACCGGCATACACTATAGGAGATTTGATTTGGGTAGGGCATGAGACTATATATGCGCTATATCAGGGAGTTCGGACCCAAGTCCCAACTGCAATTTGGATTGATCGATCTACAGATAATCAAACTGTACTTCCACATGTTATGCTTGTGCATGACAGTTCGATTGAAAAGCTAGCTAGCTCTGTTCTCTCTTAAGAAAAAAAGCTAGCTCCGTTCTGTTCTCACTTGTTTGTCAAATTAAGTAGACACAAAAAAACTTGAATGATTGTTACTAAATATTTCCTTAGATTGAATATTGTCAAATTAAGTGGAATTTCTGTAACTTGATTTTCAATATGTTAGAGGCTGCTTATGAAAAAAACAAGGTTTTTTATAATTATAATGTACTACCTTTGTTTTCAAATAGATGATGCAGTATACTATAATTATATTGTAAATTGCATTTAATTTTTTTGGAGGTTTTTTTCCACAAAAAAGTTTTATATAGCTGTAGCCCCATCTTGAAGTATTACATTCATTAATAAAAATATTGGTTTTTATGTGTGAAAAATTAATGTATTAATATCTACCAAGGTATTAATAGATTCTATCATTAAAAATACTTTCATATTATATAGTTGTTGGCTTAATTGTTTGTTAAAAATTACAAATGTTGACATTTATAAACAGATTCACGCATTATATTTTCCAAACAATTGAGTACAAATTATAAAAAGTAGAGACCAAAGTTAGAAAAACACGAACTATACGTAAATAACCGTCGCATATAATTAAACAGCTAACTAAAAATTACTAATATATACCTGACCGAGCAGGGTCTCTCACGTGTTAATTCATGAAGAAACTGTGCGCCTTGTGAAATTTTATTCTCCTATGACGCATTGACATTTTCTTTAACAAAGCCACAATGCATGGGAAGTACGTACATTGATCACGATGAAAAGAGAAACGATGTGCTACTATTCAATAAACGTGGCCGAACGTATATACACCACCACTAGAAATAAAACAAGCTCGAACACGCAACTAATCAGCATGCACATACCAGAGACGACCGGCATTACATATTTGCATATAGTTTCATCGTGAAAAATACTTCCATACCAATTATCGTATTGAAGCCTCAACAAATGGCATGGCAAATCCATGTTCTTAGGATTGCAGCAGCCAGCAAATCATCGATCGATTAATTATTTTGTCGCCTGATCCAACATTAACAGCTAATCACAGCCATAAAAAATACACTCCCCTGATGATTAATACATCCATTTAAATTAAATAATGCATCTACATATGTACTCATGCCTGCAGTACAAAAACAGCCGTTGGATATATTCGACAAGACGCGAAGAATCAGCATCTAATGCTGCTATAATCATCCAGTGTCAATCATTAACTCGCCGTTTAATAGACAGATGGAGATGCCTGGCTAACCGAGATGAGCGTGCACGAATCACGACGCACACATCTGCTCGCCGGCCGGCCGGCCGGCCAGCCAGCCAAGCTAAGCTAGCGCGGCAGCTCCCGACAACGCCAACAAGCAAAGTCCAAGCAATCATATGCTCGCTAGCTAGCTCCCCTATTAATCATTTGCATCATCTTTTTCCTCACTAATGTTGCCGTTAGTGATAAAGAAAAGGATTAGTTAATCATATAAAAAATAATTAATCTGTGGAAGAACTTTCTAGTGGATCAGTTAGTTGATTCTTGCAGTTAATCCCTCGTGCCGACACGTCGACGTCTGACGAGCCATCCGATCTAATCTCTTTCTTGTTTGGGCCAAATGTGATTGTTTCATGGCGATTGCCACCTTATCAGAAACGGATCATCATCTGGGTGGTTATATTCTGCATTGACGCCTAACCTGAGCCAATCATTAGCGGGTTCGGTACCGTATTCCATGGTCAGAATGCGTGTCAAACACACATGAAGTAATATATATCAGGAGATTATTTAGGCCTTGTTTAGTTAGTGAAAAGTTTTTGGCGAAAACATCGCATCAAACGTTTGACCGGATGTCGAAAGGGGTTTTCGGACACAAATGAAAAAAATAATTTCATGGCTAGCCTGGAAACCGCGAGATGAATTTTTTTAGCCTAATTAAGTCATCATTAGCACATGTGGGTTACTGTAGCACTTATGGCTAATCATGACCTAATTAGGCTCAAAAGATTTGTCTCATCATTTACAACCTAATGGTGCAATTAGTTTTATTTTTTATTTATATTTAATGTTTCATGCATGTGCCTAAAGATACCATGTGATGTTTTTGGGTGAAACTTTTTGGAACTAAACAGGGCCTTAGGCCCCGTTTAGTTCCACAATTTTTTTCCAAAAACATCACATCAAATTTTTGAACTCATGCATAGAGTATTAAATATAGATAAAAAAATAAAACTAATTGCACAGTTGGGTTGTAAACGACGAGACAAATCTTTTTAGCCTAATTATGTCATGATTAGTCATAAGTGCTACAGTAACATATATGTGTTAATAACGAATTAATTAGGCTCAAAAGATTCGTCTCGTGGTCTTCAGGCTAGCCGTGAAATTATTTTTTCATTCATGTCCAAAAACATCTCCCGACATCTGGTCAAGCGTCTGATGTGATGTTTTCGCGAAAAATTTTCGTGAACTAAGCAAGACCTTAGTCTTGGACCCGAAACTCTTATCAATGATGTTTGTAAGATGTTCATTACTAGCTCAGGTGATTAAAATTAAAAGAATTTCATGCTTCTGCACTCTACATACAATTTAGTGTAGGTTATCCCTATTGATAACGGCTTACTTATCATAAGAAAATAAGGTGCGTCACAGATAACTCATCTGTAACGGGTTAAAACTTACCCATTTTAGATTATATATAACGGATCATAAATTACGACCCATCTGGATGATATTTAACAGGACAACCATGACCTGTTATGGATGAAAGCACATCGGTAACGGGTGTAGTACAACGAACCAATGACAATCCTCATCTATAACGGGTGATAATTATAGTTCATTAATTATAACCTGTTACAGATGAGAGTATACTCACGAATGGAGACATACCCAAGTTTGTAAATATGGAAGAGATCTACAACTTTATAATTGACATTATTTTTATTTAAAAATTGTTTATATGCTCAATTATGTGTTACAAGGGAAGGGATCTATTTTCAAAAACAGTTTTTTGAATTTCTCAAACAATGTCGAATGGAGACATGTTCTATAAAATAGTTGTAGATCTTGACTAGATATACACATTTTTAATTGAAACTTTATTCATTTGACATTGTTTCCATGTCTAAATTTTAATTTCTCATTGATGAGATCTATTTGAAATACACGATATTTTCAAAATTTTCAAACGACCTCAAATACAAATATACTTTACAACAAAGTTATAGATTGTAAGTGGATCTTTTTATAATTGCTAATAATTTTATTTGACCTTCTTTTGTTGCCCAAATGTGTGTTATAATTATTTGGATCTATTTTTAAAATGAGAAGTTAAAGGTTTTGCATGACCTTGGATGAAAAAGGTTCCTATATGAAAGTTGTAGATCTCGTCGAGAACCCAACCTTGTAATTGACAACCTTTTAGAGTTTCGTATATGTATTACTACCTCCGTCCCAAAATGTAGATATTTGTTGACTTTCGGACGTCACGTTTGACCATCCGTCTTATTCAAAAATTTTATGAATATATTATTTATTTTGTTATAATTTGTTTTATCGTTAGGTATACTTCAAGTATGACTTATTTGTTTTTATATTTCTATAATTTTTAAAATAAGATGGATGGTCAAACGTGATGCACGGAAACCGATAAATAGCTACATTTTTGGACGGAGGTAGTATATGGTTTGAAAATTACTAGTCAAAAGAATAAAATGGAAGAAGCGATTACAAATGCTTCGCAAGTGAGATAGTTAGGATGATGTGTGTGGAGGTGGAGATCATAGGTTTGAATCCAATGTACCACATATATATCACCATGGCATAGAAAAATGTGAATTTGTAGGGGATGGTGCTTGAGCATTGCTATATGTCTACTAAAATTAAAAATATTTTTGGGGTATTTTTAGTGTACTAAAATAAATAAAAAATCATAAGTTGCATTCGTATTATTTCGTAATTATGACCCGTTATCCATAACGGGTGGTAGTTATGGCCCGTTATAGATAAGTTATTCATAATGGGTGGTAAGTTACGGCCCGCTACGGTCTTACGGGTAACTTTTGACATCAGTAACCCTTTGTCCATAACAGGTCCGATGCTCATTACGAATGAGGGTTTTGATATGTCATTAACCATCAAGATTTACATAAGCTAGCTGGAGGGGCGGTGTGCGCGGGTAGCTCATTGGAGAGATGGTAATTATAAGTACCACCTCCTTTCTTGTTTTTTAAAATATAATACAGACGCATGTGCCCAAGTGGCACCTCCTTTCAAGTGAGCTTGATCCCCCTAGTTATGCTATGGTGGTGACGATGGTCAACAATTTCTTGAATTAATAAAAACCGCCAATCAACGGACACTGTGTTTTTGAAGCACTGGAGAATATCTCAACAATAGGATAACAAAAATTAAGGTGGATGGAAGACAGTGAGGATGGATATGGCTAGCTATAGAAGGAAGGTCAGGCTGGCGATTGACTGTAGGTGGGTGATTGACAAGAACGTGCAACAAGACAACAACTGCGTTGCTGAAGTCACAAGGCTAAAGGAGTGGTAGACGAGGTTACGACGCCTAAGAGATGTGAGATTTGGAACGGTTAGATGTGGGTGCATGTTTGGGCTACACACAGGTCACCTTGCCGTCTAGTAAGTCTGGGGGGTGGGGGACACTCTAAACATAAGTTGTGTACGTATTTTCAGATATAGTCTTATTAAAGTCTTATCGTGTGCGTATATACCATAAATGGCTTTTTTTCCAAAAAAAATTTTATGATGTGGGCAAGTGTTTGTTTGTATGTATGTATTTCGGCTATACATAGTCTGGAGTTGTTCTCGGTGTAGTTGTATCACTTTATATAATTGATTGTGCCCACTAAAAATCTTTCCTTTTAAAAAATCAATATTAGAGCTCAAACACCCCAAAAGAGCTTAAATCACTTTCATGCCCCCGGAACTAGTCCAAGATGCTTCTGCTTATCTGCTACGTACCTATATAGCTATAGCAAATGTTCGACATGATAAAGGAGGCTTATATGCAACTCCTTATGCGTTGAAATGCCATGAAATCAACAGCTAGCTAGACAATCGACATTTCCTTTTGGTCAGAACGAAAGATCATTGCACGTACGTACGTACCGATCAATGTCCGGTTGTTCTGCAACTTGGATTGACGAGTGATATCATTGCAGAATCATCTGATGGCAACAAGATCTACGACTTCCCCGTATATATAGGCTGTTGTACCCTGGTAGTACTATTACAGATCAAGGAGTGACAAGGACCACTTTTTAATTGCCTGTGAATGTGATAGACTGTTGGTGATCAGAAAATGTTACACCAACCAACAAACAAATGTATGTGAAGCAGCTTTGTAGCTGCATGGAAGACGATTACACATATCCATCCAGGACCACTAGATTTCATAGTACTGACCGAGTGCTCCATTTCATTGCGTGTTCTCTTCGAAGAAAAGACTTCTACACAGAATTATTAACTCGAAAAAAGCAGTTAGCGGGTACTAACTAAATTTGGGAGAAATTAGAGGAACCTGGGACAGACCATCTGACAATAGAGCAAACATGGTGTGTGCTACCGGAATTTGACCACGCCGGCCGACACCCAGACTTAGTTTCTTATAGGTGTCGATCGTACAACCCGCACATATATATGCAAGGTTAACTAGTGAATTCCAATCTAGAAATTTTATGAATTTGCCGCTGCACTGAATAAACAACCTGAGACTAGGGAAAGACGAACCTGAAAGGAACAGATCGATGGTGCACGACCATGGATCGTTAACAAGTAATTAGTGCTGGGTGCAACTAACTACCAGAAGACGACATCCTCGGTCAACCTGCATCCATCATCGCGGGAGGCAATCGATCGATCGAGGCAACGATTGATCGAGCACACGCATGTGCACGGCGCAGCTCCAATTAATGTATCGAGGCGATCGATCAATCGATCGATCGCGACCTCTCTTAATTGGAAAAAGGGCCGGCCGGCCGGCCTTCTCAAGGCCATCGTCGATCGATCTCTTAATTTCACTTCTCTTCTCATCCACCCGTTTTGCATGTTGCAGTGGTAGTGACAAATGATGGTGGGTGATCGGCCCTACTGCCGCTTGTCTGCGTGCATATGCAGCTGCTCTCGCTGATCGATCTATCGATCACGACGTCCGGCGCCCATGCGTGCGGTGACGTGACGAGATCGATCGGGCTGGATGGATGGGTGATCTCCCATGGATCCAGGAGACGTACCAGAGCTTAGCGGGGAAGGTTAGGAACGGCTACGTGCCGTGTCTCCTGCCTAAATCCGGACTTAATAATCATTGTGCTCGGGTTTGATATTAGCCGTTCGATCGGAGCGATCGACGGTCATGGATTATTTACTCTATTGGTATATGACCACCACGCGAACGTCCCCTTCCACTGTTGGTTTTTTGCTGGCAGTTTTATCTGGGCCGTCGGATTAGGGCGAGCCACCTAGTGGTAGGGGTGGCAAGGAACCCGGTCCAATTTTTTTAAAGTTATTATAGTTCACCTTTTTTTTACGTACCCCCACGGTTTTACAAATTCAAACACCCATATATGACAAGCTAAACTCAGTACAGAACAGTGAAAAGCAATAAAGTGGCACCCACTTACTCCCACAGAAACAACCATTTGTACCGGTTGATAAATCGACATTTATGCTAGTTTGGCACAAGAAAAGCAGAATAAATGACTTCCCCTAATCAGTGCTGGTATGAACAACTGGCAAAAATAGGATCCTGGTAACCAAAAATAAGATTGAGCCGACTCAGTCCAAATTGATCCCCTTTTCATCAGCAGAATCCAAATCATGAACAACACAGCTCAATCCATACCCAAATAATCATGAATGGTTCAAAATATTTCAGATCCATGCCAATTCATACCCACATCAAGTCACATTCACATCCAAATTGATTCCAAAAGAACAAAACATGACTAAAAATAAATCAAAATCGTTGACCTGCACGCCAAAGGACCGCCATTGTCGCGCCGCACGTCGGGTCATCGTCACCGCCGCCGCACCCGCCGTCGCCAGAGCAGCTACTGCTCCTGCCCACGCCTGGGCCAGTGTCGTCATCGTCGTCATGCCGAGCCAACGTCGTCGCCACCGCCGTTGGTGTGAAGATGCGGCCGTCACCGAAATTTTGGGAAATCCAAGCGGATTCCAACAAAATTGTGAACCCTGATGAATAGTATAAAGAATTGGATAGATCGTTTGATGTGACGTCAGATGAACGCGATCAGTTAATCAGATACTAAAGGCTGCAAACATAATCAACATGTCACACAGATTTTTTTTTTTTTTGCGGAAAACACAAAGAAAAATTAGGTACTATACTTTTGTTTTCTTTTTCTTTTTTGCAGGGAGGTACTACTTTTCTTAGCTTAATAATTTCCTAGCATATACAGGCAGAGAGTCGAGCTCTGGTTATTCTATGATAATTGAGCAGTTCATTTTAAATTCTCAGTCTCTTTGGTGACAACACTTTTGCTGCTGTTAATTCATTATGTAACTATGAAGTACTAATCATCAACAAGGTTAGCTGAATGCGCATGCACATTCTAAGTCAGCCATTCAACCAGGAAAGTGCTAAATTCAAGAGTAAATTTCACAACTACATGTATTTTGCATCATGTATCACAAAACTGCAGATTTAAGAACGTGTCTCACAAAACTACAGATTTAGTGTTTTTGTGTATCACAGAACTACAGATTTAAGAACTTGTTTCACAAAACTACAGATTTAGTGTCTCCAATATCACAAAACTACAGATCTAGTGTCTATTATCACAAAACTATAAGTTTAGTGCTTTCATTATCACGAATATAGGTTTAAACAATACTAAAACATATAGTTTTGTGATAATGTATTGCTAAAACCTGCAATTTTATGATAATTGAGACGCAAAACTTGTAGTTTTATGATAATAGAGACACTAAATCTGTAGTTTTGTGAAACAAGCTCTTAAATCTATAGTTTTGTGATACACAAAGACACTAAATCTATAGTTTTGTAAAACAAGTTTTTAAATTTGTAGTTTTACGATAGATTGTGCAAAATACCTGTAGTTTTGTGAAATTTACTCTAAATTCAATCACATAGTTTTTTTTAATCTTTCCTGCCCAGATGCCTATGCTTGAATTTTTTTTACTAGTCCACAGCAACGCGCGGAGTATCATCTTGTTAGTACTAATTCTTTGTTACGAACTGACATAAATAAATGGTCGCCGGTACCGGTTTTGACTAAACTTGACAAGAATTAAAGTGCCCATCTGACAGTAATATTGTCATAGTAGTCGGTATAGGGTACCACGTATTACCGTGTATACAATAATCATGTAGTGCGGAGACCTTCGTATACAGAGAGGCCAACCGATTATAGCACGTATGGATTTGACAAGGATCATTCACTATACATGAAAGCTACAATCCAGATAGTATATGGCTAGTTCTTTTCTTATCCGGCCATATTTTGTTTACTGGAATAAAGGGTACAAATTTAAAAACAGCCCCTTCATGGCTCAAGGATAAGAAAAAACAAGTATACAAATTCCTAATCCGTCGAACACATTGAAGCCCTACAAAAACCGACTCATCAATTTGCCTATGCGACATGGACTAGCCCCACATATACACAACCATATACCCCCTGTACCGTCAAAAATGTAAGCATTTGGGGGAATAATGTAACTGATTCTAGTAAAACGAATCTGGACAATGATATGACTGATTCTAGTACAGCGAACCTGGACTGGCAGCCTGTCCAGATTCGTTGTACTAGAATCAATCACATCATTCCCCCAAATGCTTAAATTTTTGGACGGAGGGAGTAGTTGATTATTAGACTAGCCTCCACTGCGCCTCGCTGAACTTGGTGACAAGCCATATTTGGTGATTAAGGAAATGGCCTCCGACCAAACAGAAAGTAAGGTTATTACACATCTCGAGACACAAACCCTATATAAAAATCATCTTCCCTATGTTTTTTTTACAAGCTTTTGTAAGTCTTGGTATCAACGATCCCATGGTTATACGAATTATGTATTCCATTTGACGATACAAGACAGATATGAAGTCCCGAATATGATGTTTTTTTTTGATATTGCCACATAAAAAATCCAACATGGAAATTGTACCGTACCATTCACATTTTTTTTCTCCTTTTTCAGTGTGTAGGTTGATTTTGAATTTGAAATCTGACGGAGCCATGTATATAAAAATACCGTGCATAGTAGAAAAAATATTATTATAAACATCTACGTTGAATTTGTGAGAATAAAAAAGGTATAGAGAGGATAGGTCGATTAAAACAGGCCTATTAGTTACTTCCTAAATTGTGCCAAACCCCACCTTAATTAGGCAAGTTAGAGCTTATTAGTGTGTGTAGTGAAACGATAGTAATAAGCACAACATAAGCCATGTTAGTTAAGGATATAAGTGTAGGGCCTTTCGTTTTTAGGATTGGGGTATAGAAAAACCATAGAAAACTTTCCTTTCCTATAAGATGTAGAGAGAAAATATAGAAAAAATCTTATCCACTCCAACTTCGTAGATAAATTCCTATGGATTAGTGCAAGCATGTATCCCTAGTCCTCCATCTTTTCTATTTCTACGGTTTAAAATTCCTCCAAATTGAATAAGCCCTTAGCGTACAGGCCATACATGTTTTTTTGAAGGAAAAAGGGTACAGTTCAATGCGGGGGTTTCGAAGGACCCAACTATCAAAAAGTCCGAATTACCCCCCTCAACTATTGTGCGAGTTCTTTTTACCCCATAAACTCAAAAACAGACACCATTCACCCTGAACTTTGTAAACCGGACGAAAACCCTGGGCCCATTATTTTTTATATTTATTTTATTGACTTGACCTGGTCAAAACCACCTGAAATAGTGCTGAGGGGGTTTTCTGTCCGGTTTACAAAGTTCGGGATGAATGGTGTCTGGTTTTTTAGTTTAGAGGGTAAAAAGAACTCGTACAATAGTTAGGGGGGGTAATTCGTACTTTATCCTCAACTAAAAGGCATATGAAGGGATTTTTTAAAAAAAAAAAGAAGAAGAAAAGAAAAGGTACATGTAGGAATTGAAAGATGAGAGATACGTAAAAGACGATACTTTTTTAAAAAAAA
This sequence comes from Leersia perrieri, assembly GCA_000325765.3. Taxonomy (NCBI): domain Eukaryota; kingdom Viridiplantae; phylum Streptophyta; class Magnoliopsida; order Poales; family Poaceae; genus Leersia; species Leersia perrieri. The sequence goes on from CM002476.1 coordinate 6,412,604, forward strand.
TTCAGTTGAAATATGTAGATAATTACACTACGATACTATCTCCGTCTTAAAATGATAAAAAAATAATGTGAAAATCAGTCGAGGATATTTTGTGTTTTTCCTTAAATTCCATTAATTGAAACGAACAAACATCTAATGTTCCGAAAACTAAAGGTAACGCCGGTGATCTAACTGGTCTGGAATTGGAAGGCAAACCGGAGTAGCGGACTTTGCAAAGATGACCCTCGATCTTGATTGGACATCAAGTGCAGGCAGACACGGATGATCCATGGCCGGGGCCGTAGCTAGTTTTCTCAACTGATAGATGATCAATCTTTCACAAACGTAGACAAACCTTTCTCCAAGACAATAGCAATCAGAACCATGAAGCATGCAAGCTGAGTAGAGTTTTTGAAGGGTGACGCAGCTGCCACTAAAAGGCCACTGATCATCTATCTCTCATCCATCCTGGGTACGCTATGCCAATCAGCTGTCCTGTGTTACGTCGTTGGTGCAGTATTGCTACTGTGCACTTGCAATCAAATAATTGACGTGTGAAGAGTAATAATTAATGGTGGCTAAATTAAAGGCACGGCTCACACGGTTGGCAAGCTGGCCGTGGTGTTGCTTGCCCTGTTCATGGGATAATGCCATCATTTTCATCCGTGGCCTTTAATTTGTTGATATCAATGTGCTCGTGCGTCTATAGTGTAGTTGTCCTCCCCCCATCGTCGTGTTGACTACTGAGTATAATCATTTCACGTCACAAACATAATTACATATGTAGACGATTACAAACTGCAAATTAGGACTATACTATATTATATATTATAAGGGGCAATTATATATTATGATTTTTCGCTTCATGTCTTCCATGTCTTTGAATTTTGCCTCATCTTTTATGTGTTTTAGAATTTACAATGATTCCCTGCATAAGTTAGTTGACCGTTAGGTATTTTCAAACATACTATATTGCCCCTCTCTCCTACTTACTTATGCGTTGGCTAATTAATAAATACAATTATCAATGTAAAGAAAAATCATTTATAATGAACACAAGGATAGAATTATCAACCACAAACTTCAAAACTTGTATTTGTGTTTTTTTTAAAAAAAATCAATTCAATTCTTCTGAAATTCATAAAATATTTCACCAAACTTCACAAACGTATTTCTGGTTTTCAAATTCTGGGTAAATATTTGAATTTCATCTAACTTTTTAAATTCATTTGAAAATTAATTTTTTGTTTTTGAATTTGGGGTCAAATAATTTTGTCCACTTTGATTTTATTACCAAATGAAATTCCCACATCAAATTTATGTGTTTTAAAATAGGTAACACAAAAGTAAAGAGAGAAGGGAAATATAGTCATCTTGGAAAATCTAACATCAACTAATGGTCAAAGCAATGGAACTGATATATAGGAGACAAAAATTGAAAAGTTAGAGATATATAAGAAATTTTCTCTTATTATAATACTCATCCGTCCTCTAATGAAGGGATCTTTCCCTTTTTAAGAAAGATTAAGGATGGTGAAAATAGACTATAATGTCCTTGTGGTAGTGGAGTGGTAGTGGAGATAGGAGGGTACGTAGGGGTAATTTTAGAAGAAATTCAAATAAGAATGAATTGATGTGACTATTATTACTATAGGATATCTTACATTTGAGGACAAATTTGAATTCCTAATCCTTTAGATTGGAGGATGGAGAGAGTACTAAATAAAAGATCGCATTTAATATACACTTATCAAACTGATCTATATATGAAAATTTGATCGATGCTTTGAGTCATTTTATTTTCATTATCCAAAATTAATGGGGGGACATATATGCATGGTGTGCATTTAAAGGCAAATCTACACATCTATTTTTGTAAACTAAGCATTTAAAAATATTGATTGCTGGTATTTTAAAGTAGTTTAATATTATCCTAAAGTTTAAATATTTATGATAGGAGGGAAGTAATTGAAAGAAAAAAAACATGGCGACGTGGCACCATGAGTTTACTTCTGCGTTTGCGCGGAGGATAGCGCCTAGCCCGGTGAAAGCAGCAGCTTCCTCGAAATCGAAAACAATCCATGTTCCACACTTGGTCGCTCGTCGTCGTTTGGGCGCCGGTTGATAGCTCCGCTTCTCCTAACTGGCCGGCCCGGAGGTTCTTGACACTGTACAGTGTGATTGCTACGTTGTACTGACCCTCCAAAAGTACTCGTTGTAACTAAGTACATTGTTAATTATATTATTGCCTCAATTACGTACTGTGGATAAAAAATTAAATACCGCCTACTTTATCGTGATTTTGACAGGACTAGGAGAAGGTTCCAAGTAGAAAAGTTTAGTCGGGAGATGTAGTGTTTAGGGCACAAAGAGAGGAAAGAGAGAACGAAGAGGATATACTACAGATGAACACTTGTGCATCCATCTGTGTCCCAGTTTGATTCCCATTTATTTATTTATTTATTGAAAGGATGGCAAAAGTTTTGCCTCGTAGCCATCGCAATTTTACAATCTCACACATTCGCATGTAGCCGTCGCAATTTTGCAGTGAATAAAGAGATTGATATGGTCCTTGTGTTCACTAGGTCCTAACTAGGAGGAATATTGCATACATGGCCAATTGGCCACGACGGCCATTGCAGATAATATTCACAGTGGCCCCATGTGTGCGAAAGGTGCAAAGATGATTATCATGATACTATATCACTTGGCAACTGTCCCACACTACAATATCATTCATCAACACATATTCGATCCATGTGTGCATCTATTCTGTAAAGGTAAATTTTGTTGGGCCACCTTCGAAATTTCTCAAACTCTTTTCAGAACAGAGTCGATTTCTCTGGGATTCCTACCGTTCAAAGAGACATTTGGTTTCGTAAGAGCTATCGTATATCTTCAATTGCTTTACTTGGCTTGGATTGGAAGTTGGAACAGTTTGCGTCAGTGCATGCAACAATGCTTAGGTAGTTGCATGAACAATACAATTTGGGTGTTGCTATAATGATGTATTCCCTCCGTTACATATTGTAAATCGCTGTAGCAGAGTGCTACGACGACTTATAATGTGAAACAAACTGGTAGTTTTTATCAATAAAAAAAATTCTCTAACCTCTGTATGTTATCTTCATACCTTTCTGTTGACTCCATTATTGGTCTTTAATGCTGCCACAGAGAAAACATGATACTATGCATAATGGTGCTACAATCTTGTATTTAGTTGTCTGGGTCTGTCTCACTTTAGATGTTGTAGTTTATTTAGACTTTTGTCATACAAGTTTTTGTGATTTTTTTGTTAGTTCATCTTATTGTCACTTGGGGAGAGGGAGATAATTGTTTGTCACATAACCTCATAACTTTTATTTTATTTTAGAGTCTAAATTATTTGGTTGTGTGCCTAAGACAGAGTCGAAAGATGTAAACTTTTTCCATTACCTTATTAAAAAAAACTTACATGAGCACCTCATCTTATCTTCAATGGAGCCAACAAAATGGCCAGTATATGCTTATCATGTCGTGACAGATGTCCAGTGAACACCTCACCCTCATACATGCATGAATGCTTAAACAACGTAATAATCGTTATTTTGGCATTACCTTTGAGATGACTGGGTGGTTTTTTGGCATCAGTCCTCCAAACTTCTTGACTGTTTGTTCCTGAAGAAATGATCATATGATTTATTCAATAAAACTTTATTTAGAGCAATGTTGAAATAATGCAATCCAGTGTATTACGAGGACACGTGTGGCGAACCGTCAATGAAATGACTCTCTATAAGCATAAGAACTGGTCCAGGAAAGGAATAAGTCCACTTGACGTCCCTCACAACTTGTCGTCCAGTTTATTTTTCGTCTTTGAACCATAAAACCGGATACACTAGATCCCTTAACTGTCAAAACCGGCGCAAAAGAGGTCCTTGACAGTTTTGATGGCGGTTTTGGCTGACATGGCACCTATGTTGCTGGTTTGACTAGGTCTCCATCCCACGTAGCGATTACGTGGCAATTATATATCATAGAAATATTGGGCCCACCTATCAGCTATGCAAAAAATGATTTAAAAATGACAGGCCCACGTGGGTCCACAGTCAGCTACCCAAAAGGAATAAATATGGTGGGGCCCATGTGGACCCCACATGTCATTCCTCCCTCTCCCCTCTCAGCTCTCCGTCTTCCTCCTCATAGCCCCGGCAGGTGCGACGGAGACGGCGCGGCGGCGGCCGTGCACGCGGGATCGAGCAGTGGCCACTCTACCACCTCCTCCACGTAGGGTTGTCAACGAGTCGAGCTCGAGCAAGCTTTTCTATCTAGGCTCGAGCTCGATACAGACTCGAGTCGAGCTCGAGCCGAGCCTGATTTAATCTCGAGCTTGAAGAGGAGCTCAGGCTCGGCTCGTTCGAGCTCAAGCTTTTTCTTGAGCTTTCTGTGGTCCGTGGAATAGATTCATTCTCGCGTGTATAGCAGCTGAACGAGCAGCACAAAATGAGACGGATTCACTATTTCAAAAGAAAAGGCAACCATGATTAGATGGAGAGCAGAAGTAGTACTGGTACAGTGGAACTCACTCCATCAATGCGCGTATATACCGAGGCACACAGACAAGAAATGGCTGGCTACTTGACTCTATTGACTGCTTGTGCTCTAGTATGACCGGAGTAAACCTACCAGTAGTAGTACTAGTACTGTATTACTTTACTGCGCACCAGTAGACGATTGAATGAGGAGAGTGATGGAACACAAATTAAGGTAAACACTACATGCTGCCGCTAAGGCTCGCCGAGCTATTCGAGCTCGCTCGGCAGGCTCGCGAGCTTGAAGTCAAGCTCGATCGAGCTCGATTTGATACTTAGACAAGCCGAGCTTGAATCGAGCTCGTGACGAGTCGAGTCCGAGTAGCTTGCGAGCTTCGAGTTTTTTTGACAGCCCCTACTCCACGCCGCCCTAACCTCAACATCCCGAGGCTCCTCGACATCACCTGCCAGAAGGTCGCCGACATGCTCAAGGGCAAGACCGCCGAGGAGATGCGCGAGATCGTCAAGATCCAGATCGACTTTAGGCCTACCGTCGACGCGGGCGGTGGTGCGGGGGCGGCTGGCACTGGCAGCGTGGGCAGGAAGTGCGACGCGGCGCGGCATCATGTCTCCGTCGCCTCCGCAAGCGCGGTTGCCGTCGCCATCTCCATCGCCGCCTGCCGTCGCGCCGTCGCCTCTGCCGGTTGTGAGGAGGAAGATGGAGAGCTAAGAGGGAAGAGATAATGACATGTGGGGCCCCGTGGCCCCACCATTTTTTCTTTTTTTAGTTGACTATGGGCCCGCGCGAGCCTGCCATTTTTAAATTATTTTTTTGGGGGTAGCCGACAAATATGCCCACTATTTTTCTGATATATAATTGCCACGTCAATGCCACGTGGGACAGAGACTTAGTCAAACCAGCCATGTAGGCGCCACGTCAGCCAAAACCACCTTCAAAACCGCCGAGGGACCTCTTTTACGCCGGTTTTCACGGTTCAGGGATCAGTTGTATCCGGTTTTACGGTTCAAGGATGAAAAACAAACTGGACGACAAGTTGAGAGTCCTAGAGTGGACTTATTCCTCCAGAAAATAACCTGTTGACTGTTATTGAGCTGAGGGTATGGAATGGTCTTCCCTTTGGTCCATAGGCCCAGGATTTCCAACAGTTTAGGGCTTCAGGCCCAGGAGAATTGGTGTCTTTCATATCCGACATGATGCTAAAACGAGAAGTATCGTTCTCAAAATCCACATGAATAGTAGCATGACAGTGTTATATGCTATATAAGACGAACTCGACACAAAAACAAATCCAGAGATTGAGAGATGCAGCTAATGCCCAATGACAATGCAATTAAGTGTTTAACCAGCATATTCAAATAATGGGTGATTTATGAATTCTGAATGTGTAATGGAATAACGGAACATTTTATAATCTAACATATAAGCCAAATGAAGCTACGTATTTTGAACATAAATACAAGCATACCATTTTAAAAAACTAAGCATATGCAAATTTTAAAGTTTAAGTAACTAATCATAAATGATCACTTGACAAAATATCATGTTTTTAATGGGACTGCTATAACACAATATACTGCTAACGGTATGACAACTTGGGTAACAAATCTAATAACGGTGCCAGCTTATAACATGGGTGTAACAAATCTAATAATGGCATACGACATGGTGTAAGACGGTATAACATCCATGCGCACGGTGCATACGACATGTCACGAAATGAGGACAATTTAATCTTTTTGCCACTCTTACGTGTATAATGACATGTGAAATGCCATCTAGACTTACTGTGAGTGACTCAGCTGAACCCACTTGTCAGTGACTCAGTCGAAGTACCATCCATAAAAGTGAAAATAGTTAAATGCCCCAAATGACTCGTAGGACTCCCTTCGTTTTATAATATAAGACGTTTTGATTTTTTTAAAACGTTTGATCATTTATTTTATTCAAAAAGTTATGAAAGTATCATTTGTTTTGTTCGTGACTTACTTTTATTATTAAAAGTAATTTAAGCATTATTTTTTTATATTTACACATAATTTTTTTGGAAAGACAAATGATCAAAATCTATTAGTAAAAGTCAAAAGGTTTTACGTTATAAAACAGAGGAAATATGAGATATAATATATTCTATTGAACTGTTATCCTCCAAACTTATATAGGAGGGTTGACCACGGTGTTTATCCGCTTCGACGCGACGGTGAAGGAAAGACGAGAAATTTCACTTGACACTAAATTCACATTATTTTTAGAATTTACCTTCTAATTTGCAATTCTTTTGAAATCTGACACCAAGGTGTGAATTTTGTTCGTTTGGTACCTTCTGTCTGCCGACTGGGTCGCTCATCAGTGCCGTCGCTGTCGCCCTCAAAGACACCACCCGCCGCCACCCCCGCGTGCCCGCCGTGCCGCCTGTTGTGTCGGCCCGCATGCGGCATGCCCATGGTGCCCTGCGTGCGGCGACGGCGGCCGCCGTCGTCTTCAACTCCGATCTCCGTCGCCGCCGCCGTCGGCCTAAACTTCGGTGGCCGTTGCCGCCCTTGCTGCCACCCTCGTGGTGCGTGCTCAGGTGCCCCTGCTGCGTCGGTCCGCGTGCCCAGGTGCTCCGCGCGCGTGCGGGCGCCGCCTCGTGGCCACGCCGCCGCGCGCATCCTCTCCCGACGCCCTGCAATACCAGCCCGCGCGTCCACACCACTCTCCCGATGCACTCGGCGGCCGGCCCCGCCGACGCCCTCCACCTGTTCGAGGCGATGCCGGTCTGGGACGCCGCCGCGTGGAACGCGTCCATCTCTCCGTCCGTCGGGCGGACTCATGCGGGGAAGTGGCCGGCGCGCTCTCCGGCTGGTCGGCGAAATGCCGTTGGCGGACCGGAATGTCGTGTCCTGAACGGCCGCCATTGGTGCGCTCATGCGGGTCGGGCGGGTGGAGGAGGCCGGGAACATGTTCTGCAGGATACAGGAGAAAGATGTCGCATGCCGCAATGCCATGATTTCTGGGTACTGCAGCAACGGGAGTGTCCACAAAACTTATGCATTGTTTGAAGGGATGCCAAGTAAGAATGGGGTTTCTTGAACTGCAATGATCGGCGGGTGTGATCAAAATGGTGAAAGCAAGAAGTGCCTTCCCCTTGTTTAGTCAGATGTGGGCTGCAGGCACAATGATGCCCACATCAAGCACCTTGGTATGTGCAGCGACGGCACTTGCCAATGAACCAGACATATTTCTTGCTGTGCAGATTCATGGCCAAACTTCCAAGCTTGGTTGCCTTTCGGATGGATTTGTGTCAGCAACTTTGTTGACTATGTATGGAAATTGTAAGCAAGTTGAGAAGTTAAAGAGGCTATTTGACGAGATTGAATTCTGGAATGTGGTATCATGTGCAGCTCTAATGAACCCATAACTCAAGTAAAAGATATGACGGCGCACAGAGGGAGTTTACTGAGATGGTTATGTCAAGAATTGGACCAAACTAATCAACATTCAGTATACTAAACTGGTGCTGTGGGTTACAAGCTCTTGGCACAGGGATGAAGATCCATGCTAGTACAGTCAAGATTGGCTTGGAACGTGATGTCTTTGTGAGGAATTCTTTGGTAGTGATGTACTTGAAATGTAGTAGCATATGCAAGCCTGAAGGTTTTTCATGTTATGGAGAGGACAAATCTTGTCACATGGAGTTTTCTTTGGTGTGCATGGAATGGATTTTCTTCAACAGCACTGGAAATTTTCCAGGATATGAATCATAATTTTGACCAGCCTGATCAGATCACATACATTGGACTGTTAACAGCTTTGCAGTCATGCTAGAATGCTAGTAAAGGGTAGATACTTCTCCAAACTACTGGAAGAGGATCCCTCTGTTGATCTCAAGCACTGTTCTTGCATGGTTGATGCTGAATCCTCAGGGAATCTGAAGACTTCATAAGAATGGCAATGGAATCAAGTATCGCGGTATGGTTTTCTTTTCTAAGCGCTTGTAGACCTCATGGCTATATTGATATTGCTCATAGGGCTTCCAAAGCAATCCTTGACCTTGATCCCTGCAATAATGCAGCATACATTTTGATGTCCAACATCTGTACTTCTCGTAGGAGGAATAATGTTCTGCAGACAACAGAGAGGATGAGATGCCAACGGGTCACAAAGTTAATTGGTTATAGCTGAATTTAAAAAGGGTTGCTAAGCATGAATTTGTCTGTGGCGATATATCACATTTTATGACAGGAAATATACATTAAATTGGATTGGCTTGATAGTAAATTAAAAGGAATAAGGATATATTCATGATGGGAGATTTGCATTGCATGATGTGGATGATGACGAGGAGGTTATACTAAAGCACTATAATGAGAAGCTCGCAAGAACCTTTGGAATGCTATACATGTACTGCACAAAGGAGCACCACTTGGATTATTTTTTTTTTATTACGGAAGAAGGTAGAGGTATCTCTACCTTATTATCATTGAAATGGAAGAAAGAGTTACAGCGAGGACAAAGTAGAGAGGGAAAAGAAACAAGCTAAACAGAGAGAGGGCGAGGGAATATACAGACAGGGAAATTACAAACGAAGAACAAGAAGAAAACAGAGTCGACAGACAGCCGACAGACTTGGATTATTTATTAAGCTTATTTTTTAAAAAGGGGGAATATTGTCGAGATTGTTTTTGAGGGACTCAACAACATTCCACTATTTTAGGGATGGCCGGTGTTCTTGTAGAGACTATTGGTAGTTGCTTCTTTGGAAGATGAAGCTGTGACTATTTGACTGTGATCATGATTAGTGCAACAGATGAACTGATACTTGGCTTGCTGAAGGAAAGAGTAGCTGCAAAAAAAATTTCTGTACAATGAATCTGCTACATTTGACTACTTATTCTGTCCAATTTGATTTAGATGGTATTTTCAAATATAGGGATGAAGCTCATCACTCCTCAGTTGCCTGTTTATTTGCAGATAGTCTTGGTGAACTGTGTCTGATGATGAAGACTTAGTCTTGGTGAACGCTGTTTGATGATGAAGTTCCTCGGTCCGCACCCTTCGTATGTTTGAGGTTGAAGGTGAACTCTGCTTCTTTTTATACTATAATCTTTCGTTCTCTTTTTTATGGTCTGATCCTTTGCCTGTGTAAAGCTACTGCAAGTCTAGGTCCTTAGAGATGATGGTGTATGGCTTATTCAGTGCAAGCAGAGATGACTAAGAATTTGATAGCTAGAAATTTTCAGCATAAATTGATATATTTGTTGATGTTTGAATCTTCATAGGCCTTATTGGTAATACGTTCAAGTGCAAAAGTAGTGTGGGATTTGTCCAAAAATATACTCCCTCCTTCCATGTTTATTTGACGTTGGTTAGCTTATTTTTGAGCTAACCAACGTCAAATATAAAAAACCGGAGGAAGTAATATATATCCAAGGAAAACCTTTCACAGAGTAAACCATCCACAAAATACCAAACCTAGGCCATCATAACTGACATGTTTACCTACAATTTGGTGCCAGTAGAACAAGCTACTTAATGGTGTTTGAAACCTTGGCAAAACCATTGTTGGTTGATGAGTTCTAAGCTTTTTTTACAGGAAATAATCTGCCAATTACTAGTAGAAAAGCTCACCCATGAATCCATTAACGGTTCTGACCATGCTTGATACATTTTTGTCTGAAGTAGCTAATGCAAATACTAAAGTGACAAGTGAAATCGAGTAAAACAGTATCCTGCATTCCTGTACCATACCATGCTTGATACATTTTTTAGTTCAGTTATAACTTGGAAGTTGGAACTGCGAATTGTACATTAATCCTCTGTTTTGAACTTTTGATTGATCGACTGATTGCCATTTCATGATCTAAAAAAGGTCATTGACATTTAGACGTTCTGCAGTGATGGGACAAAACGATTACATATCTAATGCCATTTCTTTATTGGCAGATGTAGCTTATATCCCAGAGTACAATTTCGCCATGAAGTCAAAACTGGACGCTGGCCGGGAGTACATAGCCGAGATCTTTAGAACTGTAAAAAGAACACCTTCGAAAACTCAGGTAAATGCATGTACAAGATTCATCAGGCATTGCTTGGTAGAAATCCTCATGATGTTTCATCTGCTAAAACCACATTTTTTCTTTCTTTGGGACACTTTGAGAAGGCAAACACCAGCAAGCTGCAACAACTACATTTGCCCCTCGTCCGTCCTTCGCGGCGGCGCGTCACGATCTAAGAACTCCTTCACGGTGGCCGGGAAGGCGATGATGGGCGATGCGCCACGATGCCGCACTTCTTCTTCCTCCTCTTCCTCTTCCCATGACCACGACGCCTTGGCGAGCAGCAGGTGAGCCAGCCTCGCCGGCTCCGCGCACTCGCCGTCGCCGAAGAAGTGGTCCACCCAGCCGTCCACCCGTCTCTTCTCCCTTTCGCATTTGGGCCCCACCACGCCGACGACCTTGGCCATGAACCCCTCGCCGCCGCTGCAATCGCATCCGCAACTGTCGTCGCTGTCGCTGCCGCCGCGCCGTGGCGGCGACAGGCCGAGGAGCGACATGAGCCGCGCGATGTCCTGATCCCCGCTCTCGTCGGCGGCGGCGGCGGCGCCGTCACCGGCGCCGAGTCGGGGTTGTTCCGGTAAGCGCTCGTCGTCTTTGGGGAGCGTGAGGAAGTCCAGCGCCGGGCCGCTGCTCTCGCCGCCGGGGCGGTCGGCTGTCGTCGTCGTGTTCGTCGCTGCGCCGAGGAAGAGGGGCGACGCGGTCATGGTGTACGAGAACAGCGGCGGCGGCGGCGGCGATTGCTGCTCCGCCGCAAGCCGGTCTTCGACCTGCTTGAGGGACGCGAAGAAGCCGGCGTGCCTCGAGAAGGGCTGCATCCCGGGCGGAAATTCCGCGCGCGCCGCCGCCGCCGCTAATGGCGCCGCCAAGTCCGGACGCCACGGCGCGGCGAGATTGGGGTGGATTGGGGCCAAATGCTTGTTTAGTTTTTGTACTAGAGGAGGCCTCTATAATATGCTTTGTACTACTGCGTTTTATGATCGGAATTGACTAACGTCTAATGCGATTTCTCTGGATCCGATCTGACTACTGAAGTTGGTCTCGAGAATTGGGAGTTTTCAGTACACATCACAATTGAACTTAGGAGTATTGGGCAGCATCACTGAAAAATCATGTACCCTTCATGAATCTGCCGTTTTGGATGGAACTACAACGAACGAACAGATTTACCGCTCGGATAACAGCAGGAAGCATGCGGGTCAACAAATCTGAATTTTAAGTCTGAATTTCCAAACATCCAATGAAGGTGATGGGTACAAAGAACAGACAGCTGACACAAATCAATGTTCCGTCTTATAAACTAAGCATCAGGGGATTTAGGGCATCGCCATGAATCTCGATACTGGTAAAGTGGTAAAATAACATCCTAATACAAACTCTGCTGCTTAGGCACTGCCCAGACCTGAACCTCGGTTTGTAATCAGTCAGTAGTACGTGCAAGAACCATAACCTGCAAACCAGATTCAGAGCTTCTGTCAGAAACAAGATTTCAGAGTTTTTTTTTTTAAGTTAAGATCTGTATTGATGAAGTTAAGTATACTTGGATCAGACTGCACGACGAGAGCTGAATTCTGGAAGTAGCAGTTCCAGGCATTCCTGCCATGGGCAGCGTAGTAGAGGTTCATGGCGACTGCGGCATGCGACACCAGGTTGTCGGGCTTGTAGCATGGGCCGCCTGGCTGAATCACTCCACAGTTCACCTGAGAACAGGCGTAGTTGAGATTCGCCGTCAGAACCTTCTCATCTGCTGATGGCTTCGCCACGCACCAGGTTTTCTGTGTTGGTAGAGATCAAAATGGATTATCAGAGTACATACATTTGAAAATGTTCTCAGATTTCAAGATAGAAGGAATAAGAATGTCTCAATTTTGTAGCTCAAGAATGAGTTCAGTGCAATAGAACTTTCTTGTCAAGGAGCTTTAAATGTCATCACTAGGTGCTTAGAGTGTCCTACCAATATGAGTGCGTAGATTCTGAAGACCACTACATTTTACAATGATAGACGTACATAACAAGGCACGTTAGTGCCATCTACTGTCATTATATTATTGTCTGGATTCGCATATGAATCATCAGGAAAAGAATAGCTTGGCGTAAAGAGCAGGAGAAGAAACTAAATTTAGGTACCTGCCCCTCAGCAAGTCCAATGGTGCCGCCTGCGAAAACAAGAAACAGTTGCCAATTTTAGATAGGTTTCAAATAGGTAGAGTTCACTGACGAAGGATAGCAAGCAAGTTCAGATCATAACTAGATCTTGGCAATGAATCTACAGTTGATAGCTAGGATCTGTCCTTTCCCTGAAAGCCTGAACTGAGATCAATATTTTGTCATGACTAAAAACAGAAGCAATCTCTAGAAATAATAATTTTCACCATATCTAGGCCAAATCACAAGCACAACACAGTGAAAACAGTCTGCTAGGAAGTGTGATTCAGAACATTGGAGAAATAAAAACTGAGCAAAAGGTTCATTGGGCTAACTTCAGCAGAAATGGAACCTTACACTCTTACAGAAGGAACAGTGCTAAATCACCTACTGCAGGGAGAATGAGCTTACCTGAGGTGAAGTAGAGGAGCACAAGCCCCAGAGAGAAGAGCAGAAGGGATGCAGATGGCTGAGCCCCTCTGACCATCTTGCTCTGGAACAGGCACTGGTACCAAGCTCGACTGTGGAAGCCGAAAAGGGATAGATGAGTGCTGGGGTCTAGTGCAGATGGCTGGTTTATAAAGACAGTGGAAAGCTAAAAAAGGGGCGACTTGATTACCTTGTTGAGTAGATGCACTGCTTGGAGACAAAAGGAGGCTGATGGTCATGGTACATGTGACTCTGGTTTCTGGCTTCTCCCCGGAGCAACCTACCATGTGCGCCTGGTCTTGAGCAGGATAAACAATTTCGGTTTCTTGTGTGACATCTGAACTCTGAAGCCTGATCCGATCACAGAGTTTGGTTGATCTACACTGAACATTTTGGCCCACATTGACCAGCAATCTGGCATCAGTCCAACCATGGTTTCCTCTGTCCATGACCTTTGTGATGTATGCAAGTCAAAGCAGCAGCAAAAGCGTTACTGTTCAAACTAGCTTGAAATTTCAGAAGTTGTTCGCTGTCAGTTCAATTATTGACATAAAACACATCCCTATTTTCCTGGGAGGGAAGTTTTGTGTTTATGGATTAACCTATGGCTTTATAGGTTTTTTTATTTTGTTTACCTAGTCCCTTTTTGTACAACATGATGATTTCCATATCTTTGTGACAGATCCATAAATTATATACTACCTCACCATACATAACCCTCTGCAAGACTGCAAGAGCAGAAAATCCATTCTCGGTGACTATCCATCAGCTAAATCAGCCTATCAGCAGTCACTTACCATTACAGATTGTAGGCAGGCACCATTTGCTTGTTTAGCACATAGCTTGCTTTGTTCCTTATTCTTCTCCTTTCTCTAATTCTGTTTCATATTTGACTTTGCCTCTTTGTTGCTTTGCTAGCTACTGCTCTTACAGCCTTGACCGAATTCCTGATTCAGTCACTGGTTAACAGTTTTATTCTTTTGTGTGAACAAGATTTTTTTTTTTTTTTGGGGGGGTGGGGGGAGATTATTGAACATAAGTTTCTGGGCAGGAAAGAGATGCAAAACCTTATGTGCACGCTATCCCAAATAGATGGTGCCAAATACGAAAAAGGGAAAAACTACAGGAGGGCATCTCATGATGGATGCATGATAATTAGCAACTAGTCATTCACTACAGCCAAGAATTGCTAAGTGCATGAGGACACTTTCGAGCATGCAGAACAAACACACGATTAACATAGTGGGGGGGAAAGGGATGAACCATTTATTTCTGTATCATTGCAGATGTATGTAAAGCAAAACCAAGTATAAAACTACCAAAACGTTTTGTTTCACCAACATTAACAATGACCTCAGTACATAAACAAACCATCTTACTAAAACCGAACGGTAGAAGCAACATCAGATCCGATACCTAGGTAACTTGAGTTCAGTGCTACCTATACCTAGATCAAAGAAAAAGTAGAAAACGAAACACACTGCTAGATGCTGTTACAAAAGACGGTGTGTGCTGAGTTGCTGACAATACATGAAAGGAGTTTAAGCTCACCTAGTGAAACTTTGGCCATTAACTTCAATCCTTATTTCTATTAATTAGTCACAAAAGGAGAGAATATCAATGCTTGTGGTGCAAATACTTTGGTCTCAAAGTTTCCTAATACATGTGGGTTTGAAAGCGAGACTGCAGAAACGGTTTAGCTAAGTACATAAAAATATTCCGCGTATACTATTGAAGATGGAAAACCATATTATTACAAGATGAAACATATCATTTCCTTTGGATTTCTATAGTATGACTGTCAAATGAAAATACAACTTGGTCAAGTTAAAAGGAAAACCATCAGGGCAGTATCCGATACTTTACCTTCCAGTAACCTCACAAAGTGTGATGCATATTGTACATATGCTGAAAGAGTGCACTTCCAAAGACAGCTCAATTGTTTCAATGCCTCTCCAGTTGTTTTAATTAGTTTATTTTTGGCAAAAGCGAGAATAATGGGTAGATAGTTCAAGGAAATAACAACAACAGTAACACGCCGAGACAAAACTTTCTTAGTTAGTACTTAGTAGTAACTTATTGACAAGCTCATGTAATCATATTTTAAGGCAGCTGGCGTCTTCCATAGCCAAACACAGTCAGCCAAGTACATACTCAAGTGTTATTTTTCTTATCATCTCATTTTGTGCATTCATCCACTATTATATGACTAATGGAAAGTTGGAAACTGCATAAAAAATTCTCATCTCCTAGACATTCCAAAACAAGAACCCAACAGAGAAAGCAACTATTATCATTTTGCTAAGATGTCAAGCCAATATGCTTGCAGTGATATGTACATTCAGAAAGGGAAAACGGAACAATCAAGAATCTACTACTATTATGTATTATCCAGCATGTTCATTTCTAGGTTATTACTCACATTGGAAGACCTGTGGTCACCCATTTCGAGCCCGCCTCTTCTAAATTCTACCCTCACAAATGTAAACTATTTATATGGCAATTTTAGTTCTCAAAGGCATAATTCCAGTTAGCAATGTGCAATAATAGTTCATTATTGTGACACTGAGGGCCACCAGATCACCTAAATCGTATTCATAATGGTGATTCAACCAGATTAGTTACACAAAATACAATTTGTTGTTTCACAACCACACAGACCACAGTACAGTATAACTGCTGAAAGGAAATATGCTTGCACTGGTATGTGCAATTCAGAAAGGAAAAAAGGGGGAAAATCAAGAATCAACTACTATTATGAATTATCTTGCATGTTCATTTCAAGGCTAATACTCTCACATTGAAAGACTTGTGACCATCCCGATCAAGACTGCCTCTTCTAGGAATCTAGGTTCTACCCTCAAGAATGTAAACTATTTGTCAGTTTTACTTCTCAAAGGCAAGTTTCCAGTTAGCAATGTGCCAGCAGATCACCTGAATTGTGTATTCCTAATGGTAAATTGGTAATTCAACCAGATGAGTTACACAAAGTGCATTATGTTGTCTAACAACCACACAGACCACAGTACAGTACTCAGTGGAGACAACTATAACTGCTGATTTAAGCAGTTGCCCAGGAAGCTTGCAGCAATTGAAGCCAGCAACAAACGCCAAACAGGTATAGACAGACAGACAGCAGATGGTTGGTGCCATGAGCAAGCAGCAATACAGCACCATGCAAGAAGAGACGAGCATACCTTCGGCATTATTACCTCTTGCCCTCAGGGATCAAGGCTGATGGCTGGAGCTTCCAAAGGCACGACGAAGATGTCCTCCACATTGTACTCCTCGCCCTCTGCTTGCGCAGGCCCAAATTGCTACCACCGGCCAGCTTGCCGCCCGCGCGGTGGACTTGCCACCGCTGTGAGAGAGGAAGGGATGGGCGACGGGACGGGCTTGTCGTCGGCGATGAGGTTCGAGGGCGCGGCATAGCGAAGAGGAGGTGGCCGGGGCAGAGGATGCGGCGGCGCGGGCGGAGGGGGTAATTGGTAGGGGGATTGATGGGTTGCGCGGCGCCGGGAAGAGGCCAGTCTCCCCCACTAATGGCGGCGGTGGACACAGGGCAAGGATGGCGCTCGGCCGCTCGGGGGATCGAGGTCATGGCCATGGCGGCGGCGCCGGCGCCGCGGGTCTCTCGGCTTCGATGCCCGAGCGTACGTGGCGGTTTGAATCGGCGTAGTGTCGAGCTGTGTGACAGTGTGAGCATGTGGTGCATCGTACTCGTGAGTCGTGTCCTCTGAAATGTTGCAGTTTGCCCATTTTTCTTGTAATAATTCAGTTTTTTTAAGTCTTACGAATTATTGTGAGCTGAGACTTGAAAGTGATACAGAATTTTTATGCATTTGTACTAACATGCAGTATTTCCTATGCTGTGTTGGGAACGCATGGAGTACATTTCTTTCAAAGTGCCCCCCACACCCACAGCCCACAGGTAAAGATCAAGAATTCAAGATCAACAAAGAATGACTAAGAGTGAAATAATGAACACTAATTCACAGTTAAAAAAACTCTATTTCACAGCAAAAAATGTAAGGATAAGCATTGACGCCAAATGCAAGTGGATTAAAAGAGCAATATATCACTGAGCTAGAGTTCTGAAGTCTGAAAGAGCACCATACAATTGCAGTGCATTTGGTCGCTGAAACTCTGAAAGCGCATCCCACCAACAAGGCCCAAGCACAGCTCAACGCGAGGAATACATCATTATAACTAAATTAACTAACAATGTTGCATTGGCATTTGGCCATCTGATTGACAAAAGAACATGTTTAAGATACTGTGCATGAAGCACCCAACCATAGTCAAAATATACCAACAACATGAGACTACTAGTACTTTATCATGTCTTTTTTCGAGGAATACTTTATCATGTCTGATGCCCACTCCATATAACTTGAGTTCAGTACTCTACTAAATTACCTGCAACGAGAAGGTTTTTTCAGAAGTTACTCCAGCTGATACATGATGTTCGAAGCTATAGCTAGAGAACCGAGATATTCCTACTTGTGATACACAAATAACTTACCTAGGATAAAGTTAGCCATAACCCCTTGCTCCCTGTTCCTCTGATCATCCAATGAATGTCTGCCTAGTCATCCCCACCATATGGTAATCCCCAGGCGATCCCATTATCCTGCCACTTTTCTTAGCAGATCGCCGGGATGGTCCGGCTCCCTTTTCAGCCAAGTTGATGGCATTAGACCAATTGGCCATCCCTTCAAAGACATGAAATTAATGGAAGTCAATCACAAGCCTAGTAATGGGCAAATCTGGAATTGTGAATGTGGGATCAATCTTATGGGCAAATTCTGAATAGCTAGCCATGCATATCTAACCACATATAAACAAGCTTGTGAGACATGCAGATGGAAAGAAGTCAAATAGGCTATTATAGCATGATATGATGGTAACTGTATCACATTAACAAATAAATTTATACTCCCCCATATGGCTTCCAGAAAAATTTCTTTCAATTGGAAGTCTACCATTCTACCAAAAGATGTCACATAGGAACTACGGAGATATCTTCAAACTCATGATGCAACCAACCAGCAATCCAGCCTAGTCTTGAACAATATTCTTGAAGCAAAGCATCCGCATTACCATATATATAAAGAAAATACCAAGATAGCAAACTAAGTCAACACTAACTAGTTGAGTAATAAACGAATGGAGCAGTTTCATAGTTTTAATAAGAAAGTCAGAAAGTTTTAGTTGAAATTTTTGCAATTCAATATGGAAAGGTTGTAAGGTTGCAGTACAGTTTTTTCACTGTTAGTGAAAGTTCAAACTACTAATTACGTAGAGAATTAGAAATTTCATGTTAAAACTTCGAATATTCGAGTTGAAAAACTTAGAATTTGTGTTGCAATCAACTTTTCAAACTGAAAGCATTTTTTGAG
The DNA here is from genome assembly GCA_000325765.3 of Leersia perrieri. Taxonomy (NCBI): domain Eukaryota; kingdom Viridiplantae; phylum Streptophyta; class Magnoliopsida; order Poales; family Poaceae; genus Leersia; species Leersia perrieri. Next base: position 6,431,124 of record CM002476.1, read on the forward strand.
TTGGAAGTTACAAGCTTTTCTCACTATACTTTAGTTAATTGATGAAGCTCAACTGTAGAAATCAAAGCATGCATGGCCTAGAGGAATACATTTCTACTAATAAGTTCTAAGCATATTCTCAAAAAAATAAGTTCTAAGCATAGGCAAGGGAAATCACAAAACCTTGCATTGACAAAACTAGTACACAGCACACAGCTTCGATGTACAGAGCAACAGCTTCCATGTACTAGTAGAGAAGACTTGAACATAACACATAAACAATCAATACAGAGGCAGAGACATGGCAACAGAGCAACAGGACAATACTAATACAGTACACACATCGACGAGGCAGGGACGCACGACACGATGAATTACCTGAGGAGAGCGCCCGTGGAAGCATCCAAGTGCGAGTGAATCGGTTGGCGATGCAGTAGCTCGGCGGCGCAACAAGCTTGTAGCGCTCGCACTCCACAACCCTGTGGGCTCGCACGTCGACGCCGAACAGGTGCTCCTCCAGGAAGAAGTACACCACATCGGGGTTCTCCGGGTGGATGAGCGCGAGCACGGGGATCTCCTTCGACAGGCCAGTCGCCTTGTAGCTCCTGTCCGCCCAGATCTCGGCGAACCTCGCCTCGCACTCGAGCGTCCACTCGTCGGAGTCCGGATCCACCAGCGTCCACACGCTCACCTTGGGGAGAAGGCCGCGGCGAGGACGGGCGTACGTGTCCACGAATCGCACCTTGCCGGCGCTGACGCCCACGTAGCGGAACTTGTCGGTGACGCCCCAACCTTCCCTGCACTGGAGCACCTTCTCCTTGGTGTACTTGACGAAGCGCAGCACCGGCTTGTCGGCGAAGGCATCGCTGGTGATGATTCCCCAGGTGAGATCGACCCACCAGAGCCTCCCGTGATGCGAGAACACGCCGATGGGGACGAACGGCCGTGGCGCGAGCGGGTAATCGACCCTCTTGTCGACCCACTCCCCAATCTCGGACGAGAAGCAGAGGATGGTGGCCTTGTCGCTGCCGATGATAGGCTGGAGCTCGGCGACCATGTAGTGGCTACCGCCACGGGGTGATGTGATTAGGCCGAGCATGGCCTGGTGCAGGATGGGCTCCTCCGGGTCCGGGAGGTGGAACGCCGAGCCGGTGACGGAGTTGAGGACGAAGTAGCGGGACGCGGTGTCGCACCAACTGAGGGATTGGTGGCGCTGGTTGTCGATGATTTTGCGGGTCAAGGAGCGGCCCAGGTTGGCCTGGAGGAGGAGGAGGCCCGAGGCGTCAGCGGCGAGGACGAACGGGAAGAAGCGCGGCGTGGGGGGCTCCGGGAACACCTTGTCGGAGACGGTGAGGATCGCCACTCGCGGTGGCGCCGCGAACGCGACGGAGATGTCGGCGCGCTCGCCTTCCCCGGCGGCGCGCACGCTCGGGATGCTGCCCAGGATGACCCACGTCGACGTCGGCGGCGGCGAGTCGCGCGGCGGCGCGGTGCCGCCCTCGGGCGCCGGGTGCGATACGCCGGCGGCGGTGGCGTACAGCGTGGCCGGCAGCGGCAGCGCCGGTGGTGACGACATCCGTGCTCCCGCGGGAGGAGACAAGTCACGAGTGGGTTTTTGGTTGGTGATTTCCCGGGGTACGAGGCACAAGTGGAGTGAGGTGAAGCCTAGGGTTTTGAAGGCGGAGGGGAATGGATTGGCTTGGCTTGGCTTGTCCCATTGCTGTCCGTACGAGTTTGAATTCCATCATTTTGTCTCGACTTGTTGGACTGAAACACGACCGCGCCGTGCCAGAGTTGCGTCCAGCTGTGACCTGTGTGGCTCTTTCTCGTGATCATGTTGCTTTCTGTTTTCACAGTTCTAGTAGTACCAGTACATGTTGCTTTCAGTTTTCTGCCTTGCTCGTGCGTGTTAGCTTTGGCAAGGTATTCAAGTTTCAGACTTTGCCTTGAAAGTGATAAAGCTAGACTTTACCTAAGTGGATTTCTAAAGAAATTTGAATATGTTTAGGAACAAGATTGTTTTTTAAACTAGTATCGAAATTGAGCTGTATCGGGACGAGGGAGCAGAGTGCAGTAACGTTGAACAATATTTCACTGTCCTATACAGCAGAAACCAACCGGAAATAAACCTTCATGCCATGAGGATTGCTGAAAAAAAAAGAGTGGTATCCCCTCCAGACTTGGAAGAACAAATGAAAATGATTCTGGGCGGCATGTACCACATATGACAACAAGAACCAACCGCATCAGCAATTTTTAAGTTTCTTTGACAATCGTATTAAATTCGTAGAGTAGAATCACTCAAATTTGTAAGGTATTACGCCATGGATCATCAAATGCACGAAAGCAGTAGAATCACTCAAGAGTGTCACAACTCACAACATTGCAGCTCAGGGCACTGAAACTCTGAAAGCATCGCTGAAGTAACTTACTTCAGCCAGACTGATCCATCTAAGGTACTCAAAATACTACTATTAGCTCACAATTACATGAGATGATAAGCTCACATACTAAACACTAGTACTAGCTCACAGTCTGGGTGGATGGCAAATTGCAGGAACAACTGAAAAAGTCATGGCTCATAGCATTACAATTATTCCAAGTCACTTAAACATCACCAGCTCACATTTGGAATACAGTTCTTCATCCAAGGTTTCACAGATATAGCCATAGTAAGGTTTTAAAAATCTACCAGCATTTCACCATCTGATGGACAAAAAAGGCATTAAGTTACTGAGCACAAGGACTCCCCACCATTGTCAAAAAACCACCCATCAACGCTGATCGAGTTTAGCATCCCACACCTGTTTCACACAACTTCATATGGTCAGTGGTGGGCATTCAGACAAATAGTATATATTTTGTGACTGATCAATCAACATAAAGAAAAACATATCTATAATTACTATTTGGATCGATGACACAGACCACACCGTGTACTGAAATGCCAAGGGATGGGAATAATGTTAGAGGCTGTCGAGTTCAGATTATTTGCTATACAATCAAGGGAAAGTCATTTTAGAACTTAGAGGTATATACACCTCTGTTTTGCATGTGGCCTAAATAGTTATATAAAAATTTTAAAAAAATTGTTTAGATGTGTTATGATAATATAAGTTAGCTCACAAACATGCAACTTCAAATTTGACCTCTATTTGGAGAAACTAAAATAACAAATTATGTCTACAAGATTTTTAGAATCAAGATTGGAATACTATTGAAATACATAAGCATCAGCAATAATAAGTTTTCTGAATAGAACTCATATTTCCTTGTAAGTTTATAGTCGTAGATCAGTAGTAGGTGTATCATCAGTTGGCAGTTATCACGTACTCATATGAAGTACTACTAGTACTAGTTTCTTAAGACTGCATGTATCACCTCGAAAAAACAAATTGTAACAAAAATATGAGATTTTTAGAAACTCATATGAAGTAGTCACATAAAGGCCACATTTATACATCAGGTTTATAAACGTATACTTGAGCTAAATACATTGTCATCAGAAGTTCAGAACAGTATAGTTTTGCTACAGGCCTACAGCCTACAATGCGTCTAGTGCATTACAATTCACAAATGCCAATGGAATGGAAGTGATGATTGATGAATAACATTGCAAGAACCAATGAACAAACAAAATGTCAACGAAGTGAAGCCACACGAGCACTCGAGCAGTGTCATAACCAATGGACAACGAAGAGAAGCCAGACGAACAGTGTCAAAACCGATGGACAACAGTGTAAATTCATTCAGATATATGCGCATTGGATACGTGCTGCGCCATTACCTGAGGAGAGCTCCCTTGGCAGCTCCCAAGCGCGAACGAAGCGAGTGGCGAGGGCGAAACTCGGCGGTGCAACCAGCTCGTAGACCTCACACTCCACAACCTTGCGCGCCCGCACGTCGACGCCGAAGAGGTGCTCCTCCAGGAAGAAGTAGACCACGTCCGGGTTCTTGGGGTGGATGAGCGCGAGCACGGGGATCTTGTTCGGCAGCCCGGTCGCCGTGTAGCTCTCGTCGGCCCAGATCTCCGCGAAGCTCGCCTCGTGCTCCAGCGTCCACTCGTCGGTGCCCGGATCGGCCAGCGTCCACACGCTGATCTTGGGAGGATGGGGAGCAGCAGTGTTCCTCTGGTACATGTCCACGAACCGCAGCTTGCCGGCGCTCACACCCACGCATCGGTACTTGTCGAGCACTCCCCAAGCTTCCCCGCACTTGAGCTCCTTGCCCGGCGGGAGCGGAACGACGCGCAGCGCCGGCGCGGCGGCGAAGGGGTCGCAGGCGATGAGGCACCATGAGAGGTCGACGAACCAGAGCTTCCCCGAGTGCGAGACCGCGCCGTTGGGGCAAAGCATCCGGCGAGAGAGCGGGTAATGGACCTTCTTCCTCACCCACTCCCCGGAGTCGGAGGAGAAGCAGAGGAGGTGGGCGTAGTCCGCGCCGTACATGGGCTGGAGCTCGACGACCATGTACCCGCCGCCGCTGCCGCCCGCGGCGGCGGCGAGGAGGCCCATGTGGCCGTTGTCCATGACGAGCTCCGGTTCGGGGAGGGGGAAGGCGGCGGCGGCGGTGGTGGCGTCGAGGACGAAGTCGCGCCACATGAACTCCTGGAGGTCGGGGCGGTCGATGATGGTGGGGCCCTTGCAGCGGCCTTGGTTGGCGTGGAGGAGGAGGAGGCCGGAGGCGTCGGCGGCGGCGATGACGCTGGGGAAGTTGCGCGGCGTGGTGGTGTCCGGGAAGATCCGCGGCGGGATGGTGAGCAGCGACACGCGTGGGGGCGATTTGAGCGCGAGGGAGAGGTCGGCGGCGGCGGCAGAGGGATCCACGGTGGCGGAGACGCGCGCGATGCTGCCGAGGATCACCCACGTCGGCGGCGGCGGCGCCTGCGGCAGCTGCGGAGGAGGCGGCTGCTACACCGGCTGCGGCTGCGGCGGCGGCGGTTCTGGTGCAGAGGCGCAGCAGCGTTTGGAGCTTGAACATCGCGGCTGCTCTGCTCGTCGTCGAGTCTTTTCGCGTTCTCCTCGCGAGGGGAGGGTGGGCAAATGATGATACGGCCGCGCTGGGTGATCGGCGTGTCGTGTTTTTGTTCACGGCGTGTCGGTGCTTTGGGCTCATTGCCTTCTTTTTTGTCCTTTCGCTGCACTGCCTCTTCTTTTTTGTTCTCCGAGGCTCCGATGCATTTGGCTCATTGGCTGTTCTTTTCTGTACGCCCCTTGACCAGACCAAACAGGGTGCTTTCTTTCTTTCTTTTTGAATTAACGGGATGGTAAAAAACAGGATAACATAGTGTACTTACATGGAAAATCATCTTTCTTTGTGACTGATTTTACTCGGACATCGTCAATACATTCTCATTCTTTTGCACATTATTGCATGTAGACATGTCGTATAGCCGTGCATCACTAAAATGTTGCAATGGGAAAAAAAAATAACCGTGTAGTACCTGTAACATCCAGCAAGACGGGCAGCCACAGCAAGCGGTGGGAGCAGCAGATCGTGATCGTCCATTGCCGGGCTTGCTGCGGCCTTTGAACGTTGTGTGAGCTCCACAGACAAAAATGAGCACCCAATCATATCGCCGGGGTTGTGGCTGGGACTACGGAAAGATCTCTGTAGCACGCAACGTGTCCTTGCCTGGGTGCCTGGGAGTACGGAAAGATTTTGTTGCGAAGGTAAAGCAAAAGATTTTGGACTTCGCAATAGTCGTTGCATCGGAACGGACGGTGGGCATTGCAGCTGTTATCTGTCTGTGTGCTCGGGCCTCGGGATCAGCGTGACCACATCCCACAGCCGGCTGCCATCTCCGTGACAGCCTTTGACAAGAAAAGATTTGCTTGAAACTCGAACCAAACAGAAAAAGGAAAATTACACAAATCTTACACCGAGTGGTTTGCCTGGTTGTTCCCCCAACCGTGGAGGAAAAACAAGCCCTTGCCCTTTGCATTGCCGCATCGCCATTCCCTGCATTGATTAGTTCTCAGCACACTGCCAACCGAAGTATACAGTAAATATGACCGAAGTTTCAGCACGAATATATATGAAGTGCACTTGACTTTGGCACGTTATGTGTAGCTCTGCAATTTGGTAGGAGTACATGAACTAGTGAACGAATAACTGAAATTTAGAACGCAGGCACCAACATGAGATAATGCAGTAACATGTTGAACCCAAACCGTGCAATGCATAGAATAACAGATATTCAATGGACCGAGAGCATCTCCAACATTATGTTAAAATTTGATTTCCAAAAATTTGGATTGGGGTATCCAAAAAATATTTGGCACAAAAATCAGCCCTTACTCCAACAGTGTCTGTCAGTGATATGGGTCCGGGGTATAGTGAGGATACGATACACGAAGGGGAGAAATACATCAGCACAACCGACGTACGCCAAGAATGCGCTTTGTATTACATAAGAAGGTCCGGGCCACAGGCAGCCACGTGGCCACCCCGAGGGGGCTTGCCCCCGGAGGCCATCACTCTCTAAATGAAGAGGTTCGGGAGCACCCGGACCCCTGCTCCATCAACCCGCACCTCTCCCGTGAGAGGGGCAAGTTCAACCTCCAACCACCCCGTTTAATGCAAAAGGGGTGGCCAGGCGCTGTCCCATCGTATTTAATGCGATGTGAGGCGCGCCCATCAGTAATCATCATCCCCTTTTGCCTAACCAGGAAAGAAAGCAAGAAAGTCTTCATCAGTGACCGCGAACTGACCGCGCGGACAGGCTACCCACGCCCCTCCCCCAGCCGGTCACCGTTGCATTTAATGCGACGGACGGCCGCGTGAGAGTGAGAGAGAGAGGGCGAGGGCTAGGGGCGTTGTGTCGTCTCTAACCAGGTCGGAGGGCCGTTGACAAGTAGGTCCCATGGAGTAGGTAGATTGACCACTCCCCACGCTAGCAACACCACGGCTTCATCGCCCGTTTTTCTCCACCAACACTCGCGACGTGGCGACAGGAGCAGGTATAGGGGCAGGCCCCCGACAAGACAAAGCATGAGCCACTCCACGGCGTGAAGTGAGATAAGAAAGTTTAGGACTACTGTGGTGTCCCCTTGCACTATAAAAGGAGGCCAAAGTCCATCGCAGTAGAGGTTGGACTCCATAATCCTTAGCTTGCCTCAGTCATCAGCTCCACCCCCTCCCAGGAAAGAACTCCATCCAAGTAGAAGGAAAAGAGATTGGGAGAAGAGTCAGATAATACTCTGATTGTAGCATAGAAAAATCACCATACCAAATCCCTGTAATCCTTCATCTACCATATCAACAACAAGAACAGGAGTAGTGTATTACGCTTCCCAGCGGCCCGAACCTGTATAAATCTCTGTATCATGTGTGCTTAGTTCGTTTTTTCCTCCTGCCCACCTTCTTCTTCTCCTTAGCTCGGACCTCGGCACACCGCATTGTTGACACCAGATTTTGGTATCGGCTTACAAACCGATGAGAAGATGGATCGGGTTGACATAGGACTGGACATGGAGATTAATTTGATAGAGACTAGAAGCCAATGGAGACCAAGTCAAAACAAGACAAGCTGAGCTGAGTCGGGTTCGGAGTCCATTTGTATCTAGATTAGGAAAGTGTGTTATTTTCTTTGTCTGCGAGTTATCAGAGTGCTAGTTTTGTAAAGTTAAGAGTTAGTTTTCTTTTATGTAACGATTACATATGTTAAGCTGATCGAGTCGTGTGGCATTAGGAGTCGGTTGTCCATGGGTATAAATATTATAGCCCAGGTACTGTAATAGGGATCGACACTCTTTTGATACAATTTCGGCGCATTGCCACCCTAGCTCTTGCTAGGTTTTCGGCGAGATTGTGCTTTCGGGTCGTACTGCATTGATTTGGTTTGAACTACGACAGTAGGTATGTCTTGTCAAACTTTATGCCGATCATCATCGTTTCAGATGCCGATTAGTATGTCGCGTATCATATACATTGTTAGATCCCAGATCAATCGTGATATGTTGTTATCAATTCATCTGATTAGAACTTTCTTGGTTAAGTCCAATATTCTAATTAAGATGCTAATTAGGACTTTCTCAATTCAGTCCGATATTCTAATTAGGTTACTACTGCTAATAACATATCAAGGCTATGCTAAGTGTAATACGATGCATCCACCAACATGTGTATCATCGATTAGTGAATATGGATCGGTTAAAGATGGTATTAGCGCAAGCTGTCTCGACTCTGCTCGATTCTTCGGGTTAATACTGGATATAATCGGTTTAGATATGCTAATTGATGATATTCATGTTTCTATCGGGATTTCGGCCGATAGCTTACCCTTAATTCAATTTACTATATCTTTTACTCCATCGGCTCAATAGCCAATGCGGCTTCTCTTGACTAGACAACCGATTGCATAATGTGCTATCGACTACCCGTCATCGGCCCAGTGGCCGATGACACAACAGATCTAACCTTGATTTTATTCCTTGTTGATTGTAGGGTCAAATCAACTGGCACGCCCTGAACCCGATTGATGGGACCTGCACTAGAGTTAAGCAGATCTCTCAAGCCTTCGATGTGAACACGTGTAACCAAATTTTATGTCAACACGCACCCCTGTGCCAAACCGAAAAAGGGATCCCCGGGATCCCTGCGTGTCGAGTACACGCCTCGACAGTGTCCCTAATTTTGATTTTCTAAAATTTTGAAATATGGCAAATTAACCATCATAGGTGGATTAGTCTTCAACTTTTATTATTACTCCCTTCGATTTTAAATAAATGACGTCGGTTAGTTTAAATCTAAACTAACCGACGTCAACTAAAAAAAAAACAGAGAGAGTATTATTTTTCTTTTTTTGGTACTAGGGAGATTGGCTCTTTATAGGTTGATCGTGCACCATGCAAAACAGCACAAGGGCAACACATGCATGCGGTAGGGTGCCGGTAGGTCGAGGCCGTGCTTGCACTGCTCTACCTGAGCTTCCCTGCTTTGCTGTCAAGCCGAGAGAGAGAGAGAGAGATCACCACAAGAAATGAAACTGAGGTGATACGCAGAATGAGTGCGAGAGAGAGAGAGGGACGAGGAAATTTGGCGCACGCGGACGACAAAATAGGTGCAGCGGAGGTGGAAATTGCACAGGCAGTCAATTTTCTCCCAGAGAGTGATTAGGAAAAAAAAAGCAGTTTAGTTTTAGGTCAGTATTAGGCATGGGGTAAAACTGGGACCAGGGTTTGGGCGGTGGGCGTTATTGAACACCAAATTGTATTCTTAATTTCCAAAACTAAGTTTTGGGGAAGATATTGATACTGTTGGAAATACTTTTAAGGCCGCAAAAAAGTGAGAATCTAGCGAAACACACTTTTTTCCTGCTTCTTCAGATTGTCACCGGCTAGATTTAACCAACTACTTCCTAGAAGCTAAAGCTCTCCTAAACATGCCCCATATCAATTTTTCCACACCAAACCACCACCCCTCTTCTCCAACAACCGAGGTGCGCGCCACCATCTCGAAACTCATGATTTGAGAAGAGGTGCTCACAAGAGAGTAAGAGTTGTACGAATCTCCACGTTTATCCATGGTTGGTGAAATTTGACTGGATTTTTTAATGATTACATGTGATAAAAATAGAGTTGATGCTCCCTCTGTTCCGTATAAGTTGATTTGGCTCGTCCTACTTTACGAAGTAAAAAAACGTACCAGTATCTCCAGCTCTTCTGACTTACGGGCTATTCAGATTGTTGTTATTTTAAACCATTCCATTATTTGGCAAACACCTAGATTTTGGATGCATTTAGTTTGTTACCAAATATTGGCAATACCTACTAAATTTGGTAAAATTCTAGAAACATTTTCTCATAAAATTATACCAACATTTGGAAAGGCATCAAACTAAACATCACCTCCACATTTTGACCTTGTCAAAATTTTGACATTACCAAATTTTGGCTTTGCTAATAGATGGTAAGGTTTATTTTCGTTAAAAATAAACTAAACAATTCATTCAAAAAAAACTAAACAAGCCCTTACAGTCATGGGCATGGAGGCTGACATATGGGCCAATGTGCGGTGGGACCCACTTGTCGGCCACAAAGGTATGAAGGCAAGGCAAGTCAGAGAATCTCAATCCATGAAAAACATATATTTATGGTCCAATGAAACTAGTTTAGTGTTGTAGATGTTGGTATGTTTTTTTTAATAATTTAAACTTTAAATAGTTTGACTTATGATAAGTCCAAAATAACTTGTAATATTGAGCGGAGGGATTACTCCCTCCAATTTCATAATTCTTGACGTTTTAGATAATGATGCAGTCTTTGAAATACAGCTTTGACCATTACTATTTTAAGAATATAAATAAATATCTAAAAATTTGTACTTTTGTTAAAGTATTTTTTAAGACTACTATATGCATACAATTTTCAAATTTTTAAACTAAATATTTTAAGTTATTTGCAATCAAAGTTTTAAAAGTTTGACGTAAACCTTGTCCAATGCGTCAAGAATTATGGACATGTAGGGAGTATACGAGAGTGTCTAGATAAATATTCGAGTCAAAATGATGTGTTTTACGAGAAAAAAACATTTATCGCCAACATTCGTATGGATATTTCTTAAAAAAAACATTCGTATGGATAGAAATCAGGATTTTTCATGTAAGACTTTGCATCCCTAGATATCTGTATCAGGGGGCTTTATACAAAAACGTGGAATTGTGGGTGAGTTCTGGCCATTGGATCTTGTACCAAACGTACTAACTAGAGACGCTTACCATCTCCCTCACCTTTGTGTTGCCCTTTTTCTTTCTGTAGCATTCGTCTGGCGCCGTAAGTATATATTATCTCAAGAAGAAAAAACTTGCATCTGTTCATATTATTGGGCATTTGAGGCTTAATCATGTAAGACTATACATCAATTCAAAAAATTACAAGTTATTAACCATTTTGGAGACAAACAGAGCATAATTTGGTAATAGTACTATAAAACTACACATCAATTCAGATTTCAGAAAATGACAGGTTCTTTAACCAATTTAGAGCAAAACAGAGCATAATTTGGTAGCAATACTTTAAGACTACACATCGTAGTTGTTGGGGTCGATGAGCACGATCGTCGGGACATTGTCCTGCTTCAGGCCGGCTTTATTGTAGCTATCGTTGCCCCATATCTCGGCCCATCATACCTCGTATTTAGGCTGCCACGTGGAGCACTCCGGATCGACCAACGTCCATATAACCACCATCAGATCGTCGCCCTCGCCGAGGCCGTTGATCTACATGTACCACAGCTTTCCCTCGCTCACCTTGGCACAACGGTCCCTGTCGATGTACTCACGCGAGGTAGGGGTGTCTACGCCAACCATGATGCAGCCGAGGTAGGGGTGTCTACGCCAACCATGATGCAGCCGTGTATTTTTACTAGAGATAAACGAACAAACAAACACATGAGGAAGGGAAACCTCGGCGTCGGACACCAGTACATCATGCGTCAAGGTCTCGTTACGCGTGTGAACAGCTTTGTGTGTTGCACTCGTGTTGGCCTCGAGGTCATGCCGGTGCACGTGGTGTGTTGCACAGTGAGACTAGTTGGTTATCAATTGCTAATGCATATGCTCGTGATCACTAGCGACATGCCCAACATTTTAAAGTTGAGTATTCAAAATCAGAGCGAGTAATTTTTTTACCATAAACCTAATATATTCAATATAAAACATTACATAGTTCTAGACCCTTAGCCATAGAGAGCACACTGAATTGAATAAAGAAATTTGTGTTTATTGAATGCAAGAGAGTAAGGGTGAATACCCTTAGGGTTCACCCTCTACATATATAGAGGCTGACTAAGGAGAAATTTCCTTTTTGCCCTTGATTATACACCTAGTAAGGATATGTTTTATGATTGATATTTTGAAAATGAGTAAATATGAATGACTAAGCAGAACGTGGTCTCTTGCCTTCTAGACTATACAAAATTCAAGCTATGAGAAAATATTTCTAAAAGCATACAATTCTTCAATCCTTAGGTATTTTCCAATCTCCCTTATAATAGGAGAGCTACATTCATGAAATAATTGTTCATAGAAATCCTAGAAACATAAAACAATGATTTGACATCATATATTTTGGATGTAGATAATTAGCAATCATTTTAAGAATTCAAAACACCGCGGACAAATATTAGAACTCTATTTACTCAATAAACCTTGATAACTCAACTTTATGTTTTAGACCTTGTAGAAGACACACTAATAATAATTTTTAAATGCTTCGTGTCGCGGTGTCCATCAGCCTCACTGACTCACGAGTCGGACAATGATTTAGGTCGCATGTTTGAGCCAAAAATGAGCTAGCAGGCCCGAGAAGAGTTACATTCAGCATAGTTTTTTGTTTTCCAACATTAATATATGTGAAAATGCTCTATATAATGATGTTTTGGCAAAAAAAAAATTTGTCTGAATACCCTTGACTATATAGTGGGCCGGTCCCTGGTGATCACCAGTTCACCACCATCATCGGGTGTACTAGTCAAGATCAACATCACCACGATGAGTACTAATCTAGATCAACATCACCACCAGTGGCATAAGATAAAAACAGAAATGGTGCAGAAATGTTTGCGTAGTCGACGTTTTGTGTTGAAAATTTACAATGCAGGTAACAAAAACCGAATAAGGTAATGTACTTCGTATGCCTTAAGGGGATCCATAGTAGACGCTCTCGTCTTTACGTACGCCTTAAGGGGACCCATAGTAGACGAAATGTTTGTTGCGGGACTAATCGCGCGTCGCCATTTTGCGCCTATGACTGGCTTCCCGTCCAACACATGGAGGGAAGAGAGAGGAAGGAAGGGGGCCTGCGTGTGCATGGGAAAGGAGAGATTATAGTGCGCTTTGGAAGGAGTGGGACCCAACGGGAGAGACGTGAGGGAATCACAGGTGGGAGAGACATGAGGGAACGACGGGATGTGTGTTTTTTAATCTTTTTCATCAGGTGGGCCTACCGGTAACAGATTTATTTCGAAAAATCTGTTCCTCAGATCTATATGCAAATTATATATATGTACTTAAAATATATTGCCTATATATATGTATAAGGTTGGATTTGGATAGTAATTACACAATGTGTAAGGTCCTGTTTTGTTCCCAAGTTTTTTTTTCAAACTTTCAACTTTTCCATCATATCAACCTATCATACACACACAAACTTTCAATCACATCGTTCCAATTTACAACCAAACTTCCAAAAAAATTATGTGTGCATAAAGTTTTTATGTATAAACTTTGTGAGACGAGCTCCTTCACCTCCCAATCGCCGGTCTCTGTGGAGTACTAAACGAGGCTCTTGTGTTGGTTGGTGGACATGGGATGGAGCTGCACGACCAGGTGGTGCCCACAGTGGCGAGGGTCCTCGATGAATCCGACACTCCACCGCGACCAGATGGGCTGCTCCAGGGAAGGAGGGAGCGGGGTGGCGATGCCGGTGTGCGCGTCGACGATGTAGTAGGTGCTAGCGCTGTGCCTGCCCTTGGTGGCATGGATGAGGAGCTTGCCGGAGGAACGGACATTGATGATGTAAGGGATTTGGCTGCTCGAGAAGGAGAGCTTGTCGGAGATGTGCTCGGATATGGTGAGGATGGTGGTGCGCGGGGGCTCCTCGAAATGCAGCGACACGTCGGTGCCTGGAACCAGGTGGTTCTTCTCGTTGCTGATCACCATCGGTATGGCTGGTAGGATCACCCACGAGCTGCGCCACTCCGACCCCGGCGCCGCCAATGCACGCTCCGAGCCCTTTCCTTTCTTTGGATCATGCGTCGGTTCCGTTTTCTCCATGGCTGGAGCTTGCACGACTCGGAACGAGATGAAGTAGTACCGGCGGCGGCGGTGGTGGTGGTGGTGGGTGAGAACGACGAGATTGGGATGGGTTTGATCTGGATTAGCACTTGGGCTTGTGGGTTTGTGGTGGGACGGGTTCTTATAATCTCTCGAAGGTTGCGGTCGCGTGTTGGGCTTGAAGTAACGTGCAAGTTGGTGGCACGGTGTCGCAGCGGCGTTTGCATCAACAACGAAGCGGCGTGGCTATAGCAGAGCACGCACGGCATCAGGAAGGAAGCGAGGAGATGGCTTGGGTGCGAAGAGTCTAGAAACTTTGATGGGTGGGCCCGGCCAAGTGGCTCAAGCCTTGCATTCGAAGTAGCAGCATTCAGCGCGGCCCATCTGAGAGAAACTGGGCCGTCCACGCAGGCACCACCGCCCGTAGCCGTTCACCGCCGCCGTCGCACGAACGAGCTTGAGGATGCAGTTGACGCCAAGGAGAAGTAACTTCTTGCAGGTACTTGTCGTTGGTGAGGCCGGCAACGAGGCCGTGGCCATAGGGGCGGTCGTACGAGCCCGACCACTCGCCTCGAACACCCGCGCAACCACCACGCGTTTCGCCCCACGAGCTGCCCCTGTAGGACACCGCGTTCCCCGCCTTCAGGAACTTCACTATGGCGGTGAGGCTTAGGCCTCCGCCTCTCCGTCGTGCCGCCGCTAGCTTCTTCTTTGGAGGTCTGGTCGCTTCGCGTTCTTTGTATCCCATCGCTGCCGCCGGAGATGAGGAAGAATGCACGAAGAAAGAGTACTAGTACTAGTGCTGTGATGGCTGAAGATCGCTTCGTCACCCTGCAAAGTGGGGCCAGAGAGCTCGTGTCCCGAAGCAATCTGGACACGTCCCACCTCGCACGCTCCGTCGACCCAAATAGCTGAATCGCTGGCGAGTGGCCCCTCGCACTCGCATACCGGTCCACTACAAACCGAAGAGGAAAATGATCCAGACACGGATGTTTAAAATCCATTTCCAAACGAGCATGCACGCACCCTTGAGCCAAACCCGTGCCTTGAGCCGCTCGTCAGCACTGCAGGCGTGACAGACTGGTGAGGTGAAATAGTGCTAGACGCTGGGTGCTGGCGCACCAACACACGCAACAACGCACTGTGGACTTGAGACGTTTTTCGTCACTCATGAACGCCCGCGAGCGACCAAGACGCACGGCACCGACGCGCACCGGGCGGCCTATAGCTGCCTCGATCGCCTTCGCCTTGTCTCGCGCGCTGCGGTAGTCATGACTCATACATTTGTACGCGCACAGGAGATGGGCCGTGCGCGGTCGAACGACTGCGTCCATGTTGACAGATGATCGATCAAGACGAAGAGCGACGGTGTATACTGGCCTTTCAGAAGGGCGTTTCTTTCTTTCTTTCTTTTGAATTGGAGTAGAACGTTTGTTACTTTTTGTGTGGTTCCATCGAGTTGGCAACAAGCACTATTCACCCACAAGCATCTATGCGTGAAATAGCAAGGCCGGCCAGGAAAAGGTGATCATCTAACTTAAAAGTTAAAGGAACTTTTTCACTGACATGTGAGCCTCATCACTTCTGGGTTTACATGTTAGTGACAAAGTCTCTAACTTTAAGTTAGAGGATTACTTTCTGGAGGGGGAGGGCATAGGAGTATCTCGTGGTCGGTCGGTCTTGACACACCAAACATGGCACAGAACACGGGGATGCCATCTCGCAGGCGGTGGCCCGGGAGGCGCTGTACGAACGTTCGCTCGGTGACGTGCCTCCTCGCACACTAACACACGCACGGGCGAGACGCAACGTACGGGTGCTAGCTGCACCGATCATATCACTGCGTGTCACGCCACGCCTGTTGTACGCGCATAGGAGATTTACTGTGCGGTACACTGGGCTGGCTGCCTTGCCCGTGGAACGACGTGTCACTCGCGCATACCAGTACGCATACCGTTTGCCCTTTTCTTATTCAGGTGAAAAGGGTTTTCGTATACGGGCAATTGCCCGGGGAGAATGGTACGTAAAAATACCCAGTTGCTCAGGCGGGCGGCATCCCCATGCAAATATCCATCTTTTTCTTTCATACAAGCGACTTAGCATACCTTCTTTTTTAATAATTGATTTTTTACACGGATATGTTAAGTCACATGTATATGAAGATATTTTATATTAAAAATATCCCGAACGCCCCAAAAGTCCAATGTCACCATCCCCGCCGCTTCCAAGGGTCCACAGGATCCGGCAACTCGGGCCCGCCGCTCACCGTCCTTTTGTCGTCGTCGAGGTGCCACTTCTCCAGTTTAGCACCATCGCATCAAGGATGACCGACCATTCCTTGGTATTCTTGAAGTTGTTGCGCGAGCCACCGCTTCCCTAGGCCGTCACTGTCGGATCCACGGTGTCCGAGGTTGACGCTGCTGGATCCAACCGCCGCCTGTCGTCCTTGTCATCGTTGCCCAAGCCGCCACCATCGGATATAGAGTGTCTAGGGCCACCGCTCCTCGCCTCAAGGCTATCGCTCGCCATCACTAAACCGAGCAGAGGATACAAGGCAAAGAAGAAGAGCAGAGGAGAGGAGGTGGAGAGGAAGTAGAGGAGAGGAGACAACAACAAAAGATATTCTATATGTCACGGCTAGGGTTAGTATTTGGGAGATGATATTTGGACAATTGGACCATCTGTTTAGATTGGACAGTGTGATTTTGGTGGTGGGTTGGTCTGGTGAAAATTGATTTTTGCATACGGTTCATATGGAAGCAGTTCCTCTAACTTCAAAGTTAGAGGGCATTTCACACTGACATGTGAGCCCATGGACTAGAGGACCCACATGTCAGTGAGTAAGTCACATCTAACTCAAAGTTAGAGGATCCCAGCCCGGTTCATAGCATTTCATTGGCTCGAGATAATAACATATCCCTTCCGTAAAGAAACGAACTTCTGGCTATGAACCTAGACATAGAAATTCGTTTTTTTTACAAAGGGTGTGCGGTCTAATCTGGCCCCAATGTTTTCTCAATTCATATATCAAATTTTAGATAATTTTCCCTTTGTGCCATATTATGTCGTTTTGAGTTTGGTCAATGTCAAACTATTTCAACCTTGACTAAACTTATAGACAAATGTACATATATATACATCAGTTTTGTTAAATCTATAATAAAAATATATTTTTATAGTATATTTGTCTTGTGTTAAAAATATTACTATTTTTCTCTATAAAATTAGTCAATCGAAATAGTTTGACTTTGACTGATCAAAACAACTTATAATACGAAATGAAGGTAGTACTTGCCATAATTAAAGTTTTCTGGGTGTGGGAAGATATGGTAAGAAGAGAGAAGATGAGCTAGTATCAACCGAATATTTAGGAATGCTAGATAGCCAGGCCACGAAATTGATTGCATGTTAAAAAAGCTCTTATATTTTAGGGTAAACTCAAAACACAAAAGTTCTTATATTACGGGACGCACGAAGCATTGCTTTTGGTCTTAGAAAATTCTAAAACATAGTGGTGCATAACCTTTCTTAAATTCACCAAACAAACAAACGGAGATTTTTCACTTAGTGCTTCCTCCAAAACATATAGCTACTTATGCTTTTTTTTATATTATGGTTGGTGTGAGAAAAAGATATGATTGTTTGAGAGGAGAAACTATGTGTGTAGAAATTGAATGCTGGATGGTTGTGATTTTGAGATGTGACAGAGAGGTGTAGAAATAGTTAGGACAATCTCAACATATATTTACCACTTGGGGAGCAAGGGTGGGACCCACTAGTGTTGTTGCCGAACTACTACTACCTCCTATAATATTCACTCCCACAATGGTAAGGTGGGCAGTAAGACTTCTTACTACCTACTTTTCATGCACATTATGATTGCTCTTATAAGCACAATTAGTTATATTTTAAGATGAATGGAGTATATTTAGACATGTGGTAGATAAAACGCACAGCACTTTGGACATATAATAAATGTGTAAAGTGTGACTTATATTCTGACATGCAGTATAAATAAGCAGTGAACTTATTGATCGTTTCGTATTATCAAAATGTCAATTGTAAAGTGGGTATTCATCGTCGAAAAAAACAAGGCAAACTAATTTGTCAGGGAAATAGCAAGCGTTTCAAATGTACCCAAGAAAATAACGGAATACACGTTTAAAATTTGATCATACATCAGTCATGTAATCCGACCAGTATGTGCTATGCACCAGTTTTTTTTTTCCCGAGAAATCACCTGAGCAATGCACCAGTTTTAACCAAGAATAGCCAAAAGTGTCATGGCTTAACAACACACCAGAACTTTTTCCATGGAAGTGTACTTGCAAAGAGCAAATTAAGGCCAACGGACATATTAAACATGAAATTTGGTACTGGGTATGATCAGGGATGCTGGGGTGCAGTTATACACAGTATACTGAGACACTAATATAGTCATCAAGTCGTGATGAGCATATGAACAGTAACACATGGCAAGACTGCGCGCCATCTAGCGTGTGAAGCCTTGAAGGCATCGAAGTACTATATATGAACGGTAATGATCAGTACGAAGGAATATATGAAATTTTAAATTGTGCCATGTAGACTTTCCATACACTAACTATCCAGAAATGAAGAACAATGGGTTACAGACTTACAGTATATCAGAATCAGAGTACATTCATTTCTCCCCCCATTGCCAACAAGCGGCATACTAATACTCTATTAATTCGCTTGCTCAAGACATACATGTTCCATCAAATTCAGTGACTTGATCGTTGCTCGAGACGACTCAATCACAAGAATAGTACCCCCACAAAAATCAGGCACGATTATGCAGTGATTTACCTGAAGCCAGGTGCATCTCGCAAGGCCGGAATGTACCTCCAGAGTCGCACGAATCGGGACGAGTGGTAAGCCATAGGCGGGTGCAGCATCTCGAAGAACTTCCAATCGAGAACCCTACACTTGCGCAGATGAACACCGAACACCCGCGAGTTCAGGAAGAAGTAGGCCACCTCGCCGGGGTGCTCCGGGTGGACGAACGCCACGGCGGGGATCTCGCGCGGCAGCTTGGTCGCCTTGTAGCCCTCGTCGTCCCAGATCGCCTCGAAGCGCGCCACGCAGTCGAAGCTCCACATCCCGGCATCCTCGTCGAGCAGCGTCCACATCCTCACGATCGGGTCGCCGTCGCGTTCGTCGATCTGCACGTACCGCAGCTCGCCGATGTTCGTCCCCACGCACCGGCGCTTCTCGACGTCCGCCGCCGCTGCCGCCGCCTCGCCTGGTGGCAGCTCGCAGCCGTCCGGGAGCGGGACGAATCGCAGCGCCAGATTGGTGGCGTCGAAGGCGAGGAATCCGTATGAGAGATCCACCCACCAGATCTCACCATTGCACATGATCACGCCGTGACCGCCCCATGGATGGTCGCGCGGCGGGTAGTTGAGATCGGCGTGGTTCCAGACCCCAGAAGCCGACTCGTACAGGAGCAGCGTGGCGTGGTCGGCGCCGACCGTGGGCTGGAGTTCGGCGACGGCGAAGGCCTCGGCCGAGAGGTTGAGCAGGCAAGCGTTGCGGGGGTTGAGGATTGGGCGGCCATGGTCGGGGAGGCGTGTCGAGCTGTGCCTGCCCGTGCGAGTGTCGCAGATGAAGTACGCCTTCGGCAAGCCATGGTTCGCGTCGATTGGCTCGGAGTAGAAGGCGTCGAGGACGGGCGCCTCCGGCTCGGGCCCCTGTGTGGCGCAGAGGAGGAATCGGCCACGCCAGTCGCCGTCGACGATGTATGGATTGTCGTCGATGGTCTTGCGGCGCGGCGCGATGTTCCGGTGCACGACGAGGCGGGTGGCGCCCGGTGGTTCGCGGAACTTGAGCAGGTTGTCGATTCCCGGCTTGAGGTAGCCGTCCTCGACTACGTGCGGCACGCGAGCAAGGACCACCCATATCTCGCTCTCGTCCTCCTTCATCCACTGCCCCTTCCACGCCGCCATGTGCTGTTCCATTGTAAGCTGGCCCTGGTCTTGATCGGCCGGAGAGGGAGGAGATTTGGGCGTTGGTGTTTGGGAATCTCGTCTCGTAAGAAGAAAGGGATTCGCTATATGTAGTTAGCTTTGAGAGGCACGCGCGGAGCGTGGAGAGGAGGACGCCGTTTGTTTGTTTGGTGGTCACGTTTTGTGCTGCGGCTGCGTCGTGTAGTTATCGGCCGGCGACGCAGCAACGTCGGCGTGGTGTTCCTTTCGTTTGAATCTACGTTCGAGTTGCAACTTTTGATATGGGGAAACCTGCACACGTGTACGAGTCTGAGGGAAGGCCAGCGGCGAGCACGCGCGCGGCGGCGCTGACGCGCACACCGAGTTCGCGACAGCAACGCATGGACCTTGTGCCTCTGCAACTTGCGCCGGGCTAGTTAATTAGGAATATTTTGTTCACTCTCTTTCGCTTGGCCAAAATAGAAGGGTCCATCTATACATCTGTCGCAAGAAAACAGGCTACAAATCTGTCAAATTTTATCCACAACAGTACAATTGCTAATTATGTATAATTAACCGTTACAAAAACATTTAAACGATAATTTTGTGAAAATACACCACGTAAATTGGGTTTGATAGGGAAAATTAGCTAACTAAAGAGTTACATCCAAATATACTAGAAATTACAATGTAACTACTGTGTAATTACAATGTAACTACTATGTAATTACAATGTAATTGAGGTAAAAACTTTGTTTCTTTATCCTTTCATCGGCTAGTGTGTCTTTATGTACATTAAAACATCAAGTTCAGAAAGCTGCCGGATGCTAACAGCCATGCATGCCCCGGGAAAGTAGGAGAAAAGCGAAGAGAAAATCAACGTCAGCCTCGGTAATCAGCATAGACCCAACGGTCCTTCAAACTCAGCACGAATTCTGATACGGATCCAACGCATAGAAATTTGACTGAAATCAACCGAGAAATATGCGACAGAAATTTAGCAAAACCGAAATGAAATAACTCACTTGTAAAAGTTTAAAAACCACTTAGAAATAACTTCATGTTTTAGGCCCCTTTGATTCAAAGGATTGGCAAAAAATTTTCAAAGGATTGATATTCCTATGGATTATTTTCTATACGTGTCTTTGATTCGTAGGAAAAGAAAAGGAAAGTTGCAATGCCACGTTCAATTCCATAGCAATTTTAACATGAGGTCTAGCCTCTTTTTAAATTTCCTTTGTTTTTCCTATAGCTCTATCAAATGACTTCTACTACCATTTCCTGTGTTTTGGATTCCTGTAGGAATTGATAAGAACAACACTTCAATTCCTACGTTTTTCCTATTCATGTGTTTTTCCTATTAAAGGAGCCCTTAGCTTTTCCAAAATCATGATCCAAAAACCCGTGTCATTCGCATATTGCAAAATAGACAACCTGTCACCAATAATTTGTGGCACTACTCCTAAAATTTGACTATTTTACTTTGCTCTTTTTATCAACATTGCCAACATATCAACAATAAAATTAAAATGAAATAGGAGAAAGCGGATCCCCTTACCTTGCACTTTATTTCTTAGTCTGAAAATTAGATCCAATTTAATCATTAACTTTGATACCAAAGATCCCATTTGAATGAAAGAAGCTTATCCAATCGCACTGTGAAAAGCCTTTCATGCATATAGTTTGTTATAGAAAAAACCACTTAAGCCTACCATATGCTTTTTCGAAATCAATCTTAACAAATAAAACCATTCAATTTCTTCTTGTGCATATCAGTTTCATGTAAAATAAGCAGACCTCCATAATATTCCAACCAGGTATAACCATTCAATTTTTTCATAATTTTGATTGAATCAATCAAAATTATGAAGAATTATTTATGCATTTGGATTATATAAGATCATAACCAACTTTTGAGTCTGAATTTGTTGGTTGTATGCCTCATGACAGAATCTGGGAATGTAAACCATTCCCATTATCTGAAATAACCAGCTTTTGAGGCAACCTGTGTTCAAAATATTTTGTATAGACAGAACATGTGTTCAAAATATAATCAAAGAATATTATATGTAAGATGTCAGTGAAATTGTACTATTCAAATACTTATAAGCTAATAAAGTTCATGACACATTAAATAAGTTATACACAGGCTTACTTTCTACTTAATTATCACAAAAGATGGTGCGGGTATATACAATTCTACATAAATAAGGTATTCACATGATGACCTAACTAAAAACTACGATGAATTGAACCATCTCTGCGAACCGATACCAATGATATAGAAAACGTGTTGGTACAACCAGTACCGTAAGCAAACCATCACGAACGACGTAACAATCTCCGACGGACTGGCCCGTGGTATTGGCTTCGCCGTCTCTGTCCTGGTACGTCGGCCGAGAAACCCAATTGCAGCGGCGTCTACGGCCCACATGGCGCCAGCAATGCTGACGAGACTGACATCTGTTGTAGCTGCCTGCTGCGCCGCCGCCAACACGAGGCGGGACAGTAACCGCAGCTTGACGGCGGAGACGACGGGCAGATGCCAGCAAGAACTCAACAAGACGGCCACCAAGCAGCCAACCACCATGGATGGATTGGTGATCTATGTACTGCTCATAGACTTCATAGTAGTGAGGTGATGAAGTAGCAATCGGAAATGGGCGTGATTGGATTGGATCGGAGTGATGAGTTCCAGATTGGGGAAGCATACATACAGTTAGTGAGGTGGTGAGGTGAGACGTTGACACGTGGACGGCCCCCGGCCGCGCGTACCACGTCTCAGGCCGCCGAGTCACCATTTATCAAGTCGTTCGTCAACAAGCTTGCCTTGCATTGCCTTGTTGCGATCCTATCCATTGAGACAGCCGACAGATGGTTGTTGCCCTTTCTGGATGAGGACTTTTTTCTCTGCCCTGCATCCGACGTGGATAAAAGATCATCTTTTTTTTTTCTTCCCAGTTCCCTCTATCTGTCACTTGTATATTCTTATCTGACACAGTGACACTGCTGCTGCCCCGTCGTTCTGTGTACGCTACTGCAGTTCATTGTGCTAACTAGAACAGAAACAAAACTCAGATTTGTCATGCATGAAATTACTCTTCTTATCAGTCATTCCGGGGATGCTAAGTAACAAAAGAATTGATTTTGCGTCTCAAGTGTAAAATGAAAAGAAACTCTGAAAAATCCCCCGTCTCTCTCTGACCGTATAATAATTTATAAGTAAATTTCACAAAACCGCATATTTTATGGTTCAAGTTGCAGAAAACTACATATATTTTGACACATGTCACTTAACTACATATATAATAATACTAATGTTTCACAAAACTACACTAATTTTCACAAAACTATATTATTTAATGATTTTTTAAAAATACAGTTTTGTGAAACTTAGTATCATGATATATGTAGTTAAATGACAAGTGTCAAAGTATACATAGTTTTCTATAACATAGACCATAAAACATATAGTTTAGTGAAATTTACTCATAATTTATATATTCGTTCCTTAGAAACAATGTTGTTAGTGAATTTTGATCTCTTGCTTACAGGGGGCAGCATTCAATGATTCCAACATATACCATATAAATACTTCTTTATCACAGTACGAATCATTTAATTCTTCAGTGTATGTAGTAGTTGGTACTTCTATTACAATTCTAGAACAAAACCATGGATTGCTAGCTGGATGGCAACCATACGATACCTTTCATGGTATGATAAACCCTTTTTTTCTATTTTTGATATTTTGTTGTTTCTGAAAAATATTCTGTTTTTATGCATATGGTCATTTGGAAGTTCCGATGACACAAGCCTACTATATGCTTTTACCACGGTACAAATATAAATTCAGTTTAAAGTTGTTCACTGCAACCATACTCTGATACATCTGTCTCGATGGCTGAACAAGACAAATCCTTGCAGCAACAGAAGCCAATTCGATGCATATATTTGTCTATAGTTATGTCTCAACTCACTCGTACTGACTGAAACAATTCAGTTTCGTTATTAGATCCAAAACATATGCTTTAAAAGGACCTCGTGCCTAATGGCCATTATTCACTTAGAAAGGAAATTCTACAAGAAAGAGATGATGCCTCAATCCCTTGCCCTTTCCCCACTTTTTTCTGGCATGTAAGACGCTTTGTTTCTCTTAATACATACTCCCTCTGACCTAAAATATTTGACGCCGTTAATTTTTTATATACGTTTGACCATTCGTCTTATTTAAAAATTCACATAATTATTAATTTTTCTATCTTTTATTTATTATTATATATAGATTTACATATCTCATAAAAGTTCCAGATCAGTGTATGTAGGACCAATGAGGGAAAAGTACGTGGCCCGGCCCATATATCTCTGTACTCACTAAGACGAGACGAGGAGATGGGAATTGCTCCCGTACTCACTACGGGACGGACTCGCCGTGCCACGTCTCCACTCTCCACCATCATCTAAGGTTCTTCGCCTTCGCCTCGCCCGCCGCCGATTTCCATCCATCCATAACTCAAGCGTCCATCCTGTCTTCCGCCTCTTCTGGTGAGTACCCTTGCAGACACACACCACAGTCATGCGAACCAATACGTGACACACGATTATGGGTTAAGTTGTAACTATTGGGGTTTTTTTTTCTAAGTGATCAGTATTTTATAATGTATTATGTGGTCATTAGATTCATTACAAATGTCACTGTTAGTTTATCCTTAAAAATATAGATATTTATATGTATATATAGAGTTTTATCTACATTTATTATTACCTTAGAACACTTAAAATATGTTTATGCTCAATGAATAAAGAAATGACGAGAAAGAATATAGAGACACTCCGACATCACCATGTGCCGCCGGTGCCTTGGCATCGACTTCCGCGAGTCATTTGGTCTGTCCCATTCCACGTGGCTCGTGATGGAGAGGAGCGGGACGGGCGGGGGTGGGGTACATAGCGTTCGTTGGACGACACAACTCTTTTAAGCATTTTTCTTTTTTTCTTTATGCTTTTTGTCCATCTGTTTTTTTCTTTGTTTATCCTTCTATTTTTACTCAGTTCTTTTTTCATCATTTATTTTGGTTCTATCTAGTTTTTATATGTGTACACCCAAACTTTATACACCACAAAGTTTCTACGACCAAAACTTTATACAACCCAAAGTTTTGTATGAATAATATAAATATGTTTGGAAGTAATTTTTTTCTATAGATAATATATTAAACAACAATCTCCTAAAAGAATAAAGAAGAGTAAGAAAACGGCAAGAAGGATAAGAAAACCAGAGGAAAGGGGGCTACTGGCTACACCCACCGCACGCCTCCCCACACCCGCCATCACCACCCATCCATCAATCTTCGTCACGAGGAGAGTTGGGCAGGGGTGCCGTCCCCCCTTCCGCCGGTGAGCATTAATCAATACAATCCTCCTCTTTATCATCTCTTAGAGCAAACCTAACAACTCATCCAAATTGCATCCTCCATATTATCATTTAAATGGCCATCCAAAAAGATTACATCTCCATATCATATTGCATTCTAGGGGATCATATATCCTATATTTTATAACATCTTTTAACTGCCCAACAGTTCAATTTTTCAACATATAGCAATATAGTTAAATGAAAATGCAACAAATTTTACAACAAGAAAAAAATAAGAAAAATGAATAGACGATGCAACCTCTCCACTACCTCCCCTCACTTTCTCCATTGACTTTTCCCCTTTGGACAAATTGCAAATATACCACTGCTTTTGCTCCCTAACTCGAAATAACCACTAAAAACAGAATCTGTAAATTTGCCATTGAAGTCTCTTCCGTTTGCCATTGCTGTCTAAAAGTAGTTGATGGACTAAAGAAAACCATAAGAATTACTTTTTTGCCCTTCTTCTCTTTGGTAAATCCCAAATCCTCATCACTTTTGGCAAATCCCCAAATCCTCATCAACGGTAATAGAGGACGGCGGATGGCTGGAGGCTTCGATTGAGCTGTAGCGGGTGGCCGTCGCCGACCCCCGCGACAACAACAGGTGGCGGCCACGGCAGTAGCAGCGGGTGCCGGGTGGCTAGAAGGTGGCGTGCAAGCGGCGATGCAGTAGCCAGTGGCGAATCTAGAACAAAAATTACTGGGTATCCCAACACATATATCAGTAAATATATCGCCTTCTAAACCTCTGATTACTATGGATTAGTAATGAAATTGCAGTATTTACCCGGAATCCTAGGCTCCAGGGAAGCATAACGTAGAATCGCCCCTGGTAGTAGCTCAGCTGGATGGCGGTCACGGTGTCGGGGGGCCGCGACGGACAAACGACCTCGGCACTGGGCGGTCACGGTGGATGAGCGGTGACTGCGGCGGACGGGAGGGGGCGGCAGCTCACGCTCGGCTGGACGACGGCGCGGCGTCGGGTGACTGTTGCGGGCTAGCGGCTTGAGCTAGTGCCGGGCAGCCACGACGGCTGTGGCAGCTCTTCATCTTGCAGGAAGAGCGAAGGGTGGCGGCGGCCCGGCGGGAACAATGAGCGGCGGCGACGGCCCGACAGGAGCAGCAGCGACAGATGAGTGACGTCACCATGTAATTTTTGTCCTAATTTTTATAAAAAATTCACCTTCTAACCGTGTTATCAGTTTAGTGGCAAGAAGGGAGGATCTAACTAGTTTTTGGTGGCAAATATACAATTACAACTTTTTTATGACATATTCACATTGACTTGAAAATCAGTGCCAAATATGCAATTGGCTCTTATCTATTCCATCGTTCCCCTCGCTTTCCCTCTCTTCTATTCGTGGTACTCGGCGGGGAGAGCAAGATAGCACGAACGAAGAGGCTGGGCGGCGAGTGTCCGGCAGATCCAGGGAGGCGCGGTCCGGCGCGGCGGCGCACGGCCGGAGGGCGGTGCTACGGGCGGAGCGGATCTGCCGGCGACGACAACTCGATTCGCCAGCGGTATGCCCCTCCCCACCTCCACTTTTTCATCCGCACGCCAAATTCGACCGGCGACGATAGTGGTCATTGTTCAGGATGACGGCGGGAGATCGATCCGGATGCATAGAGGATCCCGTGTTTTTGTTTCCCAAACTGCTATTCTCTCGATGGATGACGAGATAGCGTATCTGTTGGGTTTGCTCTGAGCTTCTCTTCTAGATCTGGATGGAAGCTTTTCTCTTAATTTGCCCTAACCTTAAACCTAATAACAGTCATTCATTCAAAAAAGTTTGGGTCTCTTAATTTGCCCTAACCTTAAACCTAATAACACTCATTCATTCAAAAAGTTTGGGAACCTCCATGTCCCACGTTATATCTGCCAATGTCTGCTGCTTGCTTTGCTTCCCTAGTCGCGTGGAAGAGGTGTGTAGGTATTCCGTATTCGATCAGAGACGTACCTTTTCCCTTCTTGTGAGTTGTTGGCATCCGCTGGCTTGGTTGGTGGTTGCAGAACCTATGTGACAGTGGTTGATGGATGAAAGGCAGACTCACCGCCAGTATCCACCACCATTGGGAGCATTTAAAGTAGTATTAGTATAGATGTGCCTTGGATCGCGTCCCTGAAGAATATGCATGTATGAAAATTATCGCAGGCTGTGATTTGAGATTCAAAAACTGATGGAACAGATGCTGCCATCTGATCCTCCGGACAGCGATGATGGTGGAAATGAAACAAGTGCATGGACAGGACAGAAGAAGCACAAGCTGGCCCTGGATCCTTGTGTTTCCGGTGACACCAATCAGGATGCAGATGCCTGCACCTCATCGTTTTCTGACACTCAAGCCAAGACAGCCGTGCAGCAGGTTCTTGAAGTAACTAACAAGAATATTGCAGATGCTATGCGCAGGACCATATTCCCAGGGAAAGAATATCTGCTGAAAGCCTCCTCAGGAGAAGAAACCAGCCAACGCATAGATGAACAAGATATCCATTTTGGGCCAGACATACAGTTCAGCAATGAGGATTTTGATGATTTTGTTAGACAGTTGGCTCCCAACAGTCGTCACATAGACAAATTTTCCAGAGTGAGCGATGACAAGTTTGATGAGATCATGGAGCGCCATGCACGCTACCGCATCGGCTTTTACAAGGTAAATATGCCTTTCTTTTGTTTAATTCCGTCCTCTGTTCAATTTGTGCTAAAATATATTTTTTTCTTCCTTTTGATCTATAGATGTTTAACAAAGAGTCTGGGGATAAATTGAAGGATCCAGCAGAGTACTCTCGGGGTGAACTACTGGACGAGAACTACTTTCATCGCTATGAGTGGGATGAAAGTCTTGGTTGGTACTTCCATCCTGACCACATCGGCCGTGCTGGCTTAAATGACTACCAGAAGCTTGTCCTTGTAAATCATGTAAGTGATTGCCTCTTGATAGCTACTCCAGTAATTTATTTCAGTAGCTAAGAGTCTGATTATGCTAGTTCGTAGGTCATGGTCTTCAGATTCACATAACCATGTTCTCTGTTTGTGGTCACGAGTATCTTTTCTCTGATTTCATATCTTGTTAGCTTAATTGTTTATTGCTGGTAATAGGAGTTGAGTTACCTATTGATTTTTTTTTTTGGTAACGTTTCGCCAGTTTAGGAATTGCATTTGGGAAGTAGGGGGCTCAAAGCTTGTTGGTTGGTCATTTAAAGGTTCAAACTAGAATTACCTTTAGCCTACTGGAAGAGGCCCCATTTCCCCTTTTTTTTGTTGGGGGTGGGGCGTGGGGGCTCTACAAATAAACTAGCCATCGAATGAAATATGATCTGACTATGCACCATCTGATAACTTTTCCAAACCAATCACTACTTTTGGGTTTTACAATTGCTCCCTTTGTTAAACTTGGTTGTCATTGTAGAACATATGCAGCCAAACATTAGGCCTCTAATAATTGATAGGCATAATTGATGGCATACTTTTGCATGTGACCTTTGACATAAGATGCATCGCTCCAACTTTGTTTCTCCAGTAGCTTGACACCTTTTGGACACGACCTTTGATGGCGCGACTTCAATGCGGACTTTAAATGGCTTGCTGATCAATTGTTATCCTTGGTCTTGCTGCACAATTCATATATGCCAATCAATTGTGGATGGAGTACATAAAAACACAAAGTTTTATCACATGCAATGACACAAGTAGATTTCTCAGTTGTCATGATAAATAATTTTATACAATTATATTTTGACTAGCTTCTACCAACACATGGTTAGAAAAAATAATGGTC
>CM002476.1:6465347-6488937 GCA_000325765.3 Leersia perrieri
TTTTTAATAGGCAAGGAGAATATATATAAATAAAAATGAGATTTTTAACAGGAGGGGCCAGATGCTAAAGCAAAACAAGCTTAAGCCTGTGATGTGGCTGTGAATTGCACTGAAATTACCGCGCACCTGAACCTGAAACCCAAACCTGAACATGTATGTTACGGCCGCACGCCTAGACCTTCTCCGATGAGTTCATTCGTCCCCAGGCCGGCGTCACTCGCCCAACCAAATCAACCAACCAACCGCTGAGGGTAAGCAATGTATCATGTTACGGATCGCCGGCCGATCACCGTGATACCATCTCTCCACGACACGACAGTGCTAGCTAGCTCGATTGCAAAGCAATAAGTGAGTGGTATGAGTGGGGATCGATCGAAACAAAACAAAAGAACAAAACCAAACCAAACAATCATCAGTGGAGCAAAAGGAGAACGATTGATTGATTAACCTTTCTCTTCTTCTTCCTTTTTACGGACCTGGAAAGGGAGGAGGAGGCGGCGGCGGCGGAGAAGCCATTGAGAAACCCCATGGAAGGAAGGATTTGCTGCTTGCTGTGCCTGTGTTGTGGTGTCTGTCGACGTGAAAAGAAAGGGGAGGAGAAGGGAGGGTGGTTCGTACGTAGAGAACTTACTACTTGTGGAGAGGAGGTATCACGGGTTAAAGGGAAGCATCCAATGAACACATGATTATTTAAATATTTTTTTAATAATAAATGAAATTGGTTTGGTTGTTTTTCTTTAAACACAATACATACCCAAATGCTCATATAATATAGTACACGCTTACACACTCGCTCGTTTCTCTCTTGAACCTTTTTAAAATATTACACTCATCCCTATCATATAAATCAAACCAGAGGGATTATATATTACCTCTATTGCACTAATTTGATTCAAATCAAATAAAATTTACGGGATTGTTTTACAAGGAAACAGAGTATTCTTCTCTTCATAACAAATGGACAAACCATGACTCACTGTCAAATGTGCCCGGGAAAGAGTGAGCCAATTTGAAAACACATAATTCGTTGAAATCTTTTCTGTTTTTATTATTGTTAGACCGCCCGCGTCGAGAAATTGCATTCCTGGGGTCTGTTAGTTCGACAGGCCTGTCAAACTCCCCCAGCTCAACATGTTTCTTTTAGCTTTTCCTAGAAATTTAACCAAAGTAATTCTAGGATTTATGGCTTAGCCATGGTAAGCTAGTATAATAGTATAGGGGTGCGGTCATTGTGCTGTGCTAGCCTATACGGCATGTAAAATACCCCCATCCTGACATTGGTTAACTCATTTTAAAGCTAACCAATATCAAACATAAAAAAACAGAGGGGGTATACACTACAAGTCTACAAATGAAGCGATGAAACTCATAGCACAAACTAGTAACTAATTATTTTCTTCCTTACACAAGTACGTCACGTTCAAAGGCAAAACTGGAGAAAAAAGATTGGATCTGGAGTGTGTAACAGTAATACTTAAGACGTCGAAGGAATCGGTCAGCTTGGAATACATGTACTGATTACATGAAAAATGAAGGCAACACCTCCAACACATTAGGTAAGAAAGATTTGTCTTTCAGACAAAAAGAGAGGTCAAAGGAACACCACAATCAGCACCGAGTTCTGCTAATAGGAGGAACATCTCAACAACAAAAAGGATCAGTGATAAGCATCAAATCAATCTTCCATCCCCTTCTTCTGAAAATAGCATCAATAAAATCATTAGGAGAGCATCAACAAATAGTTGTGCATTCAATGGAAGTGATGATAATTATGCATTTCCTTAAATGATGATATAACCTAAGTAAAGGTATCCCGATCAATGGATATTCCAATAATAAAATAATTTATCATCATACAAACAACAAAACGTGAACCCTAACTTTGATTGGCAAAAGGCCCCTACATGGCAATACAACATTTACATAATTCCATGTTTTCATCTGACTTCAGATAACCTCTTTAGTCAACATTCATAAACCTACTTTATGTTATTGAAAAACGAGATGTTATTGAAAAGAAAAACGAGATGTTATTGAAAAGAAAAGAAAAACTTAAAGCATGGTTGCATGGGTGTATTACGGAGGTAGGAGGTAAAAGGGATGCATAAGTCCAAATGGGCTGCAATAGTTGGTCGCCAGTATGATGAAAACACAACAGAATATGTAAGTGTAACCAGATTGAAAACCAATATAACAAGAGGGAAACTAGAAGCATCCACTAAAGTCAAGCAGTTCAAGCAAACAAACATTATTACTTGTGCATGTTGAGACGAAACTACAAAATTGATGGAAGTAAATCTTCTTGTTCACCAGAAACTCTCATGTTGTGGATCACTAGATTTATCACATACCACTAGACTCTTTAACACATAGAACCCTTGTCACATTTTCGTATATAATTTTTTATGACATAATAAATTAAACCAGAGAGACAGAATCACATACACATGATGCACTCATATAGGTCGAGGCATAGAGTTGGCTGGTCATATAGAACTGCATCATCAACCGTCGAAGGCATCCCATTAAATGAAAGGTCACGCTACAATAAAAATTTTATGCACATGTCATAACTTTCTTGTGTGATTGTATCAAATAAATTTTTATGTGTGAAAATATATACCAATATTTCTTCTTCATGAGTGTATGCTCCACTCACAAAATGCACATTATGAATTGCATCAGTTCCAACATAAGCCGGTAGATTTTTCTTATTTCTCCTATATTTGTTCATTGAATGCACAAGTCCATGATGCTGCTTAGTGTCCCATGGTACACGACCATACCTCAATCTACGTCGGACTTCATCACAAAATGCATCATCCTCTAAGGCCTTTGGGATCTCGTAGGTAAAAAACTTCTGCCTCCTTTCTAAGAACCAGAAAAAGACATGATCTAAAATCTTGTCTTTGATTGTTCCCAGTTGTGCACTGAAAAAAATAGGCTTTCTATAAGCATAAACTGCAAAGGCTAGGCATACAATATTGATTCAGCGAACATAATGCTACTTACAAGTCTACGAAATGCTCCAAATTCACTGCAAGATGGTCAATTAAAATGCATCGTGGTTCTTGACCGGGTGTATTTCCCTTTACCAGAGATGAAATGGATTTGAGAATCCGACCAATTCCGTTGAGGTCTTTCAGTAGTGCTGCCTCTGTACTCACTGAGCCTGAAATACAAGTTTTATTACATTTGCATGTCACACTACTTACTAACATACACTATACTTATTAATAGTCTCACCTTTACTTTTGAAACCTGCAAGTTTAACAACGATTGTACCATTTGTTCTGCAGTAGTACACATTTTGTAAACACATATCTCCATGATACAACCCATTGACTCTAAGTTCCTCCCAACCCTGAACAATTTGCCTGCAGTAAGTAGTGAAAATGTCAGCAAATAATCCTGTGTCAGTTATATTAACTAGTTGTAGATTTGAAAAAAAAGGTAGTATATTTTACCTTACAATGTCCGCAAGCTCAACTGAAGGTAGAACATCATACTTCCCCCCAAGTTCCGTAGTGTGAAGAAGTGTTGCCAAATGCGCAGTATAGGGCTCAACAAATACAGCCAATGTTGGTGTTTATGACTCTCCTATTACCAGTGGTTTCACGGCTTCCATATGCAAAATATTCTTATGATTGATATTTTGCATAACCATCATGTAATGGTTGTCATCAGGATTACCTACATCTAAACCTATCATTCGTGGGTTTAGAGGTGGAAAAGAAGATGGCATATTGGATGGTTTCTTGAGAGTTAGTCTAGCCATGTACCCAGAATTCTTCACTTCCTTCACATCCACTCGTGTGATTTGCATTGGAAGTACCTGTTTCATCGCTCCAATATTACAAAATAAACAAAAGGGATATTCAATTCATATTAAAAATGCAATACTTGTACCGTTTCATCTTTGTTGTCCCCTTTATTCAGATCTGATTTGTCCATGTGGCTGTCAATACAAGGTAAAAATGCATAAGTCCATACATTCTAGATATAGCTCCTGACCGGTATCTACACTATTTCTCTATCTCTACTATTATAAAAGAGAATCTTGAGTCCATGGTAATTGAGTTTTTTTTCGTATGTCGTAGCCGAATCCAGATCGATCGCAAATTCGCAGTTGCTCGAGACGTTCGGTTAGACGATTAAGCCACGCCCGCTAATGATTTCCGGTAACGAAATAGCCCACGTACGTCCTAGAGCCCTAGCCAAGGACAGGCCCATGTGCAGCCCACGCGCAACTCCATTGGTTTTCTCTAGCCCATGGACCCAGATGTATGCAGCACGTACGTAATACTGAAATCAGACTCACTATTTTGTTAGCATCTAATCTGGTAAATGTGCCCCTAATGTCTAATATTAATTTTAACAAATGTATACTTATACCTTCATTTCTTGCTACACATATACCTCTATAATAATTTATTGTGCTTTTGCACCCATTTTGTATATACAGCTTAGAATTGGAGTTGTAACAGAATTTGAGACGTTTTTATAGCAATTGCATAAAGTTTTGTTCATTTCAGCAGCAATTTGACCCAAAAAAAAATTGTTCAGCTTTTTGAGAGAATTTTCACAGCCAAGTAAAGTCAAGTAAACCCTCCTTGCTGTTGTGCAAGGCTCCTCAACCAGGCCCGCTCCCCCGCTGCCTCTAGGGATTGAGACGTGAATCGGGAAAGAAGAGAAAGACAGCAAAACGTGTGGCATAAATCGGACAGGAGGATTATCATCATTTTTTAGAGAACTTCATCGCTTCTTTTTCGGTTATCATCATTTTTATAGTTATTGCTGGTGTGAAATCAACAACTATGCTGGACGTTCACTTTAAAAGATAGCTAGGCCTAACTAATATTCTATATATGTAACGGAAAAAAAAAGACTACTGTTAATTCATCGCCAGTTTCCGTGTAACATGAGACGAGCATTTTACGCAACAGAGACACCAAGACATCATGCCTGATTTAGATGATGATTCACAATATAATGTGAGACACCACGGAATTATGACCTAAAGCGATTTCACACAATCTAAGACACTAGGAGACATTTCCAAATAATTGTTTAAATTAAGTTTTTTTTTCTTCACCCGTTGCAACGGACGGACAATTCTTCTAGTCACTACCAACTTGCAAATTTTCCTAGTATCAAGCACCGAATTGGTCTCTCTTCTAAACCCCAATTCTCTGCTGTATCCCCAATCCCCTCCAATCCTCTGCTGTACCCCCAATCCCCCATCATCATGCATAAAAGTATGTCTATAAACAACCATGTTCTGTACCATCGGATGAAACAAGCACAAATCAAAGTGCTCTCGGACCAAAACTAGCCAAGTTCTCAGCAATTGAGAAGACATACCTGAGGACAAGAAGTTGTATGCAGACGCAGAGGGTGGAGACCGACTCGTGATTGCCAACAAGGAGCGCGCGCAGCCGTCGGTCCAAAGAACCCGCAAAACCCCAGTGTACCTGAGGACAATACCCGAAATCCGCATCAATAGACTAGAAGCCCCTGTGCCTGCGGAAAGACAGGACCGAATCGAGGACAGCAAGATCAAGAGACTCACCAGTCTCCGACTCCGCGGCGCCTGCAACCGCCGCCGCCGCCTCGCCCCGCACCGCCGCAAAAACCCCAACCGTAACTCCCACCCTTTCTCCCCCTCTCCCTCTCCCTCTCCGTAACGATGGGTTTGATCAAATGGGCTCAATTCGCTGAGTGAATAAGTGGGCTGGGCCGTTCAGAAGAATATTGGATTGGGCCGTTCAATACCGCTTCAGTATTTTCTTAGGGGTCAATCGCTCGCTCTTTGACTGGTTTGTGGTCTAATTACTAAATTGGGCCTCTTTTTTAAGTTTGCTTATTTGACCTATATTTTCTATTAAAATGAAGATTGCGGCTGACCCTACTTCTCTAAAAAAAAATTAAACAGTTAAATAAGGGGAAAATTGTTCTTTTTGCCCTTGCTCATTTTTACCTGATATATTGAAAAATTTTGTATATATAGCCGTTCTTTAGTATGTACATATATACTTGTAACGAATTTGAAATAACTTTTACATATTCGATACAGATTTGGCTTTGATTTGATAAATTTGACTTCAATTTGATAATTTTAGCTTCAATCAAACACGTTTAGCGTCAATTTGACACATCCGGGCCGCTGACGTTGATATGCTGGCCAACCTCCCTCCCTCCGCCAACGCCAAAGCGCCCGCCACCCGCAAACCTTCCTCCGTCCCTGTGCGCAGACTAGGGGTATTTTAGTTTGGATGCTTTATAAAAAGAATTCTTTTTTATTTCTTTTGTTTCCAACCCTAACGTTATGGTTTAAAATGGGCCAAATTGTCCCTTCATTGGGTCAAATGAGCAAACTTGATCATTTTGATAGTTAAGCCTTCAAAACTGATGAAATGAGCAATTATCCCTTTTTTATACTAGCAGCATGTCCGTGTGTTGCCGTGGGTTACAATGGAATGATCTCCTGTCTAATCCCCCGTCGTGAACAAATAGAACTAGCTGGTACCCGGGCGTTGCCCCGGACACATTAAAGCCAAATTTGGTTGTTGTGAATAGATAAATAGATGGTATATTATTTGATTTTGTAATGATATTCGAGGGTACAAACAAACAAATTAAATATTACAAAGTTAAAAGTTTCTTTTATAAAGTTCTATACAGTTTATACTTAGAATGGTTTTTGAAAATTACATCGTTGAGAAGCTTGCAAGGTGCGCCCATAATAACCTATAATGTTTAGAATAAAAGAACTATGCATAAGTACTTGATTAATGTGTACTGCAATATAGAAGCATGGCAGCATATTTGAAGAAAATAAAGAAGAAACAGAATAAGATAAATCTTGCTCCCAAAAATGAATAGCTTATAGCATAAAGTGCACAAACAAAATTCATACCTCCCTGCATTCGGTTAAACCATAGACGCCTAGAAGCATCTAACGTACTAAAGCAATTAGATAAATAACTGAAAAAGACAATTGAACAAATGGAGCTTGTACGGAGTAGTTGGATAATTTACTCAATCATATACTATTTCTTTGGCAAAAGAACCATTGACACATAATGCACACATCGAGGCAGAGGAGACAGAGAGAGATGGACAGCCAGGACATAAAGTACAGCTATCAAATGGCAAAGGGCTTAAATATATAGAATGCAAAGGGAAGATGTGATAGGATTCCAGTGACATATATAGAATGCAACGCCTTAAATATTGTGTAAATCAGACAATAAAACAGTTAGCAAGAACAATGCTAACTATAGGTGAATATGACCATGAAACCAAATCAGTGTTTGATCCGAAATCCCCATCAGAAGATTTCTCCTCTTTTTCCCCCTTTAAGTCGGAAACCAAATGTTAATTCCTGAAGCAACAGAAAAAGGAGCTGATCATTACACCCATAGAGAAATTTAAAGACGGTAATTTGAATGTAATATGTGCACAAATAGCCTAAATACTTCCAATCAAATAAAGGTCAAATGATAAAAGCAACTGACAAAGCGAAGCATGATAAGCACCAAATGCAGTGCAAAATGGGAATCAATTACTGTAATATAAACTATCATTCAATAAATAAAATGGTCGGTTCTAAAGAGAGTAGCTTTTCCAATTGTGATGTTAGCCACTGATTGATGATGCTTATGTGAAAACATGGCAAATGCATATTACATCATTTTTTCCTGCTAAATTTAAGCAGATATTATGCACAATATATTGAGCAATAGTCCATGATCTTGCAACTATAACATAATTAGTTCAAGATATCTTTTTTGTCGGCACACAAATTGTACTATTAATGCATCGTAAGCTAATTAGTGAACAATAATGCCATCCCGTTGAATTCAAAATGGTAAAGAAAATAAATCCTGGGGTATGCCAAGAAGCTAAACAGACATAGACAACAATATTGTTACTTATTTCTTGCAGTTGAATTGCTTTGTTCAATGAAGGCAACTTAAACTTTCTACCATACGTGGTAACGACTACATGTAACGAAACGAAAAATAGAGACATTTGGAGGAAAATGTCAACCTTGGGGATTTCAAAGCAAAGCAAATGATAGATTGAACATGTAGCCTAGAAGCTATCAATGTCTGGGCCAGGGGAGAGAACCCAAGCTTTTTCAGTTGTTCTCCATCTAAGCTTTCCGTACATATGTTCTAGTTTAGTGCATGAAACAACCATTTCAATAAAAACCATATTTCCTCACAAATCAAAAATTAATCACCATTACTGTGAGATAACCAAAGCTGCAACATTATGCACATGATTATCTCATGCGTGATTAACATATCTTTTTTGACACACATTTACCTGAAAGTAATCAGTCCGGCACCTATATTTTCTCAAAAAAGAAAAAAAATACATACATCGAATTTATACCAAGCAAGATAAAATAAAAGGGGTAACTCTTCTGTAGTGCATCTACCAAAAGGGGGCATCAAGAAAGGATGGTGCAGCATGGTAACTATCCTATAATACAGGACAACGACTGTAGCAGGACGAAATTAAATTAGCTAATAGTGATTTTAGAAGCAGGGCTGATATACCTGGGGTCTGGGGATGGATACACACTCTTGCTAGCAGCTAATTTGCACCATTAGTAACATAGGGCAAGGATTAAACTGTAGTGTCATATATAGTGCTGCAAAACAAATAAAAAAAGGATTATTATCGTTTCCCAAACACCAAAAGCTGTCCAAGATGGTTACTACTACTACTACTACTTACTTACTATACTATGCAACCATGGCGGAGACACAAATTTTCCAGTGAATGGTTTCACCTGGACAGGCGCCATTGATCTTAAAAATTTCTCAAGCAAGTGACGACGTTGCCACCACTCACCGCTGATAGGGATGTGATGGCAATGAGGCGGCTGAGCTCGGAGAAGCAACCCAGAAAGCAAACAGGCAACATATACTATTATACTATTTCAAGATTTTAGTAAGTTCTTTTTTAGAAAACAACTCAATAAGTTGGTGAGGAATAACAGAAAAACGAAAGACCCCGAAAACATAAATAATATTTATTGAATCATGCATGGAGATAAAAGCAGCCAAATAAATATGAAGTAGAACAAACTAAGATGATTTAGATGGACTCATACTTGAAGTAAATAGATGATTTAGACCAAGTGGTACACAATATTGCAGAAAGTTGCAAAGAAGGTATAATATCAGAAATCGGGAGCGACAACAACAATGACAACATTGGAAATGCTTGGCATGTCCATTTTCTCCTGGTAAAGCATCATAAAGCATCACTACCCAAATTTCATAAAATCTGAATTCGGCTTGACTTGAGTCTTGAGCCTAATTTAAGCTCCCCAGGTTCCGCATGGCCTCAGAGCACCAACAATAGAATTCATACAGAGAATTCTTCTATAGGGAATTTCAGTGTAAATTCCTCTTCTTATGATTGCCTCACCTTGTATAAATCGGTAAAAAATTGAAATGTAATCACAGGATTTGTTCCTAAATGATAGAAGCGTTTATAAATTGTGATATTAAGTTACCTAAAGTCTGTAAAGGCTCCAACTTCCAACTGTATGAACCAAAAGCATTCTCAATTTAAACACTGCAAAGACAGAGCCATAAGTGCAACCTTCAACACAGTGTGGGAATGACGGCAACTGGTGTGCGCATGATGTTGATCAGAAAGACGGTTCCTGTGAGCTGCAAGTCGGGTGAATATTATTAGAGAGAAGGGGATCAGAGAGAGAGGATCGGTAAAACAAATACAACGGTCATCAACAGAGTGGGCTTTTAGATTTACCTTATTGAACAGCCAAATCGCAGAAGGAACACCAAAACACCTTCGGGTTGTCTCAAATCAATATTTCTTCCAAACCCTATTAAGTGCACAGTGAGGTTAAATTGGAGGATTTCGGCAGTGGCGGCAGGTGATGGAGGAGGACTGAAGGAGGGTGTGGGCGAGGGCGGAACCATGGCGCGGTGGGAGAAGAACGAAACAGTCAGAGGGCTGTAGGCTGTAGCAAGCCGGTGCTCCGGCGAGGAAAGCGGCGGGCAAGTGCAGAGGAAACAGGGTTCCATTTCTTTTCCCCGAGGGGATTCCATTTCTTTTCTTCGAGGGGTGTCCTCCTGCTCTGCAAATTCTGCTTCCGCACGCAACTCCGTACGACGCTAGTGGGTGGAGAGAGAATACAGTATAGGGAAAGAAACCACACCTTCCACGATCAGGAAATGGGCAGGCAAGATCAAGCGGTGCAGAGACCAACCGAGATACTGTAGTTTATACAGTATCAAAAGCAGCACGTGGCAGCTTGGATGATATGGTATGCCAAAGCTATAAGTTTTATAGACAGGGGATGTGTGTACCCACGCCACAACATCGTCGGGGCGCGTTAGAAGAACACTCAACTAATGAATAAATAGACAAAATCATTGGAATTATTACACTACACCAAATTACCATATTTCCGTTTAAAAAGACAAATTTTGTTAAAGGACACTCAAAGATTCCGTTCTTTATGGCGAGAGACTCAAAAAACGCATCATTGCTATAGGACACTCTAAAAAGCGGTAATTTGTTGATAGACACCGCATGGCATATTTTATTATTTCTAATCAATTTAGAGATAGAGAAAATTTGAAATGACTATTTTGTCCTTAGGCTTTTTTTTCTAAAAAGGCTGGTTCAGACACGATTTGTAGTTAAAAAAATTGTCGGTTTTCACTCTTCCATAACCTAACCTTACATTACAGCATAGACAACGATGGTTGCACGGGCAAGCAGCGGCGAGCAAATGAAGGGTGATAGTTGTGAGCAAGCTAGTGACGTTGCTGTGGGGGCGAGCGATGCGTCAAGCAGGGGCGGCATGCATCGTGATCATCCGTTGCGAGCGAGACATCAGTAGCAAAAATATGATGCACATGTCATGCTCAATTCTATATAAACCGTAAATTTTACATTACATGAAAATAGCCCCATGGCAAAATAGTCACTTCATGTGTAATTCTCTCTCCAAATAAATTAAAAATGATAAAATAAGACCAATAGTGTCCATCAGCAAATTACCGTATTATTTTTAGAGTGTCTCATAGCAATGACATATTTTTTATTGTCCCATAGCAATGACATAATTTTCCCTAAAAATTATCATACCTTTTATTTTGTGTAGGAAGGCTATCTTTTAAATATAAAAAAATTTAACACGACAAACATAGTAGAAAGAAATATAGTATGTGGTAAAAAGGAGACTCTTTTGACTCTAAAAGTGGGTATTAAATCTTCATCAGTCGTCAAAAATATTTAGTTATCCCATTTGATTTGAACAGGAGTAATTTTGGCTACGCGTATCCTATTTTGACGCAATGGACATTCATACTGGTCTAGCCCCTGGTTGTCAGCATGGAAAGTTTATTTTGGGCAGGATCGCACGCACGGGCACGACCCTCTCTCACGGGATAAGCGGAGCGTGAGTGGGAATGATTAGTTGCCAGACATGACATTGATTGACGGTTAAAAATGTCTTTCCTATTCGCTCATCGGATCGATCCGGTTTGTTGTAAGTATTAACTGTAGCATATATGCCCGTGCGTTACAACGTATGACGGATGAAGATATTTTTTTAAAAAAAATAACATACAAAAATTGCTTCCCTTAATTTTGCTCATAAGATTTTTGCGTTTGGGTCGAGATTTAGTCAATTTTCTCAATTTTTGTAATAAGTTTACAAATGCTTATATTAAAAACAAAAGAAATTATAAAAAATGTTTCCTTTTGAAAAATCACATCTGTTGCAACTAGAGAAATAAAATGACACCCTTAGTTTTTTTTTATAAAAAACAACTTCTCTCCTAGAACTTGGACGGATAATTTTGGAACTGTCAGGTAATTTTGGGTGCTTAGTCCAAATTTATGTTTATCGCAATTTTAACAAAATCAGACTGTTTCTCGCTTCATGGTATAAATATGGATCGATCAGAAAATATATATGCATGGTGGTCCGTACCGTAGTTGTAATCTAGCCATAGCCTGCTTATTACGTACCTCCATCGAGAGTTACAGTACAGATGAACACATGCATTGATCATATATCTCGCTTGCACGGCAAACAGCACGCGTGCATGCACTTATGGATTGTGAACGTACGAGTCCCGTGAATTCCAAGTCTCTACAGAGGAACGGCAAGAGGAGAAATCGATCTCCGAAGACCAGCGCGATTCCAAGTCTCAGCTTCCCAGCCTACCTATTCCCAGCAGCTTTAAACCCGCTCTTATCATCCGCAAAATCATGAGAGATTACCTGCCGCTTTGTCAGTTCTCTCTTCACCCCACCAATAGAGACGCAATGCTCATGCGTTTCCCTGATGCTATGGATCGTGAGGTGGCCGCCGAGTACCATGGGATCTTAGAAGCAGATGATTTCATTATGGTTATCCAACGTCCAGAGACAAATGAAACTAGGTTTTCGCAGCCAAATGATCAGTTATCTGAGTTGGAACTGCTAGACTGGCCACCT
This sequence comes from Leersia perrieri, assembly GCA_000325765.3. Taxonomy (NCBI): domain Eukaryota; kingdom Viridiplantae; phylum Streptophyta; class Magnoliopsida; order Poales; family Poaceae; genus Leersia; species Leersia perrieri. The sequence goes on from CM002476.1 coordinate 6,477,858, forward strand.
GAACATAGGTTCCCTGGCAGGATTAGGCAGCTGCTTCATGATTTCGGTGATCTTATGGAATTTGATGTGAGAGTGTCTTTGGTGATGACTTTTCTTCTCTAAGAGTAGTTGTCCAGCACTACTCTGGCAAGGTTTTCCTCCCTGGCCTTCTTATCAGATTCAAGGGTGATGTAGTCGCAGTGAAACTGAATGTCGTCACGACTTGGGGAGCTGATCTGAATTATGATGATGACGGCAAGTACATCAGGCACTTCCGCTACTTCGTCCTACCTGGGCAGAACCAGCCTAATCAATCTGGCCGCCTACCTCCAGGTCAAGCAAACCAAAATAACAATGCTGGCAACCCTGCACCCAATGATCAGAACCAAAGCTTCGCCAATCAGCGCACCCTACCACTCTCATGCCGCGTCTGGAGGGCTGCCTGCCATCACCTGGCTTCCAGGGCAGCTTTCAAACAACGATCATGATCAAGATGGCCCTGAGGTGGATGACTTGCTTTCTGCTGATCAAGCTGCCCCGGACAAGCCTGAGGTTGTCAACACTGAGATTTCTTTCGTCGATCATGAGTTGTACGAGCATGAGCACTCTGCATGCAAGGCTTCAGGGACAAAAAAGAGGGAGGAGCTCCATGCTGGGAAACGCCGACACAGTGCAAGACTGGCCGCTAAAGAACCAGCCAAATTCCAGTCTATGGAAGGCAGAGCCATCAGAGCTAAAAAGCTGAAAGAGCAGCTCGCCAAATGTTCCATCAAACGGAACACAGCAGTATCAAAGTACAAGCTGCTCGACTTGGATGCACAGACAACCCTAGACGCCCTTAATGATCTTGCCATTGCATGCAGTCTCGATGATCATGATGTCTCGCAGCTTAACAAGGTGCTTGCAGCGGTTGCTGATGCTGCTGCTGCGTAATCAATCAATGGTGCCGAGTGAGGACGGCATTTTCCCCACGCACCACGGCTGCTCCTCTCTCCCCACTGCCCCCCCTTATTACCCACTATTATGGTGTCTGTTGTGTGAACTATGTCTAATGTGGAACCGCTTTTATCTACTAATCCTCCTCTGTCTTCTGCTTATCGTGATTTTAATGTCCTGTCCTGGAATGTTAGAGGGCTTGGCGATAGTGAGAAGTGCGCTACGGTTAAGGGCCTGATTAAATCTGGGAATCCTTCCTTCGTTATGTTACAAGAAACTAAACTTCAAACCGTCCCTGTCGCTAAATCCATAACCTTCCTGCCTCCCAACTTAATGACTTTTGATTATATTGAATCCTTTGGCTCTAGGGGGGAATCCTAACCGCGTGGGATAACCGTTTTTTCTCTAGAACATCCTTCGTCGCTCGCCATCACTCGCTCTCCATCACTTTTGTCTCGAACATCTCTAATCTTTCTCTCACTATCACCAATGTTTACGCTCCCTCTGATCACTCAGATACTCAAAAATTTCTCGATGAGATTAATGAAATTCAGATTCTTTTTAATGGCCCTTGGCTTGTGATTGGCGACTTCAACCTCACAAGAGATTCCCTGGATAAAAACAATGACAACTTTAATGCCTCCCTCGCGGATAGCTTCAACACTCTTGTCCACAATATATCCGTTCTTGAGCTACCCCTCCTAGGTCAACTCTATACCTGGAGCAATAAACAGCAAAACCCAATTCTCGCTAGATTGGACAGGGCTTTCATCAACATTCACTGGAACGATGTTCTACCGTCTACTTTTCTTTCCTCTCTACCTCGTGTCACTTCTGATCACGCTCCCCTTCTAGTCTCCGTCGCCACAAAAATCACCAGACCAAAAGTCTTTCGCTTTGAAAATTCCTACCTTCATAATCCTTCCTACCTCCCCTTTGTTCTTGGTCGCTGGAATGGACATAATGGGCGGGGAGATGGATGCCTAACCATCTCTGCCAATCTGAAAACCGCAAGAACAGAAGCGAAAAAATGGTACAGGTAAAAAAGACTGCATGCGACAGATACTGAGGACTGCCAGTTTGTGATACACCTGTTCGATCTTATAGAAGAATCAAGACCGCTCTCCCGGGGAGAATTTATGCTGCACTCTTTAGTCCAAAAAAGATTCTCTCTTCTACACACCCAGCAAGTTTCGTATTGGAAGCAAAGAGGTAAGATCAGAAAAATTAAGGTTGGAATTGACAATGCTCCTTTCTTCAAAGCCCATGCAAGCCAGAAACATAGAACTACCTGAATCAAATCGGTTAAAGTGGACAGAACAGAAATTTCAGCTCATCAAGCAAAAGCTGCAACTTTCAAATCCTTCTCCTCAATTCTGGGAGTTCAATCAACAACTTCGTGGGGGTTCGACCTGCGACAAATTTATTCAGGGCACCCGACTGCAATGGGTGATCAACTGATTCAACCCTTCACTGCAGAAGAGATTCTGTTGGCTATCCGACAAATGGATGTTAACAGCGCCCCGGGCCCTGATGGCTTCAACCCGGGTTTCTATAAAAGGCCGCCTGGAATTATATCAAACAAGATCTGCTGACCATGTTTGCTCACTTTCATCAAGGCTGCGCAGATGTGGGAAGTATAAACAGTACATTGTTCTCCTGCCTAAACCTGGCAAAGAAAATGTGCCGGAAGGTTATAGACCGATCTCACTACAGAATTGCCCCGTAAAATTAATCACTAAGGTCCTAGTGAACAGGCTGCAAAAGCAAATCCCGAGCCTAATCCATGGAGATCAGACAGGGTTCATCAAAGGTAGAAGCATCTCTGAGAATTTTATCTACGCAACAGAGCTTGTCCAGTGCTGTTATAAAAGAAGATGCCCCACTGCAATCTTGAAACTCGACTTTGCTAAAGCTTTCGACTCGGTCAAGTGGACCAGCCTCCAAAGGATTCTAGCTTGCAGAAACTTCCCTGAGATCTATGTTGAGTTCAGTCCTGACTCGGATAGGAATCCGAGTGATGGAATAACTCGGACAGGGTCCCGAGTATTATGGAAGTACTCTGATGAACTAGGAAAGTTTTTGTAGGACTCAGAAAGTTCCCATACGAGTTGGAAAGTGTTCTAACAACTCGGGAAAGGGTCATAGCTAGAGTTAGATCAGGTTTAGATCAGTTTCTAGTATAAATACATAGCCAATGTAATAGTTTTTTTTTTCAGAAGCTAGGTTAAGCTTTCCTCATCAAGTAATAGAACCTCAGATATTTGCCCTAATTTCTTCTTCTCACTTGCGACCTACTGCTTTCCTCTACTCGGTTTCGTCGACTATCATTGGTCGCTAGGTGTTCGATCGAGATCCATCGCTAACAAGTAGTATCAGAGCTATGTCGATCGTTCCAGCGGCGGACGCAGCACGGGGGAGCACGAGCAGTGCGTTCTACCCCATGCTTTCTGCATCCAATTACACCAGTTGGGTGATCCAGGTGCAAGCGATGATGGAAGACCAAGGAGTTCGGGAGGTGGTGGAATCGGCGGCCGGTGCTGCGGCCGTCGACGCTAAGAAGGATAAGAAGGCGAGATCGAATCTACTCTAAGCTTTGCCAGAAGATCTTCTGATGCGGGTTGCAAAGAAGAAGACGGCGAAGGAGGTTTGGGACTGCCTCGAGATGAGGTTCGTCGGCGTGGACCGCGTGCGCAACACGCGGCTTCAGACGCTGAAGGTAGAGTTCGACGCCAAGCACATGGGGGTGGTGAGACACTGGACCAGTATGCGGAGCGGATTACCGCCGCGTCGGTGCGGTACTCGGCGTTGGGTTCAACGCTGGACGACGCCGCGATGGTGAAGAAGTTGTTCGACACCGTCCCAGAGAAGTTTGTTCACATCGTCGCCGGCATTGAACAATTCTACAACCTCGACGACATGCTATTCGAAGAGGCTGTGGGTCGTCTCAAGGCCTATGATGAACGGACGCGCAAGAAGGGGTCCGGAAATGGCGAGAACGCCGATGGACAGGTTCTACTCACTCAAGCCGAGTGGGAGGGGCGATTCAAGAAAGACGGTGGCGAATCATCATCAACTCAGCAGAACAAGTCGGGCAATGGCGGTAACCATGGCCAGGGAGGTCGTGGGCACGGCAGAGGCAACGGCCGGTGAGGACAAGGAGGAACGTCGCGCAAGGACGGGGCAGGCAGCTCCAGCAGCGGCGGGCGTGACAAGAGTCACATCAAGTGCTTCAATTGTGGCGAGTACAGCCACTACTCCAGTCAGTGCCGTGCCCCTAGGAAGAAGGAGGAAGCCCATCTTGACAAAGTCGATGACACCGATCTGGCCCTACTATTTGCAGTATTCGAGGAGGACTCGGCGGTAGCGGTATCGGCGGCGTCAACTAGGCAAGCGCCGCAAGCAGGACTGGTCATGCACGAGGAGCGTGTGTGGCCGAAGCTGCTGATGGTGGATGGCAGTCAGGTGGCTAGCGACAATTGGTACCTCGACAACGGCGCAAGCAACCACATGACCGGTGATCGCGTCAAGTTTTGGGAGCTCGACGAGACAATCACTGGCAGTGTTAAATTCGGCGATGCGTCATCGGTGCAGATCAAAGGGAAGGGATCAGTTCTCTTCTCCTGCAAGAACGGGGACCAGTGGCTACTCGACGACGTCTACTACATCCCAAGCCTCCGTTGTAACATGGTGAGCTTGGGGCAACTTACCGAGACTGGTCACCGAGTGGTGATGGACGGGGATGCACTCGAAGTGTTCGACAAAAGTCCGTGGCGGCTACTCATGCAGGTGAGGCGCACTGCCAACCGCCTCTATCGCATCGAACTCAAGCTAGCACACCCCGTGTCTCTATTGGCAAGTCTCGAGGACCCGGCATGGCTCTGGCATGCCCGGTTGGGGCATGTCAACTTCCAGGCGATGAAGAAGTTGGTGGATCATCAAATGGCGGCGGGCGTGTCGTCGATCGTCCACCCGAACCAGCTTTGCAGGCATGCCTGGTGGCAAAGCAAATCCGACGGCCGTTCTTGGTGATCGCACAATTCCAAGCGGAGGAGCCTCTTGAGTTGTTGCACATGGACTTGTGCGGGCCAATCTCGCCGTTGACATTGGCCGGAAACAAGTATTTTCTCCTCATAGTTGATGACTTCACTCGGTGGATGTGGGTGTTTGTGATCAAGACAAAGGACCAAGCACTCGGCAATCTCACCAAATTCAAGCCCCTGGCCGAGAACACGGTTGGGTGACGTATCAAGACGCTTCGTTCAGATCGCGGCGGCGAGTTCCTATCTAGAGAGTTCACGCGTTGTGCGAAGAAGCAGGAATACAGTGTCACCTGACGGCGCCCTACTCACCACAGCAGAATGGCGTGGTTGAACACCGAAATCGCTCGGTGATGGCTATGGCGTGGTTCTTCTCAAGGGCATGAACGTACCCGACAAGATGTGGGGGGAGGCGGTTCGGCATGCTGTGTACCTGCTCAACAGACTGCCAATGAAGAAGATGGGAAATCTTACTCCGTTCGAGGCATGGACAGGAAGGAAACCACAGCTAGGACACCTCCGGGTGTTCGGGTGCACTGCACACGCCAAGAACACGATGCCAAATCTGAAGAAGCTGGACGACCGGAGTGCACTGTTCCTGTACCTCGGTGTCGAAGAAGGCAGTAAGGCGCATCGCGTGTACGATCCACGACGAGGGCAAATCGTTGTGAGTCGTGATGTCATCTTCGAAGAAAATGTCCCATTGCAGTGGAACGATGCGGCACCACCGACGGAGCCTGCAGAATTCATCGTTGAAGACAGTATCGACGACGTGCAGGCGACCGGGCCAAGATAGGGGAACTCGGCAGTTGAGCCGACTACCCCAGAACTCTCGGCACCGGATTCTTTCACTCGGATCATGCGGAGTGGGGGGAGGAGGAACAAGATTCCACCACTCCGACAAGCTCGGTGAGAGAATCACCGGCAACAGTAGTTGCCGAGTCATCTGACGGGCAGATGACACCTGATTCGGATGGGCCTCGGCGCTATAGGTCCATAAACGAGATCATGCGAGAGACTCCACGCATCGACCTATTGGAGAATGAAGACGAAGACGAGGCTCTGCTAGCAGAGTCGGAGAAGCCAACTAGTTACCGAGAAGCAGCTGGTCATCCGGCATGGGAGGACGCCATGGCCAAAGAACTCGACGCCATTGAGAGGAACGTGACGTGATCACTGACCACATTACCGGCCGGGTATCGAGCCATTGGGCTCAAGTGGGTGTACAAAGTGAAGAACTTGGTCGGCGAGGTGATTAAACACAAGGCGCGTCTAGTGGCAAAAGGATACATTCAACGGCAAGGTGTGGACTTTGAAGAAGTATTCGCACCAGTAGCAAGGCTCGAAACCATGCGTGTTGTGCTGGCAATTGCTGCAGATCGACGTTGGCAGGTGCATCATCTCGACGTCAAGTCGACATTCCTAAACGGTGATCTCAAGGAGGAAGTGTACGTCGCTAAGCCAGAGGGCTACGTCAAGAAGGGTAAGTAGCGTATGGTGCTCAAACTCAGCAAGGTGCTCTACGGGCTACGACAAGCACCACGAGCGTGGAACAGACGCTTGGACAGAAGCTTAAGGGAACTCGGCTTCACTCGGTGCGCACAGGAGCAGGCGGTGTACATCCGAGGCAAGGGGCGCAGCAGCATGATAGTCGGCGTTTACGTCGATGACCTGATCATGACATGGGAGGAGCCAAAGGAGATCACGGCGTTCAAGCGACAGATGATGGGGGAGTTCGAGATGAGTGATCTCGGGCTGCTCTCGTATTATCTCGGCATTGAGGTACCACAAGAGGAGAGTGGCATCACCATCAAACAAGCCGCCTACGCCAAGAAGATCTTGTCTCAGTTCGGGATGATGGAGTGCAACTCGACTTCAATTCCGATGGAACCCGGTTCACAGTTGCACAAGGATGCAGATGGCACCCAATCGACGCAATGGAATACCGATGAATCATCGGTTGTCTTAGATATTTGCTACATACGCGGCCGGATCTGTCCTATGCTGTGGGCGTGGCGAGCAGGTTCATGGAGCGACCAATTGTGTTGCATCTTAAGGCGGTGAAGCAAATCCTGAGGTATGTGAAGGGCACGATAAATCATGGGATCGTGTACGCTACAGGCAGTGGCGCAGTGGAGATCACAGGATATACCGACAGTGATTTAGCTGGTGATGTTGATGATCGTCGAAGCACCGGTGGTATGGCATTCTACTTCAACAATAGCTTGGTTGCGTGGAGCTCGCAGAAGCAGAAGACGGTGGCGCTGTCATCGTGCGAAGCCGAGTTCATGGTGGCTACAGCTGCAGCATGTCACGCACTCTGGTTGAGAGCGCTCATTGGAGAAGTACTCGGCGCCAGGGAGAAGAAGGTGAAACTGTACGTCGACAACAAATCGACGATCGCGTTGATAAAGAACCCGGTGTTCCATGGCAGGAGCAAGCACATTGACACTCGGTATCACTTCATACGTGAGTGTGTCGATGGTGGATAGATAGAGATCGAGTTCGTTCGGACTGAGGAGCAGCGGGCGGACGCGTTAACGAAGGGCTTGCCGGCGGTCAAGCTGGCAACGGCACGACACCTTCTTGGTGTTCGTAATCTTGGGCCGTGTCAGGCCTGAGGGGGAGAATGTTGAGTTCAGTCCTGACTCGGATAGGAATCCGAGTGATGGAAGAACTCGGACAGGGTCCCGAGTATTATGGAAAGTACTCGGATGAACTAGGAAAGTTCCTGTAGGACTCGGAAAGTTTCCGTACGAGTTGGAAAGTGTTCTAACAACTCGGGAAAGGGTCATAGCTAGAGTTAGATCAGGATTAGATCAGTTTCTAGTATAAATACATAGCTAATGTAAAAGTTTTTTTCCAGAAGCTAGGTTAACCTTTCCTCATCAAGTAATAGAACATCAGATATTTGCCCTAATTTCTTCTCCTCATTTGCGACCTACTGCTTTCCTCTACTCGGTTTCGTCGACTATCATTGGTCGCTAGGTGTTCGATCGAGATCCATTGCTAACAATTTGGTGTTCCTGGATAGACATGCTTCTAACAACCTCAAAATCTGCAGTCTTGCTAAATGGTGTGCCGGGAGACTGGATTAATTGCAAGAGAGGACTGAGACAAGGTGACCCGCTGTCTCCATATCTGTTCATACTAGTTGCCGATGTTCTTCAACGCCTGATTCAATCCAACAATGCCATCCGCCACCCCCTGTGCCATGATAAACCTTGCAGCACACTCCAGTACCGGATGACACAATCATCATCGCAAGAGTGTCGGTTCACGATATACACAACCTTCACCAGTGCCTGGACCTTTTTGCAAACGCGATAGGACTCCATATAAACTTCTCTAAAAGCACCATGGTTACTCTCAACGTCAGCCAAGATGACAGCCAACATTTAGCTAATACGATGGGGTCCAGTTAGGTGTTTTCCCAACGAGCTACCTTGGTTTGCCTCTATCGCGCAAGAAAATTGGATTTACCCTCCTGCAGCCACAGATTGCGAAAGCTGACAAATATCTGGGGGGATGGCAAGCACGGCTACTATCGTATGCTGAAAGAATGGTCCTAATAAACTCAGTTCTTGATATGCTTCCTGTCTATGCAATGTCTTCCATCCTTCTCCCGAAAGGTGTGATCGATGACCTAGACAAAAGAAAAAGGGCCTTTTTATGGAGCAATGCCACAGATCCAAATGTTTAGTCGCCTGGGATAGCGTCTGCTGTCTAAAGCAACACGGTGGTCTTGGTTTGAAAAACCTTGAAGAACAAAACAAAGCTCTGCTTGTGTGACGACTCTACATCTTGTTTCAGAATAACTCGACCTGGGTTGAATGGGTTTGGAGTGAGATCTCCCACAATCCTTTTGCGCCCCATTACAACCTCGGCCCGTATTGGAAATCCTTATCAACTTTGATGAACAGCCTGCAGTCAAATATTGTTGTTTGTGTCGGTGACGGCAACAAAACATGCTTCAGGCTGGATTGTTGGTTGGATTCACCGCTCTCGAAAAAGTTTGCAGACCTCTACACACATTCAACCAACAAGCTGGCGACGGTCTCCATGGTCTTAAACGGAAATCTGCGAGATCATTTCGTTCCAAGGCTTTCTGTCGTTGCACAGCAACAGTTCCTAGCTTTGCAAGGAGCTCTCCAACATCTTGTTTTGGCTGGTGAAGATGTTAGACTCCCGAAGGGCCACCGAGACACCAATGTCGACACCTTGGCGACAAAAACGATCTACGCCAACCTTGTGAAGAAACCAACCACTGGAGCCAATTGGGACTTTGTCTGGAACAACTATGCCCCGTCCAAGGTCCATTTCTTCGCCTGGCTGCTTGTGAAGGAAAGACTACCAACAAGGCAAAATCTTTCTAAAAAAATCATCGTCGACACTCCGGTTTGCCAGCTCTGCTTTGGAATGGAAGAAACAGGGAGGTATGCATGCCTAATTGAATTGTGATTTCGCTACACTTTTTTGGACGAGTATTCGAATTAGGCCGAACATCTCGTCTACGACGGAGCTGAGCAACCTTCGGCCTTCTCGCCTCTACCTGAAAAACACTTCCAAATTTTCTACCTTCTGTGCTTTTGGGAACTTTGGATGCATCGCAACGACGTGATCTTCCGAGGCTTGCCAATCTCCCTGCATAGAGTGCTCAGAAGCTGTGTGGAAGACTTATCGGTTTGGGCTCATTGCCTAAAAGAACCTGATAGAGGAATTGTAAATGCTTGGAAAAACATTTTAGTCTACCCCTACGAAATCTGTAATCCTTTGTACTTTGTAACCCGCCACCCCCCCTAACCATCAATAGAAAATTCAGGTGGGGAATCTCTCTCCCAACCCCCCCCCCCTTTGAAGTTTCTAAAGAAAAAAGCAGGTGGCAGCACGGCCCTATCACCGTCGTCTCGGCGCGCGCGGGTCGTCATGGCTACCGCCGGCCTTTCTTGCGTGCGCAGGCGTCATTAGTTAATCTATGTTTAGTGCTACAAGATTCGTGCTGATTAGGTGGCTAAATCTGAGAAAGGGTGCTATATATACCTCTTTTGTGGCATGAGGTGCCGTATAATTTTTTTCCCGGGTGGGTCAGGCGTCGCGTGTGTTACAATACAAGAATATTTGATCTCATCAAATGTAGAGCAATTGTGACACAATTAATTTTGTAACAACCCACATTCATGTGTATCAATGGAGGCAAATAAAATGCAGCAATAGAGGTTATTTATATCGTTTATAACACCCAAAGTTATGGACCATTATGCTGCCATTTTATTTAGCATTTAATTTTATATTGATATTACATGTAATCCCCTATAAAAGGGTACAAAGATCAATGAGAATGGATGGATGTTTCACTCTATTGTGTTCATGCTATTGTCTCTCTGCGTTCTATACTTTTCATTTCACAACACGTTATCATGCACGCTCTAAGAACTGAGCAAGAACAGGTGAAGAACTAACCTCGAGAATGGTAAGAATGCCTAACGATCACCATCGTATAGCAATGCACGATGTTTCACCTTTGGTGGATGCACTCTGTCGAACTCTGCAGCGCCAGATTCGACGTTGCCGGACTCATGCTGGCGTTCTTCGTCGTCGCCTCACGGCGGTGCACAAGAATCATCGCGCCAACATGGCGCGAAAGGCGGAGGCTCGAGCACTGGCCGTAGTGGTTGAGGGTGCCAACGGCGCCGCACTCGCCGCACCAGCACCACCAGTAGCACCTCCACCTTCACCACCATGCCCACCACGACGCCGCATCGCGGACATCGTGGTGCGAGCCATGAGATCCTCACCACCGGTCTTCGTCCTCGCATCACCGGCATCACCTCCTTCCTCACCGAAGTTGAGGCTGCCCATGCATGTCGCTGGCTAGCGCTTCACGCTCGCGCCGCGCCGTGGCGCTCGCCCGTTCTACGGGAGCTGGGTGGAATTTGCGGCCGCAACAGCAGCAGGACCGGCGGTGGAGGTAGAGACAGCGTCGATGACGGCGCACTTCCCCAAGCCGGATGGCGTCTTGATCATCACCGAGGACACCTCCTCAGAGGAGTCCTCGCCTGCGTGAGCTCGACAACGACGGGCGGCGTAGCGTCGGTTCCACCGAACCGACGGCGACATTGGCGTTG
>CM002476.1:6489037-6557726 GCA_000325765.3 Leersia perrieri
CCCCGTAGGCGCTCGCCCACGCGCCTCACATGCGGCGGCGGCGCAGGAGGAATGGGGGGAGGGAGAAGCTAACCCTAGCCGATCCTCCCTCCCTCTTAAGTGGGCTGCCGAGCAGGCCTTGGCCCATTTCGGCCCACTGGCCGCGTCCCTGTGTCCACTGCCCAATAAAATCTATATTTACTTTATAGTCTGTTTTTGGTCAATTTAATCACATGTAAATTGCAAAATAGTCTATAAATTTCGCACCTATGCAGTACAATTTTAATTTAGCCCTTGAATTTTGTACAATTTTATGGCTAAATAATTGACATATTTTGTGTCAAGTATAATATATAATATAGTCCTCAGGCTATATGTTTACACTGTGATTTATTTGCCTCATACAAATAAACAATTTTGACCCGTCGGTCATCAATTAATTTTGCTTTGTCCCCTCAGGTTCGATGCAATTACAATGTACTCCATACACCTCAGTGTACTGAAAATTATGTAAATGTTTAAAGTGAATGTCCATCGGCATTCGCAGTAACATATACATATTTTAGATTTATTTCCATTATTGCAATGAATTAATTTCTTGCACTTTAATTTCTTGCAATTTTAATTTTATTGCAATTAATTTTCTTGCAGTTAATTTTCTTGCAATTTAATATTATACACCTCTATAGTAATATTGAAATCATTCAATGAGTATAAAACAAAATATGTGGAGACTAAGACACATCTTAGCAACGAGTTCTCTTACTCGTCCACATAATGTATTTATATCATAATTGGTGTTTATGCACATTGGTATACTCCTATATGAGGTCCTATTATTATGCATCATTTGCATTCAACCATATTGAAATCTTGGAATTCAAGTACATAAATTCCATTTAATTATGCACTATGTGCTTAATTGCATTGGAATTTATAAGAAAAACTTGATAATGAATACCCCTATAGTATATTGAATTTTATATCACAGGTGTAGTCTAAGGCATCTACTACACAAAATGTGTAGATTACAACCTTAGGAATGATGATCTCATCCACTAATTTGGTGTGTTCACCACCATAATGTGATTATTCAATATTTAAGAATATAAATTAAATTATGGTGACTAAGGCATCTACAACATTTTGTAGATTAATTCCTTAGCAACAAGCATACTCGTCCATATAATTATATTCCAAATTGAGGTGTACATTATCATATGTAACAAGACTCATCTTGTTTACATAATTTTGCATAATATTGCAAAATTATCATACAGTATTAATTTACCACATGTAAATTAATCAAATTTATGGTAATCATATGTTGTATACTATGGGAAATAATTAATAATTCTTGCACCAGACGGTCATACAACCATCCAACATGGTTAAGGGATTTAAGGCCAATTTTTCGTTTCATGGATTAAATGCGGCATTTCAACCTCCTCAAGAGGAAAATCTCGCTATTAGATCAAGAGAAATGTGTCTGCTAACAGAAATGATGACATTTTCTGCTAACAGGATCTCAAATGAGAAGAGGTTTTCATAGGGATAAATTTGAAATTTGTCGTCAATGTGATTCATACAAAATCACATCACTAGGAAATGCTGCACTTCACACCATCTCATTGATATATACCTTATATGTGTGGACAAAGATAAATCTGCTCAAGAGAAGTGATTGGAACCACATTCTAGTCCACTTCCAGTAACATCGAGACACCTAGTTGTTCACCAAAGTTTCACAGGCGGAAGCAAACAACAACAACGCTTCCCTTCCTCCGAAGGATAAACTCATGAGCATTGATGATATAATTGTGAAATTTTCTTCACAATATATTTGGAGAACCATCCGTTTTTCAAAATACATACACTTGTTATGCATGTCCTACTATGGGATTGCAATATTAATGGTTGTCGTCAAATGATAATATCAAGCACATTCGATAGATCATACAATATGTATGAACTTTATATATCTGAAAAGAATTTCATTTCGAAATTCTTCAATTATATAGAATTTCTCCATACTTGGCATCATAGCCTTGGTCAACCCGACATAGGGATGATATGGAAAATTATCAGCAATTTTGTTGGTTATGCTTTTATTCCCGGAAATGAGCACTACTTGTGCCTTCGAGAATTTGATTTTAAGACCCTCTTATCTTAAGATTGGAGCTTGAATCACATAAATTCCTTGAATTCTTTCAAGTCGATATAAGTGACACATACAACCATTTTATGGACCTGTTCAGAAATTTCATGGTTCTAATCGACGCATCTAAATGATGGTCTATTGTTTGCCTTCTATACACACAAAACCACGAATTTACTATCACCCTGAACACTGAATTCATTCAATTCGAATGGAAAACATTGTTGTATTCTCCTCATATGCCTTTAATGACATTTGAATGGCCTGTCGAGTTTGAGATCAGCACTATGTTCCAAAATGTTCATACGCATAATGGTTGGTTATATTCTCTTCTAGGAGAAAATCAAGCTCATGGCAAGATCCTTGAATTGCATATTTTACCAACATCTAGTTAGTGATATGCGGCTTTACACACCGCATCATAAAATCAAATTCATCAAACTGCAATCATACGGCTCCCTCCGTTGCAGTCTGTACGTGAAAATTGGTCTAGGCCAAAAGATTTCCCTTCTGTGAATCGGTAACGTCTTGCACGTGTCATATCACCACCCTAGCATACATTGATGAGCATTGGAGGATTCATAAGAGGAATTATTATCCGTCTATCATAAAATACCTTGGATCCTTCCAAAGGGGATTATACTCTGCCCGTATGCTACTCACATTTGAGGATATTCCAGGCATTAGGGGGAGCTTTATACCACATATTGAATGCCAGGAATTAAAAGTGAATGTCACACACATGTACATTCCATCCACATTTCCACGTACCAAATATTTCGAACCAAATCGTTCAGAACAACTTTTATTTACATCACATTGCAAATAGCCTGCCATAGCATTTACTGCTCATTATGGTGTCATACAAATTTCATCCATAATGTTGTAACAGAAAGAGTGGAGGTACCTTAAAAAACCACTCAACTCCCATATAAGAAGGGGATAAGTATGGTTACAACTAAATTTAGCTTATTGCAAACATCCACGGACATTGAGAAACAATATTCTCAAAAGCAGTAAATGTATATCAATATCGGCTGATGGACACTTTATGGATATTTATTATCCAATGCCTATAGATGTTTACCATCCAAAAGATCAGCATAATTGCACATAAATTTCAGGCGCTGGGTCACTGGAACGCCCTAACTCTGTTGTGGAAAATAACATAGAGTGTGAAAGGGTTAATATTTCCACACGCTATATTGGTTCCATTGAATCATCATACAAAGTCTACAAAATGTCGATATCTTCTCAAAAATTGTCATATACCTTCACTGGATCCAGACCAAAAAGTCCTAGACAGAGTGCTCATTACACTCAAATCGGGTCAAATCAAAAGGTGACAATTAAGGGGTATTGCTTTTGCTCGATAATGGAAATATTACCACAGTAATATATCCTTCTCATAATGCCTTTTTACGGAAGCGTGGTGGTGAGATAACAAGAGCTTGTAGTACATGGTTTCTCCAGAGACGTAGCATAACATACACATTGGTATGTGTGGAAATCAAGTTCCCATATTCAATCATGGCAGATGAAATGAATTTGATAGATTCGGACAACCAAATCCTGACAGACTTAATATTTTGAATCAAACATGGTCAAATTATTGTGATATTATTGGTTGTATGAGTTCCTTCCACAGAAGGTAAACTCCAACCATGTCGATTGCCATGTGTGCTTACAAAGAAATTAAAACTTGGATTTTACATCATCTCAACAAATATCGATGGTTTTTGTAATCATCGAAAACACACAAACTAGTTGAAAATCATCTTAGGTATAATTTCTCATCTGAGAAATTAAACCTTAAAGACGGATTTTGAGATGATAGATTTGGGTAAAACCAAATCAAGCTTAAGTCTACATCTTAAGCACATAAATCAGTTTTTTAATACCCATTTGATATTGTCTATCAATATCCAAATGATATTGTACATCCATATACATGAACACTTATGGTCGTTCAATCCCTAAAGATGGATTAATATCCACTGACCCTGGGATGAAAACTATATGCCATTAAAGCGCTAATATATCTTGTAAATTACAACAGGCCTGTTAATGGATTTGCTGATATCTTGCTATAGCTCGTAATAACGCATCTCTAATATCACCATCAGGTGAACGTTAGACATGATATCCTTAGATATCTTTGTGGCAATAAACGATTTTGATTTACTATTGAAATCAAGGTAAGACCATAGTGAGATGTGTATATCTTGGCAAACTAATCCCCGCAAAGTCAGATTACATACTGATTATCATTGGAAGTAATTAAATATAATTACTTCTACATATCATTTCGAAGTTCACACCCTCGAAGAATGATTAACCACATAACGATATTATGTGGTATTGATTCCATTGAATCACCTATGATTATCTATAAAGATAATGATATTTGCGTTTTTCAATTGCAAAATAGGTTATCTTGCAAACTACATCCCTACCAACTTCACGATAACTTCACGTTATAAGAAATTGGTACGTGGTCAATCTATATTTTGCAATTATCAGGGGGAGTAATCTCCTAGACTAAACCTATTCAAATACAAATATTGTACTCTTTTTTCCTCTTGTGAGTTTTTCCTATCGTATTTCTCATCAAAGGTTTTTAATGAGGCAATATATCAACGCAAGTATATCATATCTCTATTTTCCCCAACTAGGGTTTTTAAAGGGATATCAAAGATATATAATAACTTCTCATATTTTTCCTATATGGTTTTTGGAGAAGTTAACCTAATTATGATCCAAAGGTCATAATCATTGTCCTCAAAATTCTCACATGAGTTTTTCCTTTTTTAAGGTTTCTCAGAGAATTCATGAGACGATAACACATATATGTCATACCATTTTTTCCTTATTTTTCTCACTGGGTGTTAAAGGAGTTTTAATGACATATCTATACCATGTTTTCTTCTCAAATTTTCCCCACAGGGTTTTAGAGAAGTTTTTCCCATGGATGCATCAGAAGATGATAACAAGAGACAAGCTTCAGGAGGAGACTTCCTGAATGATGGTCCTTGTTAAACGCTTCACATTGTACTCTTTTCTCTTATGAGTTTTTACCATCAGGTTTTCTCATACAAAGTTTTAACGAGACGATGATTGATGCAAGCATATGTCATATCTCATGTTTTTCCCCCACAGAGGTTTTTCTAGAGATATAAGGGGACATAGATTACTCCTTAAACCTTGCAGGTTTACGATAGAGCAATCACCCACCAAATAATTCCTATTTTTTTTCACAGGATTTTTCAATGGAATTAAAGAACATATTGATCTTAAGTACTCGATCAAAAAGGTGAGTGTTACAATACAAAAATATTTGATGCAATTGTAACACAATCAATTTTGTAACAGCCCACATTCATGTGTATCAATGGAGGCAAATAAAATGCAGCAATAGAAACTATTTATATGGTTTATAACACCCAAAGTTATTGACCATTATGCTATCATTTTATTTAGCATTTAATTTTATATTGATGTTACATGTAATCCCATATAAAAGAGTACAAAGATCAATGAGAATGGATGGATGTTTCACTCTATTGTGTTTATGCTATTGTCTCTCTAAGTTCTATACTTTTCATTTCACAACAGCATGCATACAATATTGCAGCCAATTAAACCGATCGAGTCTGACGCATGCATATCGTGTTACGTTGTGACTGGCTAATTAAAATCGATCGTTGACGACCATCTAATTCTAAATAAGGGTAAAAAAGAGGATTTTCCACTCCTATTGGCAATGCGTCGTCAATCTAAACCGTCAGATTAATACGTCCTTTTCATCCTGACCGTCAGATCGGCCTCCGAGGCTCCGACCCGACTCGATCTTATCCGACGCGACATCCCCCTTCCTTCTCCGCCTTCGACGCGGAATCCCCCTTCTTTCTCCGCCTGCGCCGGCCGCCTCCCTTCCTTCTTCGCCCGCGTCGTTCCCGTCGGACGCCGTCTGCCTCCCTTCCTTCTCCGCTCGCGTCGTTCACGTCGGAGCCCGCGCCAGCCTCCGCCCGTGGCTTCCCCTCCGACGGCGGCACCCCCCTCTCCGGCGGCCCGCGCCGGCAGGGGTTGCATCGAATCAATCGATCGAGAAGAAGGCAGCAAGAGACGAACAAGAAGGAGAGGAAGAAGAAGAAGGCCAACCTGGGAATGACGAGGAGGCCTGGGGGGTCTATCTGCATGATCTCCGCTCTGAAACGGCTGCCTCTGATCCTGCGATGATGCCGCTCTCTCCGTCTCAACCCCACCTCCGCGTCGCCGCTCTCCATGCTCTCTCTCTCTCTCTCTCTCTCTGCTCTGCTCTGCTCGCAAGTAATCTGCTGCTTCTGTCTACGGGGAATCGGGAATCAGGAGTATATATAGGAGGAGGAAAGAAGAAGGAAGAAGAAGAGAGAGGCGACGGGGCGGGCGGAGGAGTTTGTTAGTTGTCCCTAAAGTGCAGGAGACACATTGGGAGCGCGAAAAAGGCGACGGCATAGAAGAGACCTATCCAAGACACGCCGCCGACCACCAAGCCGCCTGCGACCGCGCACGCGGCGGACACGGCTGCCACGAAGCGAACACATGCTCTGCGAATCACGTTTAGGCGGACGAGGTCGTTGGCGGCGAGCGGTTTGGGCTCCTCCAC
Source organism: Leersia perrieri (assembly GCA_000325765.3). Classification (NCBI taxonomy): domain Eukaryota; kingdom Viridiplantae; phylum Streptophyta; class Magnoliopsida; order Poales; family Poaceae; genus Leersia; species Leersia perrieri. The sequence goes on from CM002476.1 coordinate 6,495,820, forward strand.
GGACCACGGGATAGGCGTATGTGTTCTGGAAGTACAAGATGCACAGCATGGGGACCGCGAAGAAGGCCGCGGCGTAGCGAAGACCTTTGCAGGACATGCCACCGACCGCCACGCCACCAGCGACCGCGTACGCGGCTGATACGCCCACCGCGAGGAGAACAGAGGCATCGCGAATCTGCGTCAGGTCGAGGCCCAGGAGGACGGCGTCGGGGTCATCAGGCATGAGCTGGGGCTTGTTCCTCATCCGGTTGATTGCCTCCATATATTCTCGGCCTGTCCTAATCTTGTTAAAGCCACGCCAACAATGCCGCCGTGCGTGAGGCACCACGCGAGGGACAAGACAGCGGCTACGTTGGCGGCCCAGACGGTGCATGTGGCGAAGGCAACGTCGCTGCTGCGTCTTGCTTGGTTGAGCACCGCCAGGACTGCGACGGAGAGCGCGACGGGGGTGACCGCGGCGCACGCCTGGACAGACAGCGGCGTGCGCACGATTGAGATATTGTGCCGCAGGAACTCGAGTGCGTAGACGGAGAACGGGAGCAGGAAGAGGAGCGCACCGTAGCCGACCACGAACGCGACCGCCAGAGCCGCCGGAGCTTCGCCCGGGTAGGCCACAGCGGCGCCGAAGGCCGCGTAAGCCATCGACGCCACCAGTGTGGTGTTCACCACGGTCTTGAACCGCAGACCCGTTGATCTCATTGTGATCTTTTTTTGTCTCCATTGGCTCCTCCTGGATCAATCGTGCGGGTGTATACGTCAAAGAGGAAATCATATGCAGGCTTATATAGAAGAGTAAAGGCCCTGGTTTTCGTTTCGTAGTCGGTTCGACGTGATGCGGTGATGGACTCGTAGACGGCGGCAACATGATCCAGGGTTTGGAGTATCGAAATGATGTTCTGTATCGGGGTGGCGGAATCCCCAAATTTCGGCAATTTTGGTATTATTTCGGACAAAGTTTTGCAACGTTCAAATTTAAAGAATTTGGCCAAAATTTGACAGAAAAATGCAATCTAAAAGGACACAAAGAAAAATGCATTTAACAGGAAAATAAAATTTAAAAACACTCATCATCAGTGGACCTCATGGTATAACGAATTATGCATTCGATTTGTCATCAATCGACATTTTTCTACTCTCTCCGTTTTTTAATGTATAACACCATTGACTTTTCTACTCTCTTTGTTTTTATTAAAAAATTATACAAATATATAAAAATATAAATCATATTTAAAAATATCTTTAATATTAAACTAACGCATAACAAAATAAATCGTTTGAATATTTTTTTAATAAGAAAAATAATCAAACATATTTTTAAAAGTCAACGGTTCTATATATGGAAAGACGGAGAGAGTAGAACAAAGACGTGTTTTTTATGTACTAAAGCAAACACCGGAAGCTTGGTACACCCTCGGTCCTAAAATACATGTTGTCCTTGGTTTTCTGCAATTTCAACATTTAAAAGTTTTGACTAGTAAATATGCTAACAATATAAATGTTTAGTATTATTATGCATGTGACATCATTAAATTAGTATTTGTGTGTGTCTTTATGTGTTGGTAATTTTATAATTTATTAAAGTAATTAATGGTCAAAGTAAAGAACTGTAAAGCGCGTAACTATAATACAACTTATAAATCAGGACGGAGACAATATGTCTTAAAACAAAAATAAAGTTGCATCAAATTCATGCTTGGTTGAATGAAGGTCTGCTTAGTTGCATCGGTAGCAGTTGTTTTCAGTTGTTTGATTTAATTACGATTATTTCTGTGAGCAACAACGATAATTGCATGGAGAATTTACATGCTTTTTTTTTTACTTTTGCATGAATTTTGATATTTTTATTTATCACACACAAGTAGTCTCATATAAATAAACATATAGATGTAGATTTGCAGATTTCAACATTCATGTTACATATAATCTAAACAGCTAGTTAGCTTCGTTGTTTTATCTTCCATGACGAGGGTGCTCATGTGCACATGGGGGTGGCCACGATGTGCACGCAGGGATAACGGCGACTACGAACCCCAACACTGTATTTGGGTTCTGGATGGGGCAGGGAGTAGGGAGAAGCAGCGGGGTCACGAGGTCTTAGAGGGAGGAAGGCGGCGCTCTGACCAGTGGTGGATGGTAGACAAGGGCGAGGCATGGTAGTGTTGTCAGAACCGCAGGATTGAAGACAGACGGTAAGCGAGGTAGGCGATGGGGGCGATCGACTTTGATGGGGGCGTGCGATCGCCACTCGCCACCTAGTCGAGTTGTTCATGTTACGAAGATAGGAATCAGTCTAAAACAGATTAAAATTCGAATTGCAAGTTGGCAAGCCTTCCGACGCAAGCAGCTGGCTTCCTACGTGGCTTTCCCTAAAACTAAAATTCGAATTGCAAGTTGGCAAGCCTTCCGACGCAAGCAGCTGGCTTCCTCCGTGGCTTTCCAGAAAACAAAGAAATTAAAAAGCCGGAGTACATAACTAGTCAAGTAGTCAACACCAATCGCCACGGAGGAAACCACGGAGGCCGGAGGGAGTACTACATATAGCAGCAGCGTCATCCTCCATTCGCCGCCACCTCATCGTCTCGTCTTCAGCCTCTCGTGCTAGTGGCATTTGCAACCAAATCCCCAAATATCCACTGCTCAATAGCGCGCGTCTCCCTGTCGCCGACGAGTTTCCCTTTGCGCCGCCAAACCCCTGGCCCGCTCCCCACGCTCAGCCATGTCCGACGATGAGTCTCCGCCATGGGAGAACCTTCCGACCGACCTCGTCCGCGATATCACAAGCCGCCTCGGCGACATCGACCGCGGCCGTGCCGAAGTCATCTGCCACGCCTGGCGCGCGGCGATTCTAGAGGAGGGCATTCCCCTGCTCCCCCCGCTCCGGTGGTTCGTTGTCCCCAGAGCCGGCGTGCCAAGCAACTGGCGTACCGAGCGCTTCTTCGTCCTGGAGAAAGCACGCCGCGCGCGCTACTTCGGCTCCTACGACGGCAACTGGCTCTTCCTCTCCATGGACCAAGCCCGCCGCGACGTCCTCGTCAGCCTGGATCCGGATCAAGCCGAGTTCGACGACCTCCCCAACGTGTTCCGGCGAGGGCGAGGAATCCCCATGTCGCCGGACGCTCCGGTGCCGCCTTTAGTACGCGGGAGTAGGATCGTCATCGCCGCCGCCAACCTCTCGTGCCAGCCAACTGAAGAGGGGTTATGCGTCGCCGCCGGCATCATGGTCTCTCATCCTCCCTACCGCGACCCAAGGCGCATCGCGCTCTGGCGGATGGGCGATGATGCAATCTCACGCTCCATCCCGCTGTTGCTGGGCGAAGATGTGGACCTCCTGTACTACAGCCGCAGCAGCAACGGCGGCGCCTCCTCGGCTTTCCTCACACGAGGGGAACACATCTGCTGCCTCCCGTTGCAAGGTTCGTCGAACAACTCTCCTCTCCTATTTGGATTCTCCCTTAGATGAGGCGATAAGTTTGGGCAACAGATCGTAGTTAGTTTCGTATCATGCAAAATATCGGTTTGCTTGTTAGTTTCAAGCTTATTGCTGTGTTCGATGGTGATCTAGCGTTGAAATTGTTGCTTGCTGGTGAAAGTTTTCCTTAATTCAGTGAAATTCTAAAGATGATAGATGAAATTTCAATTCCCGTATATCTTGATTGGAATCTGCAGATTGCTCTGTTTCTTTATGACTGCTTAAATTGTTTGACTGACACGATATTCATTTTACCAATGATGCACTGTTGAATTTAATTTGAATGCACAGTGAGGCTCAATGGATGATAGAGAGTTTCATGGATCCTGAATTTTAGTAATTCGTGATTTAATCACGAAGAGTGCTATTTCTAATGTAAATGATCAGACAGTTACAGAGTTACTGGATAATCTGAATATTGTTAGCGCAAAGCCAACTATGATTGATTGATGGACGTGCATTTGAGTTGTGTGAGTCTGTATTTACTAGTTGTGAACTTGTCATCACCTTTTTGTTAGACTTCCAGAATTCGGATGATTCATGAGCATACTAGTTTACATCATTTTTGCTTGTTCTCAAGGTTCTGAAGATGAGAAAAATGATGTTCCTGTAAGGAGTAAAGTCAACTAAGTCTGGACGGTCTGTCAACTCAACTATGCCGGAGGGAAATAAGGAGGAGACGGCAACGCTGGAGACGCAGAAACGGGAGATGCCGACGCCGGAGGCACAGAGGGCACCGGCGCCGGAGAGATAGATCATTCTCCCGTGCATCCCACGCGTTGTATACGATCAACTGCACTTTCCGCTCGGAATTGATTTCTACCTGACCCTGGTGCCCGCTCTCCGCGCTTCTTGCCTTACGGTTGCGAGGCGCATCGCCCCTGATCAGAAGGCCTCAGACAACTACCCGTATGTTGCCGCCGTTGACCAGTACGGCCGACTCCTCCTCTATGCCACCCAAGGATACCCCCGGCGGCATGACACCTTCCATCCAGGGCCTCTCGGCACCCACCACGGCTTCGACAAGGCTTACTTCATCTGCGACGCGAGCAGCTGGGTGGCCTCGCGCATCCCCAGCCATGGCCGCCCAATCCTTCACCCGGGCAACGTTGGACTCATCAGCTATCCCGCGAAGTTCTTCGTTGCTGAGCTCCAGCCCAATCCCACGGTCGGCACCGCGACAGTCCTTCTGTATTACTCAATCCACAACTCCTGGATCGACATTGAGATCAACTACCCGCCGCGCGACCGGCCATGGGGCGGCAACGGCGTGGTGCTTCACAAGGGTGCGCTCTATTTGGGTGGATCTCTCATACGGCATGCTGACATGCGACCTCCTATATGGCGCTGGCGAATCACCCGAGATGAAATCTATCCTGCTCCCGGAGGGTTGTGAGCTGCCCGCGGGCACGGCAGACCTCGAGAAGTGCCGCTGCGTTGGGGTGATATGTGCAGATCCACGAGGGCTGCAATGGCCACCCGATGGTCAGCATGTGGACGCTGATCGATGAGCAGGCCGGGGAATGGTGACTAGATTGTCAGTCGCGCTTCAGCGACATTTGGGAAGATGAGTTGTACCGTTCTACAAATCTTCCCGCGTCCGTCCCCGCGTTGGCGCTCATCGACCCCGTGGACGACGGCGACGTTGTATACTTCTTCCTGCACTCGCGTCTCCTCGCCGTGGATGTGCGCACTGGCCGAGTCCTGGAGTGGCAATTCTTCGAAATGTTCCACCCACCGATGGAATTTCATTCCTCCAAGTTAGTCCGTGCTTGGTGCATGCCGGAGCAGTCCCCTGGTATGTATCAGTAACAGCAACATCAATACCCTGCGTGCCTGATTTGTTCATGTTGGTTATGCAGTTAATATCTTCCCCTGTTTCAATCTATATGATCCTGCTTGAATACCTGTTTCTACCTAGGTTCTTATATACCATATTAATTTGCAGTTATCAGCAATGAGCTTCAGAAGTAGGAAACTATATTTGTTCTAGGAATGTATTATTACTAGTTTACTACAGACGCAGACACACATGCATACTGATTTTGATGTATAATGATATTCAGGGAGAATTTAACACTCATCTTTCATCCATAATATTTTATTAATCTTTTCCATAATATCATTCCGTATCAGTTCAGTTAATATTGGCAATGAGTTTGCTGTCAATTTACACTTGGCAATTTGGTGACGACGTGACGCGCATATATTTCTTAACGGATATACTAAGGCGACGCCCATAAGCTATATGTGACCTCTATTGTTATTTTTCTTGTTTTGAAGATGCGGAAACTGTTCTTGTTTCAACTAGCACTGCCGCACTTCCTAGTCCTCTTGTTCGCGAGCTAACGACGGTTGCAAGGGATATGCCTTGGCATACATTCTTGATGGTAGATGATCAAGAGTTCCGGGGCGCACACGCAGTTAGCCGCAGCCTGGTGAGAAACCTAGGAGGAGTGCAGAAGCAGCTAAGGACCTATAAGCCTGAAAATATTTGGATGGAACGCCGTCACATTATTGAAAGCATAGCACTGGTCAGGTCGGTTGACGAACAATGTCAATGTGTACTTTGCCTAGAAGCCATGACACCTCATGATGTCTTGAGCTTGCTGCCCAACTGTCCCAACTGCTGCTACAATGTCAGATGATAGGTGATCCTGCTCTGCAGATGAAAACTCCCTTTTGCTCTGTTCCTCATCTGATACATCTGCTGAGCGATCTGTTTGAAAGGAACTGAGAGATCTGTTCATTTGATTGTAAATTTGTACTACTATGCAATGGAGTTTGGCCGATGCATTTTTGGAGAATTTACGCCAGTGGCGGCCGCGCGCGTTCTGGCGCGGTCCTGGGCGGTTGACCGGCGAGGGGTATAGGGAAAGGTCAACTTGGCCGAGGACTCGTTTGTTTCGGCCGGGAGTAAGAGAAGAGGAAGCGCGGGCTGTGGTACGGGCTGGGCTAGACGGGGGATGGGAACTTGGTTGGGTTGGGCCAGTTTGGTGAAAACGAAGGGATAAGAAGCCTGGAATAGAAATGGAAGGCAAGGTGGCCCGAATGAATAATTGGACTATATTATCTGAACCGTTTCCAGTGATGTAGAAAACGAAAAAAATAGAACCAAAGATATATATTACATAACGTTTATATTTTTTTTGACAGGTGTTACATAACCTTTATAAGTACTTATAAACAGATGTTTCTACGAATAATATCACAGGACTACAATGAACCGTTGCTAATGATGTAGAGCGAACCGTTGCCAATGATGTAGAAAACGTGCAGATACAACCAGTATCGTAAGCCAACCATCACAAACGACGCGACGATCTCCGCTGCGCTCGCACGTGTACCACGAGGCTTCGCCATCTCCCTCGTGCTCCGCTGCCCGAGAAAACCAATTGCAGCAACGTCTACAACCAACATGACACCGGTGACGGCGACGAGCCTAATGTCCAGCGCAGTTGCCTGCCGCGCCGCCAAGACGAGTCGGGACAGCAACACAATGACCATAGGCGCCGAGAGGTAGCACCACTCGAGCTGCTTTGGCATGTGGTCCGTAGGATGAGGGTAATTGTCCCGGAAGTACAAGAGGCACATAGGGAGCGCGAAGAAAACGGCGGCGTAGGTGAGAGTTGCACCGGACATGCCGCCGACAACAATGCCGCCAGACACCGCAAACACGGTAGACAGAGCAACCGCAAAACGAATCTTGGCATTGCGAATCGCGTCCCGGTCAACGGGTTCAACGGTAGCAGGGCTATCGGATCCGAGTTTGGACTTTTCCATCCGCTTCCGTGCTTTCGCACTTTGCTCGTACTGTCTCCTCCTGGTAAAAGCCACGCCCGTGGTGCCACCGTGCGTGAGGCACCAGGCAAGTGACAAGACGGCGGCCACGTCGGCGGTCCAGACAGCGTACGTGGTGAAGGCGATATCGCCGCCGGCTATTCCTTGGCTGAGCACCTTCAGGACGACGACGGAGAGCACGACAGGGGTGACAGCCGAACACGCAATGATTGATAGCCGCGTGAGATCGATTGGCTTCGGTGGTCGCAGGAACTCCAGCGCGTAGACGAGGGGCTGTTTGGTTGCTGCCCTGGTGAATATTTGCCTGGTCTGATACTTGTCTGACTCATTTCACAAGTTGTTTAGTTGCTATCCTGATACCGGTTTTCACTCGCCTGGCCTGACGTGTCCCCACACGCGATTAGCCTGAGTCAGGCGACCAAAATCGGTCGCCTGGGCTCTAGGCGCGACAACGACGACGTATTACCGTTCTAATCTTCGTTCACAAAGCAGAAAGCCCTTGCTCATGTGAAGCTCCCTCCGCGTTGCATCGCCGTCGCTGCCGCCGTCCAGCGAATCCTTTCCGCCATTGATGCTCTGCCCTTCCCCGGATCTACACTGTCCAGATTCGCTTGCATCGTAGCTTCTTGTGAAGCTTCCGAATCCTGCCATTGTTGCGGTTTCATCACGTGAAACTTCCGCCAAGGCTCGATTGATGGTTCCCGCCGTAGGTTTGGCCTCATCGATCAAAGATTTTGCATGCTGCTGGGCAAAATCATGAAGATTTAGCTTGCTAGATGATTTTTCGTTTTGGGGATTTTTTTTCTTTATTCATTCTTATTTTCCCCTCTTTTTTTACGGATATGATTGATTTGCCGATTGATTTGCCTATGAAAAGTGGTGTTTGTATTTTGGTTGGATCGGCCGTTGGTATCGGCGGTGGAGTCTTGCAGAGACTTACATCTTCCTATTTAACACTTGACAACGTAATCATCTAGAGCCAAATCAGTTGTTTTTCTTCTCAGACAGCACTCGGTAGCATGGGCAAACCAAACAAGCAAAATGCTCAGCTGCCTGACCATACAACATACGTGAACTTCCTTTTCAGACATGGTGCTCAGGTCACTAACCAAACAGCCCCGGAGAACGGGAGCAGGAAGAGGAGCAGGCCGTAGCCAAGCATGAACGCGAGCCCTAGAGTCGCTGGAAAGACGGCCGGGTAGGCCATAGCCGCGCCGAAGGTCGCGTAGGCCAGCGATACCGCCAGGGTGATGTCCACCGCAGTCCTGTACCGAAGAGTCATTGTTTCGATGGATTCCTATATCAATCGATCGTGCGTAGCGTAGGTTGAAGTCTCAAGGATATGCACTTGTGCAGGATTATATAGGAGAGAGTCGATCAGGAGCATTTTTAGTTTCGGAACCGGTTTGACGTGGTAGGCTCACAGACGACGGCAACATCTCGATTCATGTGCGTCTTGGGTTGGCACTTGGCACTAAGATTTTTTACAGGAACAGAAACGTGGGCGGCCAGGATTCGATTAAAAAAGGAAATCTGTTTAGCTTACCTTAGTTCGTTGAACAGGCACGCGTTGCCGGGGTTCAGGATTTGGCGGCCGGGGTCGGGCCGTCGGGGAGGCTGGTCGCGCGTGTCGCAGATGAAGTACGCCACGGCAAGCCGTGGTTTGCGTCGCGCGTGGAAGAAGGGATTCGCTATGTAGCTTGGAGAGCGCTCGCGGAGCGTGGAGATCAGGAGGGCGCATTTTAGGCCACGTTTAGTTTCAAAAAATTTTGGAACTGTATGTCACATCAGACGTTTGATCAGATGTTGGAGGGGTTTTTGACACGAATGAAAGATCTAATTTCACGGCTAGCCTGGAAACCACGAGATGATTTTTTGAGTCTAATTAATCCGTCATTAGCACATATGGATTACTGTAACATTTATGGCTAATTATGACGTAATTAGGCTTAAAAGATTCGTCTCGTCGTTTACAACCCAACTGTGTAATTAGTTTTAATCTATATTTAATGCTTTATACATAAGTTTAAAGATTTGATGTGATGTTTTTGGGAAAAAAATTTTGGAACTAAACGGGGCTTAGTTTGGTGGCCACATCTTTTTGCTGCGGCTGCGTCGTGTACTTATAGGCCCGGCAACGCAGCAACGCGGGCGTGGTGTTCCTTTCATTTCAAGCTACGTTCGAATTGCAGCTTTTGAAATGGAGTCCCCTGCCCACGCGCGGGCACACGCACGAATCTGAGTTACGGACTTACGGCAAGCCGCAAGGGCGAGTGCGATGACGCTGACGCGCACACGTGAGTTCGCACAGCGATGGCATGGGCGCGGGCGGCCGCACGGACGCTCAAACGTGAGTTCGCGACTGCGACGGCATGGACTGGCCGATCTCGATCTTCTCCTTGCGCCGCTCTGCAACATGCACCAGCCGGCGAGCTGCCTCGATCGATCGCCGTGCGCGCTATAGATGCGGCCGAACTATGTACTACCTCACGTTCTTGTGCAGTTAGCCGATCGATCAAGCTGGAGCTTGAGGCTACTACATACTAGGTGGTGAATACTCGTCTTTCATTAGAGGATATCTGTTTTCCTCGTAGCAGAAATGCGAATTGGGAGCATATTCGTTGGTCAAAAACGAAGGCAAACTAACTTGTCAGGGAAAATGACAAGCATTTCAAATGTACTAATAAAATGATAGAATACGCAACTAAAATTTGATCAAGCAAGCAAGTCAAGTCATGTAATCTGAGCAGGAGGTGCTATGCACTAGTGTTAACCAACAATAACCAAATATGTTAATACACCAGAACCTTTTTTAATGAAAAATCGACCTGAATTTTATTTCTGATAGTGTATTTGCAAAGAGTAAACGTCAATGAACAATCAAACATGAAATTCAATAATCCAGTATCACTTTATGAAGTGGCCTAACTCTGAAGCATGCCTGAAGACATACATGTTTCCATCAAATTTGAAGACTCGATTGCTCAATACGACTCACATGACTACATTAGTACGCCCACAACAAAATCTGGTATGATTATGAAGTGGCTTAACTCTGAATAAGCTTGGTGGACCAGGACCGGGACTTGAACACCTTCTTGCAGAGACGCACGAATCGGGACGAGTGGTAAGCCATTGGCGGATGCATCATCTCGAAGAACTGCCACTCCAGGACCGTGCCCTCGAGCAGATCCACGCCGAACAGCCGCGAGTTCAGGAAGAAGTAGACCACCTCGCCGTGGTAATCAGGGTGGATGAACGCCACGGCGGGGACCTCCCGCGGCAGCTTGGTCGCCTCGTAGCTCTCGTCGTCCCAGATCGCCTCGAACCGCGCCTCGCACTCGAAGCTCCACGTCTCAGCTGTTGTGTCGAGCATCCACATTCTGACAATCGGGTCGCCGTCGTTCTCGTCGATTTGCACGTACTGCAGCTCGCCGTTGTTCATCCCCACGCAGCGGCGCTTCTCGACGTCCGCCGCCTCTCCTGGCGGCAGCTCGCAGCCCTCTGGGAGAGGGATGAAGCGCAGCACCCAATCGGCGTCGTCGACGTTCTCGTAGAACCCGAAGACGAGGAATCCGTATGAGAGATCTACCCACCAGATCTCGTCCTCATTTGGCCACTTGAACGCGCCGTTACCGGCCCATGGACGGTCGCCCGGTGGGTAGTTGAGGATGAACGGAGTCCAATCTCCAGAATGAGAGTTGAACTCGTACAAGAGCAGCGTGGCGTGGTCGGCGCCGACCGTGGGATGGAGATTAGCGACGGCGAAGGTGTTGGACGAGAGGCTCATGAGGCAAGCGTTGTTGGGGTGGAGGATTGGGTGGCCGGAGTCGGGGAGGCGGATCGACGTTTGAGTGCGCGTGTCGCAGACGAAGAACGCCTTCGGCAAGCCGTGGTCTGCGCCGAGCGGCTCGGAGCAGAAGTCGTCGAGGACGGGCGGATCCGGTTCGGGCCCTTGTGTGGCGCAGATGAGGAAGCGGCCGTACTCGTCGCCGTCGGCGATGTACGGGTGGTCATCGATGGTCTTGCGGCGTGGGGCGATGCTCCGGTGCACGACGAGGTGGGTGGCGCCCGGGGCCACGCGGAACTGCTTTTGCCGCTTGAACCCGTTGTCGAATCCTGGCTTGAAGTAGCCGTCGCGGACTACGTGTGGAATGCAAGCGAGAACCATCCAGAACTGGTGGTGCCCTTCTTCGGTGATCCTCTTCCACTGCCGCTCCACCACCACATCCTCCTCTGCCTGTGTAATCACGTAACCGTCGGCCATGACCGCCCGTCCGCCCGGAGAAGGGGGAGATTTGGGCGTTGGTGTTTGGGAATCTTGTCGCAGAAGAAAGGATTAGCGATTTGGCTGGCTTTGAGAGGAGGGCGATTGGCCGGAGAGGGAGGAGATTTGGGTAGAAGAAAGAATTGATTCGCTGTTTGGCTAATCGGCTTGGAGAGGCGCGCGCGTGGGGACTATGACTATCGCAGTTGGGTCGCTTGGGTGGTTGCGTTTTGTGCCGGGGCTGCCTCGTTACACTCGTGTACTTTATTGGCAGCGGCGTAGCAAATCGCTGTTGGTGCATGTTCTGTGCCTCTGTGGACGTCTGGACGACACGAGCCGCCCCGTTTCGGTTCGAGATGGGGGCAGCGAACGCATGTTGGTGCGGCCCGCACGGACGTCACGCACGAGTCGGAGGGACGACTTGAGCGAGCGCGCCGCAGCGCTGATGCGAACACGTCAGTGCGCTGTGCGCCGCGGAGGCCGACGAGCTCGGAGCTCCTGTCGTTGCGCCGAACCCATCGGCGCTCGTATTCGTGGCGCTGGAATGACCTGGGCGTCTCCCGAAACTACAGGGGGATGTCTGTGTATCAACACGCCGCGCCGGAAATGATGTTCCTTGGACATAACAACAGCGCGTGGTTAATCCTGAGCTGAGCAAGTGGCAATCTATCACCCATCGATAATACATACTCGCCTCTACTTAGTACTGTACGATATACTCCACTACGGTTGGTTTGGTGACCTCGTCTTTTTGCTGCGGCTGCGCCGTGTATTTATAGCACTATTAGGGAACATAATTTATATCTAAAGTTTTTTAGTCCCGGACTAAATTAGAACCAGGACAAAAAAATATTTTTAGTCCTGATTGGTAACCAACCAGAACTAAATCCACTGCTAGCTAGAGAAATCATCTTTGCTGGGTTTACATTAACCTCGGTTCAAAAACAGGTCAGACCCTTGTTATCTTTTTGTGCCGGTTAATATAACCAACCAGGTTTAAAGGTAAATGATAATTTTAGTCCCGGTTGGTATAACCAACCAAAACCATAAATCCACAATGCACGCAGTTGCCTTATCTTTTCCCCATTCCACCTGCTAAGTGACAATAGCGGCGGAAGTGGCCAGAATATGGATTTTTTTAATGACTTGTAGTGAATGTTGCAATTTTTTTGTTAATTAAGGGATGATTTGTGGATTATGGATATGCATTATTGCAGATGACTTTATTGTGCTTGATTTGTGGGGATTTGTAGAAAAAATGAATAAAAAAGAAACAACCAGGAGGGGTGCTACAGGACTAAAAGTAGGCTTTTAATCTTAGTTGGAAAACTAGGACTAAAGAAGTCTCCTTTAATCCTAAATTAGCTATTTTGGTTGGAAAACCAGGATTCTCAACCAACCAGGATGCATGCCCCCTTCTGTACTTGTGTAGGCCGGCGACGCAGCAACGTGGATGTGGTGTTCCTTTCGTTTCAAGCTACGTTTGAGATGGAGTCCCCTGCCCACGGGCACATGCACCAGTCTGAGTTACAGCGAGCCGCGGGGCAAGCGCGGTGACGCTGATGCTCAAACGTGAGTTCGCAACGCCGACGGTATGGACATGCCGAGGGAAACTCTTTTTAGCACCTAGGTAGATGTCCACCTATATGTTGTATGTTATTTAAATGGTTATGAAATTTTTTTAAAAATTTAAGAAGGTAGATTAATATAAAACATACCACTCCAAAAACATACAAGTTTAAATTTAAACTCTACAAGTTATAACAATAATAACAAATTAAACTATTACTTTTATGTAGTCATATCTCTTATTTTTATTATGACTTATGTAGGTCAAATTTAATTTGCATGTTTGTGTAATAATATATTTCATATTAGTTTATCGTCTCCATATTTTTAAAAAGAATTTATAATCATTTAGATGATATGCAATATGTAGGTGGACATCCACCGAATGCTAAAAATCCGTTTCCACGTGCCGAGCTCTTCTCCTTGCGCCGCTGCAACATGCATCGGGCTCGCTGCCTCGACCAATCGCCGTGTTGCGCGCACGGCAAATACGCCGTGCGCGCTAGAGAGTATAGGCGCCGCCGAACTATGTTCTACCACACGCCCTTGTGCATTTAGCCGATCGATCAAGCCGGAGCTCGACGCTACTACATACTAGGTGCTGCACACTCGCCTTTCAGTAGAGCCTGTCTGTCTTGGCTCCTTTAGTAGAACTGGTATCCTTGTAGCAGAAATGCAAATTGGGAGCATACCCATTTGGTCAAAAACGAAGGCAAACTAACTTGTCAGGGAAAATAACAAGCATATGAAATGTATCCAATAAAATGATAAAAAACACAAATAAAATTTGATCAAGCAAACAAGTCAGTCATGTAATCAGACCAGCAGGTGCTATGCAGTAGTAGTATGGATATTCCTGTTAGCTGAATCATATCTTCAGGAAGAAGTTGGTGATCTGCGCCAGAAACTCACCTGCGATAATAGAAAGCTGTTAGAGTATCTTCTATCTGTTTTAGCCGATAGCAAATGTAATCAACTTGTCCTTGTTTTCAGCTACGTCTGGTAAACATCCAACGTCAATTGTATCTGCCACGATAGGGACTGTTCCTATCCTATATTAACACGAAGCCGACGCACAGTGCGAGTGCGGTCGTTCCACCTAAAACTTCTACATGGTATCAGAGCGCTGATCCGATTTACACGATCAATCTCGATGGCCTCCTCTTCCAATCCACCGATCGCCAATCCTCTCCAGGGCCATACGGTCACAGAAAAAATGGGGAAAGCAAATCATGCCCTCTGGAAGGTGCAAGTTAGCGCCGCCATCAGAGGAGCTCGCCTACAAGGCCACCTCACCGGTGCGGCGCAGAAGCCGCCGGCGATGATCACCGCCACAGCAGATGGCGGGGCAACGAAGAAAATGGCGAATCTAGAATATAAAGACTGGGACGCCACGGACCAGCAAGTACTGGTTTTCTCCTCTCATCGCTAACAAGAGAGGTTCTGATGCAGGTTGCTACATGAGAGACTGCAGCTGAGGTGTGGACTGTGATTGAAGGAATGTATTCCTCTCACACCCGCGCACAATCCATCAACACGCACTTCGCCCTCACCAACACCAAGAAGGGCGGCATGAGTACCTCCAAGTACTTTGCCAAGATGAAGGCACTTGGAGATGAGATGGCATCCGCCACCGGCCATGCTATCGACGAAGAAGAGCTCGTCCAGTACATCATCACCGGGCTTGGAGAAGGCTATAGTGAGGTCGTTTCTGCGGTTTGCGCAAGGACCGAACCTCTCACCGTGAGTGATCTCTACTCACAAGTGTTGAACTTTGAAGCACGACAAGCCATCTACCGCGGCATACAACAAGTGAATGTCGCAAACCGTGGGGGATTCAACCATGGTCGTGGTGGCGGGCGCAACTACGTCAATCGTGGTCGCGGAGGTGGCCGTGGTCGCGGTGGTGGCCACGGCAACCCAGGTGGTGGTCGTGGCTGTGGATCTCCTGGAGACAATGATGACAGGCCGACGTGGCAAGTCTGCCTCAAAAGAGGACACATCGCTGCAGATTGCTGGCATAGGTATGATGAAAGTTTTGGTTCTGATGCTAGACATGTTGCAGCAGCGGCGATCAACTCCTATGGTGTCGATACCAACTGGTATATCGACACCGGCGCTACCGATCACATCACCGGAGAGTTGGACAAACTGACGATGAAGGAAAAATACAATGGAGGAGATCAAATCCACACTGCGAGTGGATCAGGTATGGATATAAGTCATATCGGTCACACTGTTGTTCATACCCCTAGTCGCAATATTCATCTTAAAAATGTTTTATATGTGCCTCAAACTAAAAAGAACCTTGTTTCCGTTCATCGTTTAGTTGATGACAATTCTGCTTTCCTTGAATTACATCGTGATTATTTCTTTCTCAAGGATCGAATCACCAGGAGAACTCTGCTTAGTGGGAGGTCTTGGGGCCGTCTCTATCCCTTGCCGCAATCTTCATTGAAGCAGGCTCACAGCGCCGTCAAACTCTCACTAGAATGGTGGCATAGTCGCTTGGGCCAACCATCTATTCCTATTGTTAAGCAAATAATAAATAAATTTAGCCTCCCATGTTTACATGCTTCGAGTCAGTCAGTTTGTAATGCTTGTCAGCAAGCCAAGAGTCACCAGTTGCCTTTTCCTATGTCCACTAGTATTTCTAGTCATCCCCTAGAACTCATTTTTTCTGTTGTATGGGGACCTGCCCCAGAATCTGTTGGAAGAAAGAAATGCTATGTTAGTTTTATTGATGCTTACAGTAAATTCACATGGGTTTATCTCTTGCAATATAAGTCTCAAGTGCTTGAAAAATTTCAGGAATTTCAGGCCATGGTAGAACGCTTGTTTGACAGGAAAATCTTGGCTATGCAATCTGACTGGGGGGGTGAATATCAATCTCTCAACTCCTACTTCTCAAAAATAGGAATAGTACATCATTTTTCATGCCCTCATACCCATCAACAAAATGGGTTCGTAGAGCGAAAACATCGCCATATTGTTGAAGTAGCTCTCTCTTTATTGTCTCATGCTTCTATGCCGCTAAAATTTTGGGATGAAGCAGTCCAAGCCGCCACCTATCTCAATAATAGAGTTCCTAGCAAAGTTATACAAAACATTAGTCCTCTTGAGAAATTGTTCCATCAAAAACCTAATTATTCGTCCTTGAGAGTGTTTGGGTGTGCCTGTTGGCCCAATCTTCGTCCATATAATAATCATAAGCTTCAATTTCGGTCTAAACAGTGTGTGTTCCTTGGCTTCAGTAACATACACAAAGGCTTCAAGTGTCTTGAAGTCTCCACTGGACGTGTTTATATCTCTCGCGATGTTGTCTTTGATGAGGCAATTTTTCCTTTTTCTACTCTTCGTGCCAACGCTGGTGCACGTCTTAGATCTGAAATTGAGTTATTATCCACTGATCTTTTTGGTCCGGTCTGTGCTAGGGGGTGTGAATCCGTGTCCAACCGTGTGACTAATCCATTACCTACTAATGATTTAATTGATGTTCATGAGCATCAGGAAAATGTTTTAGCTTCACAGCCGGCCATAGAAGATCAACCTGCCACTGAATCAAAATCTGGATCCGTGCCTGCTGCTTCCGCCGCAGCCTCCAACGTGACACCCGACGCCAGCCAATCCCCCTTTGTCACGTCTGCATCTACCTCTCCCACTCCCCGTGCTTCGCCAGGGGGGACAACACAGCATGCACGACAGTAGCAGCATGCGCAGGCGCAGCAACCGAGACTGTCAGCAGCAGAGGTGCAGGCGAATGATGCAGATGGGACGCAGACGCAGGCAGATGGTGATGATGGGACTGATGTGGCCACTGGTGATCTGCTGGAACAAGATAGGCCTCGCGCAAGGTCTCAAAGTGGCATTCATAAGGAAAAGGTATATACAGATGGCACTATTAAATATAAGTCGTCCTGGTTCACTGAACTTGGAGAACCCACTACTGATTTAGAGGCTCTAAAGGATAAAAATTGGAAATTAGCAATGGATACTGAGTATGAAGCCCTAATTAAAAATAAAACATGGCATCTTGTTCCTCCTCAGAAAGGGAAAAATGTTATAGGTTGTAAGTGGGTATATAAAATAAAAAGGAAAGCTGATGGAACTTTAGACAGATATGAGGCAAGATTAGTAGCAAAAGGCTTTAAACAAAGATATGGTATTGACTATGAGGAAACTTTTAGTCTAGTTGTCAAAGCTGCTACTATAAGAATTTTCTTGTCATTAGCAATATCTAGAGGTTGGAGCCTTAGATAGTTAGATGTGCAAAACGCTTTCCTTCATGGTTATCTAGAAGAAGAAGTTTATATGCAACAACCACCTGGGTTTGAGGATCCAACTAAACCACAATATGTTTGCAAACTTGATAAAGCTTTGTATGGGCTCAATCAAACTCCTAGAGCATGGTTTGCAAGGTTGAGTAAAAAGTTGATTGATCTTGGCTTTAGTGGATCCAAGGCTGATACCTCATTGTTTTTCTTGAATAGAGGACATGTTACTATATTTGTTCTTGTATATGTTGATGATATCATTGTAGCCAGTTCCTCAGAGAGGGCGACTGCAGCTTTGCTACAGGACTTGAGAGAAGAGTTTGCACTCAAGGATCTTGGTGAATTACATTATTTCCTTGGAATAGAGATAAGCAAAACTTATAATGGCATTGTGTTAACTCAAGACAAGTATGCTAATGATTTGCTTAAAAGAGTTGGAATGATAGACTACAAACCTTCCAGAACTCCTATGTCAGTAAGTGATAAGCTGTCTATACATGAGGGATCTCTGTTAGGCGAGAATGATGCAACACAGTATAGAAGCATAGTGGGTGCTTTACAGTATTTGACACTTACCAGACCTGATATTGCTTTTTCAGTCAATAAGGTTTGTCAATTTTTACATGCTCCTACAATTGATCATTGGGTAGTTGTAAAGAGAATACTTAGATATGTTAAACAGTGTATCGACTTGGGTTTGAAAA
Organism: Leersia perrieri; assembly: GCA_000325765.3. Taxonomy (NCBI): domain Eukaryota; kingdom Viridiplantae; phylum Streptophyta; class Magnoliopsida; order Poales; family Poaceae; genus Leersia; species Leersia perrieri. The sequence continues at coordinate 6,513,904 of CM002476.1, forward strand.
TTCATAAGTCAAGTTCAAGTTTGGTGAGTGGTTTTTCTGATGCTGACTGGGCTGGTAGCTTGGATGATAGAAGATCTACAAGAGGCTTTGCTATTTTCTTGGGGTCTAATCTAGTGTCTTGGAGTGCTAGAAAACAGGCTACAGTTTCTAGATCTAGCACAGAATCAGAATACAAGGCTATTGCTAATGCAACAGCAGAAATTATGTGGGTACAGACTTTACTTGCAGAATTGGGAATTGATTGCCCTAGAGCGGCCAAGATCTGGTGTGATAATCTTGGAGCAAAGTACTTGTCAGTTAATCCAGTGTTTCATGCCAGAACTAAGCACATTGAAGTTGACTATCACTTCGTTTGTGAACGGGTAAGTCGTAAATTATTGGAAATTGATTTTGTTTCTTCTAATGATCAAGTTGCAGATGGTTTCACAAAACCACTGTCTGAAAGATTGTTTGAAAAATTCAAGTATAACCTTAACCTTGGATGGTCAAGGTTGAGAGAGGGTGTTAGCTGAATCATATCTTCAGGAAGAAGTTGGTGATCTGCACCAGAAACTCATCTGCGATAATAGAAAGCTGTTAGAGTATCTTCTATCTGTTTTAGCCGATAGCAAATGTAATCAACTTGTCCTTGTTTTCAGCTACGTTTGGTGAACATCCAGTGTCAATTGTATCTGTCACGATAGGGGCTGTTCCTATCCTATATTAACATGAAGCCGACGCACAGCGCGAGTGCGGTCGTTCCACCCAAAACTTCTACAATTCCCTCTGCAAACTTCCCACCCCTCCCTTCCAACAATCAAATTCCACGAGGATTGTTGAAAAAAGGAGGAAAGTTGTTGAAAAATATTATTAAAATATAAAAGATTGAAATATGGATGATCTCTTGCAGTGCATAGGGATATAGAAGAAGAATCTTTTTTTATTATCATCCAAATGGGTATATGGAGAATCAAATATAGATGAGCTCTTAGGTTTATAGAAGAGAAATTTTTTTACATAATCATTCAAATCAAATGGACGTACAAAGGAAATTTGTAGTAGTGAGTATGATGGTAGCAGATGCGTGCAGCAACCGATTGATCACTAAAAAAAGTAAAGATGATCTAATGGGCTATTAACACATGGCAACACTGCACGGCGGAATCTAGTCGAAGTCTTGAAGATACCGAAGTACTCTGAACGGCAATGATCAGTACGATAGAACTTGTAACTCTAAACAGTTCCATACAGGAAGTGCGGTGACACCCAAAATACAGAAATGAAGAACAATGGATGAAGTAATCCCATCAATTATATTCTGTTTGCTGTTATAGTACTGTTTGACTATTACTAAAAATGCATACAGGAAGTGCATTTCACCGGCCAACAAGAAACATTACTAATTTCATTCACTTGCTGAAGCCTGAAGAGACACGTGTTTGCTCAAGACAACTCACACGACTACATTAGCACCCCACAACAAAATCTGATATGATTATGAAGTGGCTTACAACTGAATAAGCTAGGTGCGCCGGGACTCGAACACCTTCTTGCAGAGACGCACGAATCGGGACGAGTGGTAAGCCATTGGCGGATGCATCATCTCAAAGAACTGCCACTCCAGGACCCTGCACTTAAGCAGATGCACGCCGAACAGCCGCGAGTTCAGGAAGAAGTAGGCCACCTCGCCGAGGTAATTGGGGTGGATGAACGCCACGGTGGGGATCTCCCGCGGCAGCTTGGTCGCCTCGTAGCTCTCGTCGTCCCAGATCGCCTCCAAGCGCGTCTCGCAGTCGTTGCTCCACGTCTCGGCATCTTTGTCGAGCGTCCACATTCTGACAATCGGGTCTCCGTCGTTCTCGTCGATCTGAACGTACCGCAGTTTGCCATTGTTCATCCCCACGCACCGGCGCTTCTCGACGTCTCCCTCGCCTGGTGGCAGCTCGCAACCTTCTGGAAGCGGGATGAAGCGCAGCGCCCAATTGGCTTTGTCCAAGTAGAACGTGAAGACGAGGAATCCGTATGAGAGATCCATCCACCAGATCTCGTGCTCGCTTGGCCACTCAAACGCGCCGTTACCAGCCCATGGACGGTCGAGCGGTGGGTAGTTGAGCTCGATCTCTTTCCAATCTCTAGAAAGAGAGTCCAACACGTAGAAGAGCAGCATGGCGTGGTTGGCGCCGACCGTGGGCTGGAGATCGGCGACGGCGAACGTGTTGGACGAGAGGCTGATGAGGCAAGCGTTGTTGGGGTGGAGGACTGGGTGGAGGACTGGGTGGCCGGAGTCGGGGAGGCGGATCGACGTTTGAGTGCGCGTGTCGCAGACGAAGAACGCCTTCATCAAGCCGTGGTGTGCGCCGAGCGGCTCGGAGTAGAAGCCGTCGAGGACGGGCGGCTCCGGTTCGGGCCCTTGTGTGGCGCAGATGAGGAAGCGGCCGTACTCGTCGCCGTCGGCGATGTACGGGTGGTCATCGATGGTCTTGCGGCGTGGGGCGATGCTCCGGTGCACGACGAGGTGGGTGGCGCCCGGGGCCACGCGGAACTGCTTTTGCCGCTTGAACCCGTTGTCGAATCCTGGCTTGAAGTAGCCGTCGCGGACTACGTGTGGAAAGCAAGCGAGAACCATCCAGAACTGGTGGTGCCCGTCTTCGGTGATCGTCTTCCACTGCTGCTCCACCACCACATCCTCCTCTTCCGGTGTAAGAATGAAATCATCGGCCATGACCGCATCCTCCTCTTCGAGTGTATCATCGGCCATGACCGCCCGCTCGCCCGGAGAAGGAGGAGATTTGGGAGTTGGTGTTTGGGAATCTTGTCGCAGAAGAAAGGATTAGCGATTTGGCTGGCTTGGAGAGACACGCGTAGAGCGTGGAGACAGGTGAGGAGGGCGATTGGCCGGAGAGAGGGAGGAGATTTGTGCAGAAGAAAGAATTGATTCGCTGTTTGGCTTGGAGAAGCGCGCGCGCGGCGCCGCGGCGGAGTGTGGTGACTAGCGCAGTTGGGTGGTTGCGTTTTGTGCCGCGGCTGCCTCATGTACTTATTGGCGGCGACGTGCATGATCTGTGGACGACACGAGTCGGTCTGTTTCGGTTCGAGATGGGGCAGTGAACTCATGTTGGTGCGGCCAGCACGGACGTCACGCACGTGTCGGAGGGACGGCGAGAGCGCGCGGCGGGCGCTGATGCGAACACGTCAGTGCACGGCGGAGGCCGACGAGCTCGAAGCTCCTGTCGTTGCACCATTCAAGCCTGCAACTGCGCCGAGCCCATCGGTGCTCGTGGTCGTGGCGCTGGAATTATCAGCGCGTCTCCCGAAAGGCCGAAACTACAAGGGGGATGTCTGCGGCATCAACACGCCGCGCCGGAAATGATGTTCCTTGCCTCCTTGGACTGTTGGACATAACAACACAGCGCGTGTCGCAGATGAAGTACTGCTTGCGGAAGGCGTGGTGCTCGCCGAGCGACATAGAGTAGAAGGCGTCAAGGACGGGCGGGTCCACTTCGTGCTCCTGGCAAGCGTAGAGGAGGAGGCGGCCGTAGTAGTCGCCGCCGGCGACGTAGGGATGCTAGTCGATACTCTTGCGTTACGGGGACGAGGAGGTGGGTGGCGCGCGCAGGTATGTTCATCTTTAGCTCGCAATCAATGCCCGGGATGTTGTGGCGGATGCTATGTCCACCCACTTTGCTCTTCGGCCATGGCCAGGGAGAGAGATATGGAGAAGGAGAAAGAGGGATCTGAGTTGGTGTTTGTGAATTTTTTCTTCCACGGGAGAATGGACTTGCTATTTGGCTTCGATGAGAAGCATAGCGTGGAAACTGGAGGGAAAATTTGTTGGTCACATTTCATGCCACCGCCGCCGTGTCGCCATTGTCGCAGATTTTTTGTGTTCTAGGAGCGTGGGATATTTTCTCGCACTAGAATGGATGTGCCTTTTGGTTTGGAGGAGAGGTAGGGTGTGGTGGTAACGTTTTATACCGCTGCCGTGTCGTATTGGGTACTTGGCGTGGTGTACTGGTCTTCCCCTGGAACGGTGGAAGGCGCGAGCAGGTCTAATTTTAGATCTCGAAAAGAGAATGCAGTTGGTTGAAACTTTTGTGTCGCAAGTACCAAGTCCGACCGTTGAAAGGCGATCGATCCCGTGTGGGCAGCGTGCGCGGGCGTGGGCGGCCGAACTACGGTGGCGGCTTGCTCCGGTAGGCGAACGCGCACGCGCGCGGTGTGAGCGGTGAGCCGGCGAGAGCGACGCGGCGTCGGTGTGGTCTGGGCAACCGCGTGGTCACCGCGAGTGCGCGCGACGGCGCGATGCCTGAGCGGTCAAGCAGGAGGGCCAGTCAGTGAGCAAGCGTATGACAAGGCACAGCGCGTGAGAGGGCGAGCGGAAGCACAGAAGAGACCGAGAGATGGGACGCGAGCACGGCAGCGGTGGCGCGCGAACGGGCGAGTACAAAAGCGACGGGGGCGATGGCATGTACACAGCGACGAGCGTGGGAGCACTAGTGAAGGGCAAAAGCTCCTGCGGCACATGCAGATCCACGAGCGCGTCGGCGGCGAACCGGTGGTGTCACCATGTGGACGCCGATCGATCATCATGCCGGGACATGGCGTCTTGACTGCAAGGCACGCTTCGAGACGATCTGAGACGACGACTGAGGGCTACAAAGAGACCAAGCTGCCACGGCGTGGGCCACGGATAGCACACTACCACGCGAGGTTATCATTGGCGGAGAACACGGCGGTCGGCGGGCGAGGACGATAGCGCACACCGCGCACACTGCGAGAGCGTGCGGGTACGTGGCACGGCAGCACGTACGGCCGCCGCCGGCGGGGCAAGCCTACGTCGACGCAGGCACTCATGCTGTCAGGCATCGTGGGCGCTTTCGGTTTTCCGGTTTTCCCAACAGAGAACCGTGAACCGAGTGTATCGTATGTGCTTACTTGAGTCACTTGACACGTGATCTACCATGCGCCGGCCACTTGGTGATTATCGTGTCGGGGCCTCCAGGCCGCTTCTCCGACTGCGCGCCACGCAGGACACAGCAGCGAAAACAGTGGAACATTATAGATTCTGTTTTGGTCTCGGTATCAGCACAAATTACGGATAATCTCTCCCGACAAATTACAAGAAACCAACTGAGCTAAGATTATACTCGTATGATTCGTCATAATTTTCAGAGAAAGCCACAACATGATATATGAGAGCAGACAAAAATTACAGGTGGGAACAGCGCTTGTTAAGTTCACTCTCTCTGCTTTACCTGTCTACCACGTGACGATCTTCCCTCTATCTCTATAGAAATAGGCAATAAAGAAAATGGACAAAGTGAGAAGAGATTTCTTATGGACAGGTTTAGAGGAAGCCAATGGAGGTCACTGTCTTGTGAACTGGAAGAGAGTTTGCAGACCGGGAAACATGGAAGGTCTGGTAATCAAAGAAGACTTTGAATACTTTGGGAGAGCCCTAAGACTACGCTGGTTGTGGTTTGAATGGTCTGAGGAGGAGAAGCCATGGAAGAGAACTCAACTTCCATGTGATGAAACGGATAAAGAGCTTTTTAGGGCCTCCACACATATTACAATAGAAAATGGAAAAAAGGCTAAATTGTGGAGTGATAGATGGCTAGATGATACTGCTCCAAGGGAGATGGCTCGAAATCTGTTTAAGCTCGCTTACAGAAAGATTAGGACTGTCTCACGGGAACTTCACAACAATGCTTGGCTAAGACCGATGAAAAAGATCTCCACCTTACAAGAAGCATTAGAATTTGTCGAGTTATGGCAACGAATCCAGCATGTACAGCTACATGAAGACAATGAGGACTCTATTCGATGGCGATGGACCTCAAACGCAATCTATTCGGTGAGTTCAGTTTATAAGGCGCAATTTGCAGGCTCTATACCCGATCACTGGTACAACCAAATTTGGAAGGCTAAAACTGAGAGTAAATGCAAGTTTTTTGGATGGCTCAAAAATCTTGATGGCGGACAAGTTACAGGTACGAGGTTGGTCACATTCTCCAATTTGTCCGATGTGTGGAATTCAAGGGTAAACAGCTCAACATCTGATGATGAATTGTGCATATGCACGACAAGTATGGAACATTTTTCCACAGCAGCTGCAGATTACTCTCCCATCGATGCAGACTCACAGAGTTGATTTCTTAGCCTGGTGGGCTTCAGCCAGAAAAAGGTTGGTGAACTTTGGTGCATATGACTACAGAGGAACGACAGAATCTTCAGCAACGTCTACAAGCCACCAAACGAGGTGGTCGACAACGCGCTTCAGCTATGTAGGGAGAGAATAAGAATCATGGCAAATAGTTAATATTGTTTTTTGGTTTTTCAAACTCCTTGTAGGGATTGCAGACCCACGGTCTGACAGTCGGTTGTTGTTCTCCTTCCCTTTTTTTTAATGAAATGGCAGAGCTCCTGCCACCTTCCTTGAAAAAAAAATGAACCTCCACAAACTGGAACGAGCTAGTAACACTTGTTCCGTTCCAAGTAATCAGATATATCCTAGGATGCGTCACAAGAACGAAAATTAGTGGTGTGGCAGGACGTAGTCACGCAGGACATACTCCATTTTTTTCAGAGAATTATCTTGATCAACACAGCCCCCTCCTGTCTTTAAAATACAAATCATGCTGTAAATTGTAAATGATATTTTTTGCACCTTTAGAAAAAATGCTAAATTTTAGTAGGAACCTATATATAAAAGCAACACATCTATTTCTGACTATACTTATAACAAATCTGACGAGTGATGCTGGTGCAGCTACGAAGTATTTAAATAGGATCATGTCAAGCATATAAATTCTAAAACAGAGTAAACAGAGCAAGTTAAACAGTAATCAGAAAATAAGGTCAATGTAGTCACAGGAAGAATTCAGAAATGAAGAAACAATAGGTGGAGTAATCCCATGATGATTGAAGTTGTATACTTATCACATCACAGAGTGCAACTAGTAGTGCATGCATTCAATTTTTTAATACAAGACAGGACCCAAGCACATATGTTGATCATAAATCCCTACTAAAAGAAACCTATCTAGTTGAATCCTTGGGCAATTAGATTGCTTCCTCAAGACATGCGTTATGTTGGACTGAACATTTCATCCTTAATTGACCGATTCCATCATCAGATTAAAACATGGCAATACTCATCATCCAGTATACCCATTGCTCAAAAAGTAAAGGCGACTACTGCGCTCTGGAACAATGACTAATATCAGGCTGCAGTTACTAATACTAGTAGCATCTGCACACTGTTAGTATCCAGAATTCATCAACATCAAGCTGCAGTTACTAATACATACCAGAATCTCAATTGAGCGCAGGTGACAGTTTCCACGCACGGACGAACTGCCACTCGAGGACCCAGCACGCGCGCACGTCCACGGCGAAGATCCGGGAGCGCAGGAAGAAGTAGACCACGTCGCCGGGGTGCGTGGGGTGGATGAGCGCCACCACGGGGACCTCCCGCGGCAGCTTGGTCGCCCTGTAGCCATCGTCTTCCCAGATCGCCTCAAATCGCGCCCCGCAATCGAGACGCCACCCCCCGGCGCCGGCGAGCTGATCGACCAGCGTCCATCCAGGTTTCGGAGTTTGGCGGTGCCTGACGCCGGCGTGGGCTGGAGCTCCACGACGTAGAAGTTTGTGGAGAAGCTTATGAGGCCGGCGTTGCCTGGGTGGAGGATAGCCAGCGGGTGGTCGGGATCGGCCGGGGAGGCGGACGGCGACGCGGGTGGACGCGTAGCAGACGAAGTAGGCCTTGGCGAAGCCGTCGCGCACGCCGAGCGGCCGGGAGTAGAACGCGTCGAGGAGGGGCGGGTTCGAGTCGGGTCCTTGGGTGGCGTAGAGGAGGAGGTCGCGCGCTGCGCTGGCCGGCGGCGGCGATGTAGGGGTAGTTCTCGATGGTCTTGCGGTCGGGGGCGATGCGGCGCAGCACGTAGATCACGCGGAGGCGAACGGATGATCGCCGAAGCCTAACTTGAGATCTGTGCCCGGCGGGAAGCGTTCCTCTTCCTCGTCGTCGTTGAGGACCACGTTCGGGCCGGGACGAAGACCAGGATCGCCCACCCGTCCTTCGCCGCCGCCCTCAGCACCTCCGCCGTCGCCCTCCTCCCCTGCAGCCTCGCCAATTCCAGTTCGGCCATGGCCAGAGAAATGGTTGAGGTGGTGGTAGGCGAGTAGCTGCTGCGGTTGATCTTTTTGGGGGTTTCGCATTTGAATTTTTGGTACCAGAGAATGGAATGGAATTGGTTATTTAACCTTGAAGCCAGGTGATCGACGGCAAGTTTGGTGGTCACGTTTGTTCAGCCGCTCCATGCATTTTCCATCAGTACTACTAATGACAAGTGCAACACGTACTACAGAAAATTCAGAATCACAAATTCACAACTAAATTGGGGGCATAGGCATAACCAATCTGTACTACAGAAACTTCAGAATCACAAATTCACAACTAAATTGGGGGCATACGCACACGCATAACCAATCTGAATCAATCTAGAAAGGCAACAACAAACATACATTTGCACGGATCATATGCTTCATCCTAACTGATTTCATTACCACGCTAACAAATGGCAAACCTATCATTCAGTTTCACGTCCTGGATTTATACTAGAACTGCACAATCAGTTCCAAACCACACAAATCACGAGTTCAAAACTCAACGACAATGATGAAAAAACATTGCCAATAGAACTAACACCTGTCATACTTCGCTACGCCGAGTCGACTAGAACAAGTGATGAGCGGCGCAGGCGAGCAAAACAAGCGCGATGCCAATGAACACGAGCAGGAGGAGAGTGCGACCTGAGACACAGATCCATCGCGCGGGCGCCTCCTCGTGCCCCGCCATCGCCTCCTCATGGATCTCCTCGTACTCGGGCGCGTCCACCTTGTCCTCAGCCTCCTCCTCCTCCTCCGAAGCGAGCAGCTCGTCCTCGGCCTCCTTCATGTCCTCCGGCGCAAGCTCGTCGTCGTCGCCGTCCTCCGACGCGAGCAGCTCGTCCTCGGCCTCCTCCATGTCCTCCGGCGCGAGCTCTTCGTCGTCGCCGTCCTCCGACGCGAGCAGCTCGTCCTCGGCCTCCTCCATGTCCTCTGGCGCGAGCTCGTCGTCGTCGCCGTCCTCCGACGCGAGCAGCTTGTCCTCGGCCTCCTCCATGTCCTCCGGCGCGAGCTCGTCGTCGTCGCTGTCCTCCGACGCGTGCAGCTCGTCCTCGGCCTCCTCCACGTCCTCCGACGCGACCAGAGCGTTGGTCATCGCCTCCTCCGCCGCCGCCTCATCCTTGTTGCTCTTCTTGGACGAGTCCTCGCCGACGACGTGGTGCTCGATATCCCCGGGCGCCGCTGCTTCCTGGACGAAGTCGGAATCCGACGGAGCTGCCTCTCTGAGCGTGTTGAAGCGGTTGAAATCGCCGGTTTGGGACAGGACGACCTTGAGTCCTTGCAGCGCCACTCCTCCAACTCCATGAGCGGGGAGGTGCCCGGGGGAGTGGATCACGAGCCGAACCATTTCCCCTTCCCGAACCATTTCCACTTCCTTACTTCGCTCGTGTTGGGTTTCAAAACAAGGAGGATTGGGTTGCAGAAATGCAGAGGAAGAAGGAGAGAAACTGTTGGGTTGCAGATCGAGGAGGAGACCACCCTCGATTTATAATGGGCTAGGTGCCCAGGTCTCCCGAGGCCCAGGCTGGCATCAGCGTGGCTTAATGGTCACGAAACAAAAATGCTAGACGTGTTGAAGTTACATGGAGGCAATAGGCCCAGATTTATGTTGGGCCCGAATGGTGAGTCTTATCAGCCCGCCTCCTACAGAGAGAGGGGGATAAGAAGTGCATTAATTGTTGGAATAAGTCCACCTGAGGTCCCTCAACTTGTCATTGAGTTCCAAATACATCCTCAAACCACTAAACCGGATACAACGCATTCCCCAACTTAAAAAACCAGGTTAATATAGGTCCCACGACAGTATTGGGCCTGTTCGGCTGGCTGGCTGGCTCCAGCCAGCCCAGCCAGCCTTTAAGAAAAACTCATTTAGCCCAGCCAGCCTCTATAGAAAAATCATTCAGCCCAGCCAATTTCAGCCAGTTTCAGCCAGCCGAACAGGGCCATTGTCTTTGGTTTTTGCTGAGTGGCGACTACGTGCCACTAGAAGCAAAACTTTTTTTAAAAAATTAAAACAAAATATGTGGGAGCTATATGTCAGTCAAACATATTTTAAAAAATAGGACCCACATGTAAGTGGGTCCCACTTCCTCCACATCACCCTCTCTACTATCTCTCTCTCTTCTCACTCCACCGATGGGACGATGGGCGGCAGCGGCTGTTGTTCGCCGCATGTCGCGCCGCTGCTCCAAGCCACCTCACACCCAACCGCCACCACCACCAGCCTCACCTATTTCCTCTGCACACACCGATGTGGATCCAGGAAGAGGGCTTGCCAGCTGCCATGCCATCAGAAGATCGATAACAAGGGCCACCGCCCGTCACCCGCATCTAGGGAGGGAGAGGGAAGAAGGGGGAGGAGGCCGGCTGCCAGCAGGCAGCAACACGGGAGAAGGGGAGGGCATCGGCTATCGGAGCGGTGGGGGCAGGGACTGCGAGGACGATGTGGACGCACCACTGCTGCTGTCCATGGCCGCGGATCCCCTTGTAGGTTAGCCGGCGAGGAAGAGGATGGGAAGGATCCTCAGGCAGCAGCGTGGCCAGCCGCCGCCAGCCACCACCCGCCTCTCCCTGTGCGGCCGCCACCAGTGGCGTCTCCACAGGGTGGTTCGGGTGGTCTTTGGACCACCTGGAAATTTGTCTTCCAACCCCCTATATATGCTTGATTCAATAAAATCGTATGCTTATTTATTGATTTTAAAACGTTCATATACACCTTATTAATATTTTATCAATAAATATATACTTGCATTATATATTAGCAAGGTACATTTATGGTACATATGAAATCTATATAAGTCGGACCACCTAAATCTAAAATCCTGGATACGCCACCACCCCTTGCCTGTCTTCAATCGCGTTGGACCGCCATCCCCAGCTAGCTGACGAGGAGGAGGGAAGGACGTGGCCGCCTCCAGAAATTGAGTAGGTGTACGTCACCGTCTGACGCGATGAGCTGGCGGAGTCCGTGGTGCACCTCGGTGTGGAGACCCTCCCTTCCATCCCCGACGCCGATGATACTAACCACCCCACCCTCTTCTGTCGCGTTGTCCTCTTCTCCATCCCGGTCTCCTCCTCTGCCGCCGCCACGACACTCACTGGCACAGGCACCGACTCCTCCATCTCGATTGGCCACCTCCAAAGCCTCGCTGATATTGACACGACCCTCGCACCACACTTGCCATCACAGACAAGCGTTGTGAATGCGGCTGATGGCCAGTGAGCGACAGCGATGGAAAGAAGAGAGAGGATAAAGTGGAGGAAGTGGGGTCCACTTACATGTGGGTCTGACTATTTTTAAATCTTATTATTTGACAGACATGTGGGCCCATATATTTTGTTTCATATGCCACATCTACGCCACATCAGCTAAAACTATCGTCCAAACCACCATAGTTGCACCTCTTTTGACAGATGAGGGACCTATTGTATCTGGTTTTCTGGTTGAAGGACAAAAATCGGATTCGATGACAAATTGAGGGACCTCAAGTGAACTTATTCCTTAATTGTTGGACGTTGCATGTATAGCCCACAAACCCATTGGCCACTCGGGCGCCGACGGCGAAAGGATTCTCGTTTGCTCTCTTCTAAGTTTTAATCAGTACTAACGAAGGACCAAATATTATGTTCCCTAATCTCTCTAACTTTTCACTTTCTATTTTTTGATAGTTCACCTTTTTTATGTACCCCTCAATGGTATGGGATTTACGGGAGGCACGGGGAGGGTCGCCGTCCTCGATGCCTCGCTGCCGCCAGTCGGGGTGCAGTCATGGACGACGAGCATGGGGAGGCACGCCACCTATGGCCGTTGTTGATGTTGACACAGGTGCAGGGGCTAGGAGTCACCGTCACCGATGGAATCAGTGGTTAGAGGGAGAGATTGATTTGGGGGAAATTAAAGAGAGAAGGAGAGAAATATCCACGCCGGGGTGAGGGGTGGCACCGTTAGATCTTAACCGGGAAACCATTATTTTCCTTTGGGAAGACCGTGCGTCACATAGGATTTACGGGACCCATTTTACGTTGGGTTGGACTGGTAATTCATAGCGGCCTCCGAAGGTTGCATTGTGTCATCTGTGGCTTGTATGCCCAGAAAAAAAGTGCGGTGTTAGTCTGTTAGATTTGCAATGAGCCCAAAGGGACTCGTCCGATTTTAGATTTGGGGTGGGTGGAATAAGTCCAGTTTACGTCCCTCATGGAGTCAAGTTTTAAAACCATCCCTCGCCTGAAATATCAGAAATGTTGCACCCTCAAGCCCTAAAACAGATGCAAACTTTGTCCAATATGGTATAGATGACGGTTTACACTAACGTGGCATCACAATCATAAAGAAAGTACATTGGGCCACAGGTTTGATGTAGAACAAAACTAAAAGAGTAAATATTTCGTAATGCCCATATTTTAACAAGTCAATTGTGAATTCCAAGATGCAATGTGATTGAGCCACATAAAGAATGCTTGCATAAATAACAAAATATATAGAAAGAATAAATCATAGCCATCCGATGAATTAGGGTGGGGAATGAAGGTAAAAAGCAGTCATGTTCTTCGGTAAGCTTCTAGGACATGCCACTTGTATTAATGAAGATATAACATGACAATTGTGGATTTAAGCTTGTGTGCCAACTGTTAAAACAAATGCGATAATCATATCTAATTAAGTACACTGACTCTCTACGTGGGTAAAGAGGAAACCCTCAAATTTCAATCTAAACTGAGCGTAACATAATTTGGGACATATTTTACGATGATCAAAGCGAATAGCATCACAAGTTCCACCGTAATAATCCACTTCCAAACACAATGTTCGCGCCGCTGCTGCCGAGGTGGGCGAGGTTGCGATGTCCGGTGCTTGTCAACCGCAGCCACCGGACGAGCCCGTTGTGTTGTCAGACGCTCGTCAACCGTGGTTGTTGGCCGAGGACGAGGCTGCGATGGCCGGCGCTTCTTAACCGCGGCCACCGCGAGCTGTTGCTCCCTCTCCTCGTTGAGCCGCCGCTTCTCCTCTTTTAGCCGCAGTCTCTCCTCCACTTTGACCCGCCGCTCCTCCTCTTTGAGCCGCCGCTTCTCCTCTTTTAGCCGCAGCCTCTCCTCCTCTTTGAGCCGCCGCTTCTCCTCTTTTAGCCGCAGCCTCTCCTCCTCTTTGACCCGCCGCTTCTCCGTAAGGTTCGCTATGACCATCTGCCTCTGTTCCTCGGGCATACGGCGCCAATACTCCTCCTTCACCTTGCCTATCAGCAACCGGACCGTTTCCTTGTCGCCGTCGCTGTACTCTGGCCACTGATCGATGCCAAACTCATGCGTGAGCCTGGTGTACCACTTGTTCACCTCCACGGCATGGAATCTGTAGGTGACCCAGTAGCCCATGCGCGTCATCCTGATGAGCCGATGGTGCACTTCCGACCATACGCCGTACTTGTCCCTAATGAGGTAGCACGAGTGGTTAATCTGTCTCCTGTATATCTGGAGCCCGAATATCGAAGGCCACCCGAGTCGCCGCCTGCTCCTCCTTTGCTTACGTTGCTTGCTGCCTCCTTTTAGTTGATCTGATCTGTCCATGGTATGCTTGTACTGGAGTATGTACTTTGGACACGAAGTTCCGCGATTCTAAAATTCTGGCCTTGATCATCCAGTACGGATATATAATAAGTAGCTAGTTGCCTTCTTGATCGATCGAATCGGTCCAGCGTCCTAATATGGATACGTGACGATCGAAGTGCGTAAACAGAATCCTTTTCGTTCGCCCGGTCGGGACATGCGTGGACACTTTCCTTTTTCCTTTTTCATGTACACACGGAGTCCCGTAAAAAAAGAGTTACGTACACCTACTAATTACTACGGGGCCATAATTAACGAAAACTTAAGAGTTATAATCACAACGACGTTCTCTCTCTTTTTTTTCACAAGAGTTCGTTTTCTTTTCGCATCTGAATCTCGTGGGGTCCACCTAAATATTATCTTTTTTAAGGTGGGGCTAAAAAACTGTATATAAAATGATTTTAAAAGGTGCCTAGTATATGACCGTATGCAAAATAAATCTATTTTTTTTTGCATGAGTCTCTTAGAAGTCCACCTACAAAATAGATTGGCAGTCCTTAGGCAGACCTCTATATGAGGACTGTCCTCTCTTCCCCCCATCTTCAAAATTTTGTAATTGCTCTTTATTATCTCCTCACCTTCTTTCTCAACTGTTTGACAATGGTAGCGACGATGGAAGATGGGTGGCAGTTGCAACGATATAATGGTACACGAAGATCAGTACCAGCAGTCGAGCGGTGCCGCGATGGGATGATTGGTGTCGCCAGCCCCACAACAATGGTGCGCAACAGGCGGAAGCGGCCAATAGCGGGTGGGAGATACAATAGCGATAACGCGCGGTGCGTGGTGGTGGTGGGGGGATCCACCGCTAGGCGGCGCCTGGACACGCAGATCCATGCTGTCGGTCTCGCAACGACGGTGCACGATGGCTGGCCTGTGGTGGCTGGATTTGCCGGCAGCGGACCATGACACCCCGGATCCGGCAGCGACGACCCTAAGGAAGCGGCGGTGATGTTGACAACTCGGCTATGGGCAGGAGCTCGCCGAGAGTGATATTGGATAAGAGCGAGAGCTAGGCGACGGCCCTGGGGCGGTCGGATCCAGCGGTGGCGGTGATGACTTGGCAAAGGGTGGGAGCGCAGTGATGGAGGCGGACCTAGAGAGGCCAGATCTGGTGGAGATGACTCGGCGACAGCCTGGCACTCGACGACGTTACAGATCCGGGACTTTTTTTAAATGTTTTTTTGGGGGGGAGGGGGGAGGGGGGGAGGCGGTTGGGGTTTTATTTGTTAGTGTAAAATATCTTCGCATATAGACAACTTAATCTACTCGTATGCAAAATTCAATAATAGCAAGTTGGTGTGTCCAGTTACTCATATGAAAAAATTAATCTTCACGTACTGACATTGACCCGCCAAAGAAAATGAATATTTATATGTACCCATTCTCTTAGATAGGCATGCGAAAACCTGTTTAACCCGTATAGGAAAATGAGGGTGTCAGACCCTCTTTTGCCTCTTTGGTGGGGAGCCAAACTCAAAACACGGATTTAGTTCCTCTGACTTCAAAGTCAGAGGGTAGTTCCCAATGACACGTGGGTCCATGGATAAGTGGACACACATGTCAGTGTCTTTAAAGTTAGAAGTTGAAAGTCAGAGGATCCTGATGCTCAAAACACACCTGCATTTGCATGGAGCTACACGCCATGAATTAACCGCAAACGTATCGAGTCTACAATGTGATGCTACAGTGGCATACCATACATGCATACATTGTGGAATGACCATAAGTGGTCAGGTTAATATTGCATGACCATAAATCTGTTGCATATCTAAGGAACATCCTAGCAAAGAAAAAAAGACCCTAAGTATGGAATTCTGCATAACTAAGGGTCCTAATTGTGAAAGGCATTAAGAAGCTGAGTAAATTGTATACTATATGAAACACTGCATCACCAAAAGAATGACTACTCCATCCGTTTTATAATGTAAGAGTTTTTGACCCTTTTTTTATTTGGAAACATTCATTTTATTGAAAAAGTTATGAAAGTGTTATTTATTTTGTTGTGACTTAATTTATTTATAAAAATACTTTAAGCATAACTTATCCCTTTTTACAATTTCACTAAAATTTTGAACAAAATAAATGGTCAAACATCACATGTAAAAAGTCAAAACTCTTACATATATTATAAGATGTGTGGAGTATTTTGTTGACTTTTGGTTACGGTAAGGTGGTATTAAAAGATTTGTAAAATGTAATATTTCATCCATTCTAAAATATAGCAACCTAGGAGAATATATATGACTTATCATAAGATAATGTATCTAGACATTAGATTTGTCTAGATACTTGTCTTGGTAGGGGTCAAATCTCCTCTTATGTCGTTGTATTTTGGGAGAGAGTACAACTTATAGAAAATTAAGTACAATTGTGAACATCTCTAGAAAAGTAGAATATTATCTCAACCCATTTACATTATTTTCTTGAGATATTCATAACTTCCCTTAGCACCGTTTTCTACAATTTTTACTATGTTTTGTAATTTCTTTTCTTTTCAGTTTCATTACACTGGTCCAGCAACCACACGATAACCACAGCTTGTGGAGTTAAAAAAACTTAAAATAAATCTTGAATGCAAATTTATGAGACTACTGCGACAGCCGGGGGCGGTAAAAACCCCACCGTAGGGTTAACTCTGTTAGTACTAGATAACTCTTATTATACAACACTGAGTAGCAATGAGCATATAATAAAGCAGCACTCCCTATCCGAATTTTAATGTTTGACGTAACTAACCAACGTCAAATAAATATGCACAAAGAGAGTATCACACGACGTTACATCGAGATTACACCATTAGACAACGCTCCTCAGTTTCTGTTTCACATTTCAACCTTTTTAAGTCAAACATATTTATGTTTAGCCTAAATAATATACAGATGTAATATTTTCTAAAAAAGTGTATATGCTAATATATATGCAATGTTTAACTTAATGGAATTAATTTTATTTTTTTCATAAACTTAGTCAGATCGACTTAGAGAAGTTCAATTTTGAAAAAGTTAAAAAGTCATATATTCTGAAACGAATAATGTAATATGTTTACAAATATGAGATTAATTGATCTTAGATTTATTTTGTTTCTTCAAGAATAATTTTGAACTCCCAGTACAGTATCTGAACCAAAGAGATCCATCCTGCTTTATGTTCCTATCACTGATGTTTATCTGAAACAGACGATGATTTGCTTCTCTTCATTTTTTTTTGTTACCATTTTCTTCCAATTTAAACAAAACTACCAAATCTCGTTGCAACCGTCACGGACTAATGGTTGAGCCGTGGACCGTGGCTCCTCCCCAAACCCTAATTCTCCCCCAATTCTCTCACGACTGAGCCGCCGCGCGCCGTCGCAGTGATGACGCCCCCCACCGCCTTCCCGTGCCCTTCCACCGCCTACGGCCCCGGCGACTGCGACGGCGCCGGCTGCGCCTACAGCCGCAACGCCTGGCCCCTCCACCGCGTCCGCCACAACGGCGGCGCCTGGCGCCTCTGCTCCTCCTGCGTCCTCCTCTGCCACCGCAAAGCAATCTGCTCCGTCTGCCTCCTCTTCGTCTTCCCCAACACCGAGCCCGTCGTCTCCTGCTCAAGCTGCGGCGCGGTCGCCCACCTCGCCTGCATCCGTGACCCATCATCCTACTTCGTCTGCCCCCCGTGCGCCGCCGCCGCCGAGGGCCGGGCCTTCTCTTACGTCGCCCCGCGCCCGCACGCGCCGGACGACGACGACGAGCTCGCCGCGCGCGCCGTCCTCATCGCGTCGCGCCTCGCTCTCGAGTCGATCACCCGAACCGCGGCGGATGCGCGCAAGCACGCGGAGAGCCGCGTCCGGGAGGCGGCCGCGGCGAGGATGCGCGCGCGCCACATGTTAGATGTCGCTGCCCGCGTCGCGGAGGCGGAAGCCATGGACGCTGAGGCGTCCTCTCCTTCGCCCGTTCCCGCTGCCGTGCCCAGACCCGCTTCGCCGGAGCTGGTGAAGAAGAAGACCCCGAAGAGCAGCGCAGGGAACAGGAGCGGCGACAGGCCTCTCAAAATTAATTCAATACAGAAGCCGGCGCTGGCGTTCGCCGCCGCTGCAGCAGCAGCTGCAGCCGCGGCCAGCTCAACGCCATTGTCGACGCCCTCGCCAGGGGAGGTGAAGAAGCCAATGAAACAGGGACGGGGTGAGTCAACAAGTAGTTTGCAGATGAACAGCAATTGTGATTTGACACAACTAATTGTCTCTGTGCAGTGTTCAATGCTAATTGCGGTGTAATTCTCTCAGGTTCAGCAAACAGAGGGGCGAAAGATGATCAGAGGGCACTGTTTGGTGCCTTTTAACCGTGCTCTGAGTTATTGGCTGTGAAGCAGTGCTCCCTCCGTCCCAAAATACTTGTCGTTTTAGATTTTTATTTTCTAACATTTGACCATTTGTCTTATTTGAAAAAATATTGTAAATATAGAAAATGATAAATTACACCTAAAGTACATTCGATAATAAAGTAAATCACAGACAAAATAAATAATAATTACACAATTTTTTGAATAAGGAGTGGTCAAATGTTATCAAAATAAAAATTTAAAATGAAAGTATTTTGAGACGGAAGCAGTAGCGAAGCAGCAAATGAGGAATGATCTGAGCCCCTGCACTGTAAAAAGGATCCCAAGTTTTGATTCTAAGCTCCAATGTTTATTGCCAAAGGTGGTAATAGACTGGGTCCCACTTCAGCTATTACTAGTTTGCTCACAGGCTTCACAATGGCTGATGGCTAAAGAGGGTAATAAGATGGGGTCCACCTTCAAAAAGGGTTGGATTGAAATACAATATATTTTACTCCCTTGTTGCCGGTAGCAAGCATATACTATCGGGTAGTAGTTGTTACTCACTCTCGAACACATTTATTGCTTATTACCTGCTTTTCTCTCCCATTGTGGATGCCCATGACACACACGATTTCACTGACAAACACACTGACACACACGCTATTGCTATTGAATTGGTCTAATCTTAGAGCAGACATATCACAATTCTAGCAATTTTTCGAGACATACAGTAAGAAGCAAAATATTTTTAACATGATATTTTAATTACATTTAATTTGTGCGACAGTATATAACTAAAAAATAATTCTAATAATATCAGCACCGGCGTGTGTTTTATTTCGTTCAGGCAGTACTAGTACTTGTGACAAGACTACTGACGCGTGCCTCCGTATGAGACATTGAGGCCTTGTTTAGTTGAAGAAAAGTTTTTGGCGATAACATCACATCAAACGTTTGATCGGATATTAGAAGGGATTTTCGGATACAAATAAAAAAAACTAATTTCATGGCTAGCCGAAAAACTTGAGATGAATTTTTTAGCCTAATTAAATCATCATTAACACATGTGGGTTATTATAGCATTTATGGCTAATCATGGCATAATTAGGCTCAAAATATTTGTCTTGTCATTTACAACCTAACGGTGTAATTAGTTTTATTTATATATATATATTTAATGCTTTATGTATGTGTGTAAAGATGTGATGTGATTAGGTGAAAATTTTTAGGTGATGCCTAAGACATTGTGTGATGCGAGAATTCAAACGATGATTTAAACAGTTTGTCATTGAGTTCCACATAATTGTTTTGTTTGTGGTCTTGTTTTTCTTATTTCATTTTATGCTAGGTTTAGCGCATATTTTTACTTTATACAAACGGACATTTCACTATTTACACCGTGTTGTAATTGAAAGAAAATTATGTAAAATATATGAGTGGGGCTTAAAAATATTCTAAATTTTAGCTACTTTTCACGAAGTTGGTTTCAAAATTTTAAAATTCAATAAAAATGCTATAATTTAATAGCTTATCCTTATGTTAATCCAGAGCAAAGTGAATTTAATTTTAATACACCGTGATACAAAGCAAAAGTATTCACTGAATACGAATACGGGGCAATGTTAAACAAGAGTGATGCAAAGCGTAATTTCTTTTACTCCCTGGTTCTTGTGTTTATCTGGACGCACTAGGAACTGTTGTACTACTTGGCCACACCTATTATATACTCTACGTGTGCTATGTGCTATATATATTATTCTATTAGATTAGAGCAGTAGGGGTCAAATTCCTAACTAGATTGCTATATTATGTAGTGGAGGCAGAATGAACTGCTCGGACAATACGACCATACATATGTTGATTTATGATTGTTTGACCGTTGACGACAATATTCTTCGTGATGGATAGTCTGTTTTTGATCTCCGAACTGCTTGGGAAGACACCGAATATATCGAAGCCTAGCCTGTGATGATGTGCATCTCCCAAATCTTCTATTGGAAGTCACCTATGTGAGCGCTCTTATTCAACAATATGCAGATGACATCACAGTACAATGGCGACATCCTTTTCTTAAGACAGAACATACGTCTAGAATCACTTTTCCGGGACTTGTGGCGTGAAAATGACAACATTAACAGTGTCACAAGCCTTTCACACCTCGTGCGTAGGGGTGAAAACGGGACGGGTATTTTCTGCCCGTCCGCCCGACCCAAGGCTCACGGGAAGGATATGGGAGAGGAAAATAAATATCCGGTACTATCCAAGTCCGAACTCGAATCCGAAAAAAAATATGGATTAGGATATAGGAAGAGTGATATCTGCCTGTATGACCCATATTATCAAATACATATAAAAAGTTATTATAAATACATCAATAAACATGATAAACTATTGGCTAATCACTATTTTAGGAGCTCATGGCTAATATTTTATATCATCTTCCTTGTGTACATTTGTTTAACACACAAATTGCCTCCTTAAATTTAATTTCGTATATATGATTTTTAAAGTATAAATAGATACCCATTTTCAAATTTGATTTCGAAGAAAAATATGGATTAGGATATGGGAAGAGCAGTATGTTACCCGACCCGATCCGTATCCATTTCCGAATTTAAACAAAAATATGGGTTAGGATACGGAAATGCTAAGGTCCGACCGTACCCGACCCGATTTCACCCCTACTTGTGCGGCTCATTAAAAAAAATATCATAACTTATGCGGCTCATTTCTTGATGGCTTCTTGAGTTTTTTGGTTCTTAAAATCAGCCGCACCAAAAATACGAAATGAGCCGCACAAGAAAGTGTGAAATGAGCTGCACAAGAAATAGTATCATAACCTGCAAACCTTCGACAAGATCAACCTTCTTTGGTTCTCTTCCCAACCATCGTGAGGGCTTGGTCGGTTAATCCCAAAAAGTACGGATTGGAAGGGGTTGAGGGGGAATAACTCCACACCTCAATAAAAATGAAATAAGTCCCCTCCAAATTTTCCTAAATCTCCATGGTGATTAACTGAACAAAACATCAAAAAAATCCGTCGCCGCCTGGCTTGAAGTGGATTAGGGGGTTGCGGGTTCCATCGTGAAGATTAAAATAGAGGAGGGGCTCGTGCCCTGTTCGAGTAATCGATTGTGAGGCTGTACTTGGTACTGGTAGTTGTAATCGATGGTCACCGTGGAGGCCGATGGCGAGGACACCGAAACGGTGGTTGACATGGCAAGGCGATGGCGTCTCAGACGCCACATTGGATGACCATTTAGAATGTTAAAAATGGTATGGGAGCTAAAAAATCTTCTCTCTCTACTTATAAAAATCAGTGTCATCCGGAAGTGACAGAGAATACGACCTCCATGCGAGGGAAAAGGAAACGCATTAGTAAATATTTCAATGGTATCATAACTTATTGTGGGTAAAATTTATTCACTTACATCCTCCGTCACAAAAAGAATTAACTTAACTAGTTGCTATCAAGTGTAACATTATGGGACAGAGAGAGTATCTTGCAATTTTCTCAATTGATACACACCTTGTTTCGGGATGCAAATACTATCAAATTCATGCCATATGAATTGGTTCCTACCAAGTTATATATTATGTTGACTTCTCAAGACCCACATAGATACATTGTTTTAGCAAATCCTAAAAAAATGAAAGTACATGCTTTTGATATATACAAGACCGAGTCTCTCCGGAGTCTCTCTTTCACTACACGTGCCTCGCCACTTGCAAGTCTCTGTATGGCTTGCGAGCTATGAGAATCTTCTATATCCCCACGCAGATCCCAACTCCAGCTGACAAGGCGTCTCCTCCATCTTGATGAATGCCCCTCCACGAATGCTCCTCTCCTATAAGTAGTTGTTGTACTCGTACACATTTAGACAATCAGTCACCGTCTCTCTCACCAAAGTAGAACCATATCAAAATGCCACCGAGGGAGAAGGAAGGGAGAAAACCTAAACATACATTTCCTTTAAAATTTGCCAGCCATTGATGAGAATGGCCACCCGCTTCTAAGCCTTGTCCTCAGGTTCCCGAACTCCGGTGAGCACAACATGTTTGGCGTACTTGCCGACGATTCTGATGGTTCCTGCTGCCATAGTCACCACCAAGCACAGGGGTAGCTGCCCGCTCCAGAGGCGAGGCACGGTGACCATGGATGGTCTTCCTATCTTCTGTTGGAAGAGTTTAGGGTGTCGTGTGGTCAGATGGACCGGGTGTGCCGTGTTTTTTCGGCTGAGGTGCATTGTGCACGATGTTATGGGAGTCACCATCTGTGCCCTCCAGGGAAGGCTTCCACTCCAGGCCTAGTCGGCGGCGGTCACGGTTGCCTCGTCGATAGCTTGTTCGTACCATTGTTAGTCGCGTGACTGACCCGAACGACAGTCGTCGTGTCGCCGAATCATGGATGCATGCGTGATTACTTCAAGTAAGAGTAGTATACTTGTAATGGTTGTTGCCTTAATAATATTTTTTTTTGAAAGAATGTTGCCTTGACAATATCGATGCTCTAATTATGTGAATTAGGTTCCAGATAATCTAGATGACTTCTACCAAAAGGAGCACATCAGGGACGCTTTCTGTTTTGACTGTAGCCGGGCCTTCTTAATGGCGAGGTGCAATCATTATAGGGAACACACATGGCTTCGGTTGTGGTCGCTGGAGCACATCAGAGACGCTTTCTGTTTTGACTGTAGTCGGGCCTTCTCAACGGCTATGCGCAACCATTACAGAGAACATTCGTGGCTTCAGGTATGGTCGCAGTGGCGGACAAATAATTTTATAATTGGGAGTTCAAAAAAATATTAATATAATTATATTATCTTTGATGAATATTATAAATTATTTTAATATTAATCTTAAATTATTTTGTATTATATCTAAATAGAAATATAAATATTTATTTATTTTATTTTTATATTTATATAGGTTACTTAGCTTTTATTAAAAATAATTTTCTCAACATTTAACCATATTTCTTAAAAAAACACATCAACATCTATAACATCAAATCAGTTTCATGAAATTCATTAAAATGTAAACTTGAAAATAATTTATTAGTTATTATAGATAATTGTTGTTGCTAGGGCTCACTAATAATAGTGATGTTTTTAAATAAATTTATCAGGTTAAACAAAATTTGATATTTGTTTTGAACAATATTTATAATACACTGTAGTCATTAGATTTATAACAAATGTCACTTTGTAATTTTTCTTATTTGTTTTTCCATTTTATTTTTTCTATTTTGACATGATTGCTTTGCCTTCACTGCATGCATGAGCAGGGTAAGGGGAGAGATAGAATTCACTGGGAGTTCTTTGTGCCGCGAGCAAGCTCGGCATGGTGTTGGCCCCCACCCCATCAACCTTCCCTCCTCTCGATGCCAGCTCCCGCCGCTCTTTTCCCCGCATCCTCCCTCACCAGTGAGCATCCATCCATCTGTTACGCAGCTGCGAACTCTTTAAAAAAAACACTTGTAGCAATCGGTCAGTGACTGTCTACCCATTTGTCGTCAATTTTTGGGTCAAAACATCACAAACATTTTGTAGTCCTTAGATCAACATCCAATGGACAGCAATTTTAACAAAAATAATAACCTAAACAAGACAAGTATAATAGGACCAAAATTGATAAAAGGTCAGCAAAATAAAAGATTATGGGTCATCTATTTCCCAAACTAGAATTAAATAAAACCTAAAACATAGGCCCATATATATAACACATGTGCTAAAGCTCATATTCAAAAGAAATGAGATCAAAAGCCCACAACCATCTCAACTAGGCAGCCTAGTGACAAAAGATGTAAAATATGATCCAAATTTCAGTATATGATGTATGTTTGGATTAGATTTGAGGAGTTGGATTATTTTTCATATAGGACTTTGAGTTGTTTTCTACTGAAATTCCTGGGTTTTCCCTTTATATATCTCTTGTAAGTCATATGAGAAGAGTGCGACGGCCTAGTGTATTCCCTATGTTTGTATCAATTCATCAATATTCATCATTGACGGTCAACGCCCGTGGTTTTTTCTCGCAAGAGTTTTTCACGTTAAAAAATCCTTGTTTTTGTTATGCCTCTATTCCATAACAAATGATATCGTAGCTTCCGCAATTTTGTAACAAGTGGTACCAGAGCTAGCTTATCAGAGCTTGTTGTTCGATCCATTAGAATATTATCTACATTGCAGTGTGGTCCTTCAAGTTTACTGTTGTTCTTGTCAGTTCAGATTGCTCGATGCGGTCAAATTTATTATTTGCAAGAAGTTTGTCGCAATGTGCAGTCAAGACCAATTTTCATGGCAAAGGTTGGAGATTTGATCAATGCGCTAGCATTTTCTGCGGAAGTATCTTTGGGTATATATGTGTTGGTTTTAAGAGCACTTCACGTCAACACCTATAAATATGCTCGTTGGTATTGTTGTTCCGACATAAAGTTTGTGTAGAAAACTGGGTTTAATTGCATAAAGTTTGTGCGTATTTTAAATTTATTTTCTATAGAAAAATACTAATATGGACTTATGCAGCTATGCGTGTATGCAACTGGGCCAAAGACAAACATGGGACATGAACGGATATCCCTAGTGGGTGGCTGAACGTGCGGGGCAGGGGGTGGGGGTGCGCGGCGACCTCACCCCCACGCGTCGCCCGTTCATGGCTTCCTCCTTTTCATGCATACCCATATGGGTGGTCCCCACGTGGTGGGTCGGATAGAAAACAAAGTCAGTGTAAAATGAGAAAATTATATATACCTCAAAATATTTATGTGTACAAAACTTTATACCACGTAAATATTTATATATAAAACAACACGTAAAAATAAATATATAAAAAAAACTTTATACTAACATTAATATTAATATGGTACAAATTTTATACCACAAATTTTTATGGGTGCAAACTTACCAAAAAGGGAAAAAAAATGAAGGAAAAAAAATGAAGGGAAAGGAGGGGGGGCATGGCAGCTTCAAAAGGTCTATCGCACGTCGTTCGGGGTTCGTGACTGACCGCCGAACAGCCTTTTCGGACAGGAACGGTCAAAACTGGGCTATAGAGCCTACACACGTGGGTTGCACTGCACATACGTTTTACCTCTGCTATTATGCGAACCTGGATTTCTTTTTCGATTCTAGTTCTGTTTTTTCTATACGAAGAGGAATGCGTCGTGGAAGCAGTGGAGACATAAGAAAGACTAAAGCGACCGTTTGAAGCACCTTATCAAGTGCACATAAGTTTCGCATGCACACACCATGCACACAAACTAATAATTGTCATCAAATATTTAAAAAATATTATGCATGTACTTTCATTAGTAATACATGTATGTGCAAAATCTTAACTTCAAATTCATTATATTTTCGCCGTAGCAAAAAAAAATATAAAAATTCTGACATATGAACATCAATATGACAAAAATTTCTCTTTTTTGTTGTTATTTATGTATGGTGAATTTGAAGATGAAATTTTACACATATATATAATACTATTGAAAGTATATGTACAATTTATTCTGTATATTTTGTGAAATTTCTTAGTTTATGTGTATGAAAAGGCTTGTATATAGACCAGGAAGAGATTAATTGGGAACAAAGCAAATTGAAGAACTAGTTCTATGGAGATCAATGGTAGGCAAAAATACCTCGTCAGCCGGAAGAGAATACGTGAGGTCATCCATCCGACATGGCTGCACAGAAGGTTCGCATTCCAAATCCTCAGGAAGCGGCTATCATCAGATCCAGATTACTCAAGCGGGACTCCTTCCGTCCTTCAGCATCAGCTCAGTGAAGGGTTTTTTTTACGGTTCAACAAATAGGTACCTCGAGGTACCGGTAACTCGAGATACCAAAATAAAATCTAGCCATCCATTTATCATACCGATATCTTGAAGTACCAAAATAAATAGTTGGATTGAGTTTTGGTATGTCGAGATCCTTGACGTATCATTTGTTGGACCGTAAAAATTCTCCGCTCATTGGTTACTATTGTGGTTGTTCGGCTTGGGGTGGGGGATCACTGATCTGGTCTTAAGCTGGTTGCACCTAGCAATGGGAAATGGACTTCAAAAATTATTTGCTCAAAAATTTTGCTATTTGGGGTGGAAACCCGTGACTTGATCTTTAAATGGTTGGATGATGGCAACAACGGCACACGTATGTGTGTCGTTTTCTTCTCAAGGCATTGTTTCTGATGGTCAAGTGCTGTATGGTGGTGGGTAAAAATATGAATATGTTGTGCAATGTGCATTGTATATCATGTCATTTTTCCCAAGTCTTTTTTACTTTAATAGTTATGGGTTTTGGGCATACTGCCTATGCAGATGTCGGAAGTAAATCTCTTAGATCATCAAAGCTCTCTCTTAGAAATACAGGGATGATGGAGTTTCTCATCTCGTCGCGTCAGTGTTCGAACCTCCTTCCTAGAAAATAATGTACATTATTCTATCAGAGGTAGTAACTTGAACGCGGTTAAAATCAAAGCGTTTCAAAAAGCAGCGTTGAGAGCTGTTGAACCGTTGATCGAGGTGGATCAAAATAGGACTGATCCTTCATTTTTCTTTAGGACTCACCTGATGCCTCGTTTCGGCGCTTATTTCAGGGAGGCAGCGCTAGTCTGCCCTCGGCTCCGCTTGTCTATGTCGAACATTAATCGACAGCGCTAGTTCTCAAAAAAAAAACATTAATCGCTTCATTATCTGAAGCTTAATAGCATTATTATTAGGTTAGATCAGTAAGGAGGAATGAGATAAAATCTCATAAACTAAAGACATGTCGATCGGCAAGGGATTAAATATATACACATTCATTGAATTTGGACTTTTGCACGGCACGGCAACACTGAACAAAATGTGCCATTTGTTCAATACAATCAAGTAAAAAAGGAATAAAAATTATCTATCCTGTTAATCTAGATGTAATAATGAAACTATACAGGTATGTACGGGAAAGACATGTCAGATTGCCTACGTAAGATTTTTGCTATGCCTCTTGGAAGTCCAAACAAATACCAGGCGATTCAAACAAGTACGAGGATAAAATTAATCCCCAACCCGCAACCATCTGCATGCCTTCATGCAAATACTGGGGAAACCTGCGAAACAGTGTTTGATGTCACCGCCGCCGCAGCCACAGCCACTACAGTGCCATTTGCTATGGTCAACACCAGCTTATTGCATTTTTAGCAACAAATTGTATTGTCCTGTAACAATAGCCGCTACAAGTTCACACGAAGCTCATCCAGATATGCTAAGGTCTGCCATGCTTCTATCAGCGATGTATGCCTTTATATCCCTGAAAATATTTGAAAAGAAAAATGATAATTAACAAGACAATTGGAACAAATAAAATTATCAAAAAATGCAATCATGAATTCTGGGAGACAATATTGCATGTGAAGATCAGTTTACCTGCATCTGGGAGCTGAACAGTCTTCATTATGACAAAGCAGTGAGTGCGTGAACAGAAGTTTCCACATAAATACACACACATGGCAACCTCCTCCATCACGGGCACGGGTATGACATCGTACACCATGGAAGAACAGTTTCTTTAACGTCAAACAGAGTTTGGAAGTGCAACTACGATCGAAACATCTTGACGCGTGCACCAAACTTTCAAGGTAGTCCTGCTTTGAAATCATCCAGTTCATTAGCAAGAGGCACTGTAAGGATTCATGCTGCTTTAACAGAAGAAAATAATATTTGGAATGAAACCACATAAGAACCTACAAGGTTTGTAGAATAATTCTCATGTTGATCAAAATTACATGCAGTCAGAAAATACTGGAACAGCATTAAACATTTCGACACATCAGAATAGCAAAGCATAGATGCTCAAGATTATCAGTAGTGCAACTCACTTAAATTCTACAGCTTACGCTAAATATAAACCAGAAATTTCAGGCCCCCAAAGAATCGAAATGCGTCAACTTTGTTTAAATAGCAAGCATTCATGAAGTGGAAAAAAAATATAGGAGAGGCCAAAGATTCAGCCACCAAGTTAAGAAGGATACCTGTAGAGTGTACTTCTGCAACATTAGATGGCGTTTATCAGTCTGCCTCAACTTATGAATATGCAAACTTTCACCATCTTGTTTATAGCATGAATCGCAATAGTTGCAGCCAAGGCAAACAGAGCACCGCCATGCCAAGCTTTGATCCATGGTACGGTGACAAGAAGAACAGGTTGAATCATGTAGATGATAAAGAATCATCATTGTGGAGTGTTTTGCCCTCCGGAGAGTATCAAACTGGTATTGATTGTCTTGACAGTGCTTCAGGAAATCTATTCTGCTGTCAAAATACTTGCTTTCCATTGTTGGATCTACATCATCAGTTTCTGGAAGAGGTTCTTCCTCTATCTGTCAGAGATTAGCTAATCTGGTTAGTACATAAGTTCCATCATATATCTATCTATTAAATAGCAGCATGCAGATTGTGGCTGCCTTAAAAGATGAATTCGTATACATACTCTTTCAAATGCATGCTTTTGTTTTGTTGTAGCCGGGTGCCTGTCCTTCAGAGGGATATTCAGCTCCTCAGCATAACAACTACAAGGACCAACAAGGTAAATAATGTGTGCCTTAATGATGATGACTAATTGTAACAAAAAAAAGTAGGTATATGGAACGGTTGCAATTTGACAGGCACTGCAAAATGAAGCTAAAATGGTTGAAACTCTGTCGCTAGATGATGATACATGTGCCATGTGCAATTATACATTTTTACCAACAGCAGGCATTTACCCTACTGCTGTTCTGGAAAGTTCTAAATATGGGAAATGCATTCTATATAGTCACAGAAATTTGCATGACTATGTGAAAAAAAAAGGTATGTAATCACAAATGCTTACCTTTCACAGAGATAGAAGTTTTTGCAGCTGGTGCAAACCCAACTTCTACCAGATACAATAGGATGGTGGCAATGTTTGCAAAACTGCTGCAGACAAAGCATTAAAAAATCTTCTTTCATGGTCCGCAACCTTTCTCCAAGCTGCCAACAAGGAAAATAACGGAGTCAAGTGCCTGAAACACTGAAGAAAGGGGGAACCATGATTTTAAACAACTAACCCTGTGCACAAGTAAAATATCCTCGAGGTTTCCTTTCCGATCATCACGTTTGGCAACCCGTAGGAGCCTTCCTAGTTGAGTCTCTTTTTTCTGTGAGGTGTCATCATCTTTCTTTTCAAGGAGCCTCTCTGCTTCCCCAGGCCAGAAATCGTTATCACAGTATGGCAACCATGCAGCGGAGATATTGGTCTTGCATTCATTGGTGGGCTGAAGGAAGAAGTCATAGAGTGTATTACGCTCCACAACTACACCCTCCTTGACAGCCTTCTTTACCAAATTCTGGTACCTAAATATATTGTAAAGATAATCAAATGAAGGCCTGTAAAAATATTTAGGATTGAATGTAAAACACGAAGACCTACCAGCTCCGAAGCTTGTCAGACTTTGGCATCTTCTGTACTGTAGGATGACAATATAAAACATAATCATCATGCTTTGTCGATGGGCAAGTCCATATGGAACAGCTTACAAACCCTCGTTTCTTGCAGAAATCCAAATAGCCAATCTAGGAGAAAAAAACAGATTGCAAGGAAATTAGACTAATATGAGATCAATAAAATGAAATCAAGAGCATTAAGTGTTTAATGAATAATGATTATGCATTTTCATACCAAAATTTCATGGTACACAAAGGTACGGAGAGCTTCTCCATTGGCAGACTTGATTTCAGGTCTGAAGTACTTAACAGAATCGATATATGCAAGATAAACGTGCCTTCGATTTGGTAGTGGACAGGCTGAACCATACTCTTGCACATACATTGCAAATAGACATACATCCAGACCTTCACTCTTTTGAAACAAGAGAATGGCCTGCACAAACACAAAAGGAAGTAATGGTAACCCACATTATCTACTAAACATTGAAAGCATAATTTTAAATGATGTATTAATAGTATTAGTAAAGTAATAGTAGTATCGCATAATCACCTTTGATTTGTACGGAAATTCCCCAGGATATTGCTCTTTCTTAAAAAAATCCTTAAAACGTGGTTGGACTTGCAGTGTTCTATCAGCTGAAGACACCACTCTAACAGTAAGACCTTCAACTCCTGGTACCTAATAATTGGAGCATAAAAGAAAAAAGCCCAATAAGTTTCACCAGAGTATATTATATCAGTATAATACAAATCCTAGAGACAGGCAAAAAAACATTTAGATAGCATAAATAATTTATAAGACTAAGCAAGCATCAACAATTATAACCTTTTGGATAGCTAAATCAAAACAGGAAAAAAATGTATGCAGAGAAACTAACTTTTTTTCTCAGATTGCAAGGGAAAAATGAAACAGTAGTTTCACTAATCACTATAAAGGATAAGAAAATACAACAAATAGTATGCTCTTCAATGTATGTTCCATAGATACTCATAAATATGCCGTTGCAACCCTGGAAAAGCCATAAACACATGTTGCTAGAAACAGTAGAAAAACAGAAATGCATTTCAGTACATGTATTCAATTTATGAATTACAATACAAGGACTATTATGAAACTTGGAACCTTCAATCAACAACCAGCACAAAATGCAATTAAAACGTATGTAGAAAGCTGTGGTGCAATAGTTTAAAAATGAGGTGCATGGTCAATCTTAGCTGATTGACACTAACATATTCAGAGGACAAGATAAAAGAAAAGCATAACAACTACCTCATCAACACTTTTTCCTGAAGCGCTTGCCCTCTGTTGCCGCTCCTGCACAAGCCGCTCAGAAAGCCTTTGCTCAATATGGTCACTTAGTTTAGTTCTTGGTAACTCACATGCTCCCAGAATAGTAGATGGCTCCAGTGAATCAGTATCTCCATTATCCTTCTCCTTCAAAAAGCATTTTGCACAAGTATATTCAGCCTCTGGATCCACAATTTTTGGGTTAAAAAGTGCACAGATTTGATGCTGCCAAGCTTTGCACTTATCACACTGGACCCACTGAAAAGGCATAATTAAACAAAAAAAAAATGAGTAATCCATATATATGATTCCAAAGTACTTAAGAGAAATAAGAGAAGCATGTTACCCATTCTGCCTCAGCATCTGTCTCTGCATAGTTGCATCTCTTCTGATATTTAGCTTTGGCACTACTTAGATGGTGGCATCTGCCACATATTGAAGATTTGTCACCACCTTTATCCACTTCAACGTAATAGAATCCTGTAGAATTTATTATTTTAAAACAGAGCGCACAAAATCGTGGAGGGGGCTCAAACAGAAGTCTTTCCATCCCGCATAAATTGCAAGTATTCTGATCAGGCAAGCCTTCAACTGATAGCAACTCTTCAGTCAGCACTTTGCTCTATAAAAAATAAATTAATCACGATAAGGGAGATAAATTTTGCTTAAAACAAACAGACACTCTGCAATACAAGCAAGCAAGCTTGAGTGAAACCAAACCTAAATTCTTAATACCGAATGAAAATCAATTAGAAGTACATAATATTTAGTTTAGTTTGCAACTGCTCTGTGTGCAGGTTTCTCTAGAGTAGAGACTACATCAGCAACAATAATCATGTGTTTTACAATACAAGATAACTCATACAAGATCAAACAGTTATTCACTCACCTGACAATTATCATGGTACAGACTTTGCAAGTGATCTTTAAGCTCCCCAGAAGTTAATGCATAAAGTATTGAGGCACCTCTCCTCTTCCTTGCACTCAAGCTAGCCCCTATCAATATTTGGTCCAATAAATCAACTTTGGCGTCCTTAATCTCAATGTCACCATTTTCACAACGAAATTCTTCTTCAGTTTGTAAAACAGTCTCTGACAATCTGACCATATCTGTGTCACGTACATTATTGGTGCATGCAATGTTGTCCTCCAAGGAAGTACAACATGGTGACTTTGTTGGTGAATTAGTGGCTTCAGATTGTGCTGTTTCAGCAGATGCATCAGTCTCATTGACAACAGGTTGTTGTTCCTTTGGAGCCTCTATTACATTGGCATGGTCAAGATGAGGAACAACCTTCAATCGTTTTGCTGGATATTGCTTGCCAGAAGATCCATCTGAAGTAGGTGATGTGGGCTTTGATACAGTACTATTTGATGCCTGTTCAACTCTGTCCATTCTCTTGCTTACAGGGCTGCAAGCACCATGGTGAGTAGTGAAGACATGCTGTTGATGCATAAAGCTGTTGCATCGATCACGTTTGTGTTCTCCAATGATGTACGGCTGCACTTTAGCATGATACAAGTCATGGTTTCCAGTGGTGATGTTTGACTGATCTGATTGCTCCAGTGTCTGACTCCACGTGTCCTCTAGCTTTATCTTGAATTCTCCATATTGTTGCAACAAATGTACCTGACCGGTGGCAGGATACATATTCTTATTGCTTGTGGAAAGGTTTTGTTCATTTGCTGTTGAGAGAGAATCCATTGGATGTGTTCTCACAGCACTAGAACATGTTGTTTGATCCCACACTGCTGACAGAGTGCTGGAACTCCCAGAGGTTGATGGCTGTGAATTATCATTTTGATGAGCATCACCTGGCAAAAATTGTCAATATAATGTTTATGATGCCAAATAACTTCAGTCAGCTAGTTTCAGAGATAAGAAAGAGGATGTAAAACTCACCTGAGAAATGTTCTTTTATATGGCCAGCATGCAATACATCAATGCTAGGGCAACATTTCGGTAGAGTTGATGCACATGGAGTAAAAATGGTGTTTGCAAATCTTTCAGGCCTCAGTTTGGGTTTGTCAGCCAATGAATGAGCGAAGTTAGTGACAACCATACAGTGGTCAAATGATTTATATCCTGCCAAAATCAAACCAATAAAGAATTATTTTTAAAAAAGTGCATCACGAGGTTACAATAGATAGCTCATCATCTCAACTCACCCTGAGTGGAGAATGCATTATATGCACAGGAGGGCAGATTACTAGGACCTGAGATGGGCATCTCCATCGCAGACAACTGGTGCAAGTTTCGTGTGGATAACGCTGCTGAAGAAACCCAAGAATTCATACCGTCCTTAAATGATTTAGAATTCATTATAGCACTCAACCTGTCTCTTAAAGTCTTGAGATCCATATATCTAATCTGAGAGAAAATCAGATGTTAGCACATGACTCATGGCTGTTTAATTTAGATAAATGAATCCAAATAATCAATTTCTGAGCATACCAAGCTGATCAGTGATAACACTTCTGTGTAAGACTTACTACAAGAATTTGTTGAATCTGTGTTCATTCATTACTAATTCAGTAAAGCATCTAGATAAGTTCAACAGTGTCTGGTATTAACCACAACAAATTAAAGCATACCACATATCTTGTAATTGCTCTAGTGCAGCAAGAGGCAACACAAACCTTTGAATCAGCTTCCATAAAAAGATGATCGTCAATACGTTTTCCAATTGTATTCAGAATGGATAGGTCAAAGTTGCACAAATTATCCTGCTCCTTCAGATACCCTACACTGGATAAGAAAAAAGGAAAAAGGATATATTGTGAAACAAGAGATATATGTGATAAATTACATAGCAAAAAAAAAAGAACGAACTATCTCTTTTTCAACTGCTATCTAGTATTTCTAAAGAAGATATTTAGAGAGCACACTTATATGTTTGCTTTGAAAGAACACATCAATAGGTAACGTGCAAAAGTATATCTATATATTTTGCAACAGGTCGTAGTTTGAAAAGATAAGTACTCTTGCCTGTTTGATCAAAGATCAGGTCAAACTTTCAAAACTTGGACTATCAATATCATGTCAAATAATGATAAGAACATCTTACAATAGAAGTTAGGATTGTTAACAATGATTTGCATTCAAAATACTTGTCGATGTTCAAAATGGCAAGCACTTGTGACGGATTATTGACAATGGAACTTAAGAAGCATATCAAATTCAAGGAATCAGTGACAAAGCAAAGAGAAAGAAGATAAAATTCCCAAAACAAGGGATGAATGTTGAAGTACGTAGGATTATGGCTGTTTTCATGGCAAAATATGATCAAGCTAGCCTTTCGCTTTTACATGCTAGAAACCATAGTCTACAGATTTCGACTACACACTTTCTAAAATGGTATATGTCTCCTGAACAGAGGTAGTCAAACCAACAAAAGCACAAGATGTTTTCAGACAGACTGATAACTGGCAGTCACAGATCCTAGATAAAATCTTGCACTGGCATAGCAGTTTTTGAATTGTACAACTAAAGTTGCAGAAAACATGTATACTTGGTATAACATGCTAGTGGAAAGCAACGAGCGATCTGCAACTTAAAGGTACTCCCAATGTTGTTGGTTTAAGAACTTACATTTTACTATGGATCATATTGCGAACGACGGATGTATCTTGATCCACATCATCCAAGTGAAGAACTTCAGTTCCAGACGAAGACCAGCCACTTTCTGCATATTGCTGGGTAGAAAATTCACTTGCTGTATATTGCAGCTGCATCCCTTGCAGGGTCTTTGCCATCATGCTTCTATCTCACCTGAGATGCACAGATTGATCAGTACTAAGTTACATGAAGCCAAACACATAGCCAGCAGGCAGATGGTAACATAGCAGAAACCGGAAAACATAAACATGTATTAAGTTAACCAGCAGGAAGATGGTAACAGAGCAGAAACAGGAGAACATAAACATTTACTAAGTAGAATAATGTAACTCATACAACAAAAGCAAGGTCAATTCTGAAACTGAAACACAGTGCATCTCCTAAACCACACTCAACATCGCTGCCGATGTGGTTACCAAGAAGCAATATACACATTAGTTACATACAAGGTAAAATGGTGACAACAGGTAGACGCTGTATGACTGTATCACTAATACAAAACGGCACATGAAAATGAGTTTCCCCAGCACAGAATCAGTGAATTCAATTCTACACAATGCAATATAATCGGCATCCAGTATGCTACACAGGGGTGGAGTTGACTAACGTTCCACAATTTTCTTTTTCTTTTTTTTTTTTTGCAACAAACTGCTATTAGTAATGCACAAGCACACAATAAATAAAGCTAATCAGGATTAAAACCGACCTGACTGGTCGACACAGACAGAGCGCTTGGCGAACTCACCACCAGCGGGACATCGACCTCCCGGGGCTACTCCTCCGACGTCCCCGGCCTGCCGCAAACCATTCGAGGGCGGACGACGGCGAGGTGGAGGCGGGGGCGTGGGAAAGGACGGCGGTGAGGGGGCGGGGTCGCCGACGAGGGGCGCGCCGGCGTGGAGACGGGAGGCCAAACCCTAACCCTAGGCGTCGATGTGGAGTCCGATTGGAGAGGAACGACGAGATCCGGGTGGGGGAGGGAGACGGAGATGCGTCAAAGTCTGGGGATTTCTTTTTTCCTTTTTTTTTTTTACTTATAAGGAAAGTGCTATTCGGCGAGTAGAATTTGTTTTGATATTCGCAGGAGTCGAACTCCTCGGATCCTTTTATGAGCAACAAGTCCAAGTCGGGTGCGGTGCGGTTCGGACTCGAGCCCAGGTCGGGGGCGGTGCCGGACTGCCGGTGCGGGTTCGGAAGAGGATCGCTTTTCCTTTTTTTTTTTCGTTCTCTTTTCTCTCTATCTTTTCGCCAGCTTACAGTCGTGATCCAAACAAAAAAAAAAAAAATTCAATGGTACCCGACAGTAGAAACTGGTTGATACGGAGTAGTATATTGTTTCAGATAATAACAGCACGTGACAGTGTACACGTAGACCGAAATATATTATGAAACCAAGTAGGCGGCTAAAATAACAAATTCCCAAACAACCGCGATACTTATTATGGAACAGATTTTGTATTACCTCTATCCGCAGCTATGTAAAGCCAGATGTGTCGTGACAATTCTTGCAGTGTTGCACGGCTGAGCAAATGCATCATATATTCAGATTAGCTATCTTCTGCATTCGATTGAGTGTTGACATATGAAAAGAAAAAAAAAATCTTTGCATCAAAGACATTAGAAGGAGCCCATCCACCGTAGTCCCTTGACTGGTGAAGCAAGTTCATGGCACATAAATAAAGAGGAGTAAAGACAACTGACATGCCATTGAAGTGTAGGATTGTAACTCCATTATGGTGATTCGGCCTGATCTTCATTCGATCGCCACAAGCCACAGATCTTGCTTAGAGTCTGCGAGACATGGTAACATGGTTAATCAACAAAGGTGAACAATATGGAAGGGAGCATATGGGACTGTAATCTGTTAGGCTGTTTGCAAGTAAAATCACTGAGTAGAAAGGATTGGGCAGGATGAACAAAAGGCAGCTGTTAATGCTGCTGTAATTAGGGTATCCACAATGTAGCCATAAGGGGGTCATAAGTCTCAAAAGTAGTTCTTATACATTGTGGGGGTGGTCTCTATAGAAGTTCTTTTGATGGGCTACCATTATGCGTAAAGACCGCCCACAAGCAATAAAAATTCTTATTACTGCTACTGTTACTCTCTCTCGAGACCCAATTGCATGGCGCCATGGAAGGGGAACAAGGTGAGGAGCAAACAAAAAAAATGCAATTGTATGGATCTGCCAGTACCAAATTCGTCGCGAGCACAGGCGTTGCCGGAGAAGTGCCCTCACGCGTCGCCGGAGAAAAATCCCCAAGCGTCGTTGTTGCTGCTGGATCCGCTGGCGAGCATTGATGCCTCCGCCAAGGAACTCGAGCGCCATAGCCAGATCCTCCTGCGAGCATCAACACCGCCGCCAAAGAAGAGCCCTCGGGCACCGCTGCCGCTGCCGCCGGATCCAACCATGCAAGACGCCGCCGTCGCCGGATCCCCCACCTGCTCCACCCTCGGCGGATCCCCTTGCTTGTTATGCCCTCTCTAGATCTTCCCGCCTGTCGGCTCCGACGAGCGCCGTCGTCGCATGCGTATTCGCGAGTGCGTGAGAGAAGTCAAAGAGAGTAGTAGTAGGAAACACGTTATTGATATGGTAAATATGTAGGACCCACCTTAATAGCACCTTCCTACCATATACATTATGTGCATTGCATTATATATTGCTGGGACCCTCCGTCCCTCCCTAAGACCATGTTGGGCATTATACATTGCTAATGCCCTTAGTGATGTAATAAACTAATATATCAAATATGCATGACCATCTGTTCCATCTGTCCAAAAATATTAGTTGTCGATGCGTGTGTTCAACACGCGGGGATCTGTGGGACCACTTTTTTCCGGTTCGGCACAGGTGTACGGTACACCGAGGGTTGAGCAAGGAGAAGGAGAAAGTGGGCAGAAAAAAGGCCCACTAAGCACTCATGACGCCAAGGTTTATACAGGTTCGGGCCGCTGGGGGAGCGTAATGCCCTACTCCTGTTCTGGTTGTTGATATGGTGGATGAAGGATTACAAGGAGGAGTTCTCTCCTGAGTGGGGGTAGAGCTGGTGACCGAAATGCACTGCGATATGAGTCTATACTTGTGATTTTCTAAGAGTGAGCCAATCCCCTTCTATAGGGGGCCTGGGCCTCCTTTTATAGTGCAAGGGGTCACCACAGTAGCCCTGAATTTCTCCTCCTCCACTTATGTTGTGGAGCAGTTCTTGTCCTGTCTTGTCGAGGGTCTACCCCTATGCCTGCTCAGATCGCCACGTTGCGAGAGTTGGTGAAGAAAACAAGTACGTGGACGCCGTGCTTCTGACGAGGAGGGGGAGCGGTTGACCACCTACTCCAGCAGGGCCCACCTGTCGGCGGTTCCCTGCCAGGGGCGGAGACGACGCGGTATCCCTGCACCCGCGCATTATCTCTCCCACACCGGCCGCTTCGGCATTAAATGCGACGGTGACAAACCAGGGGGTAAGACATGGGTGAGCTGACGGCGCTGTTAGCCCGTGACAGCCGACGAGGACTTCCTCGCACCCTTTTTGCGTGGGGCAAAAGATGATGATGATCACTGACGAATGCGCCTCACATCGCATAAAATGCGATGGGGCAGCGCCTGTCCACCGCATTAATTACGGCAGCTGGGCTCACCTCTCCCACGAGAGCGGTGCGGGTCGAAGAGGTAGGGGTTTGGGTAATCCCGAACCCTGTGTCGTGGCGGAGAACGGCCTTCGGGCAGCCTCTGGGCCGACCCCTCCCTCGGGGTGCCACGTGGCCGCCCGCGCCTGGTCCGCTATAAATCGTTGAGGCATGTCAGCGGGGTGCCTTGGCGACGAAGGCGTCTTTCTTCTCAAGATATCGCTATCTGATGATACCCCAGGCCCATATCACCGACATTAGTATTTAAGGTGGAGCATGATTAATCCTATTCCCGTACAATAAATACAAATGTTGCGTCCATTTCTCCCCTTTCCACTTGGAATAGTGTATGCACGCAAAACGAGAAACGTATTTAGCATGATTAATTAAATATTAGTTATTTTAAACTTTGAAAATGGATTGATTTTTTAAACAACTTTCTTGTAGATTTCTTTTTCCAAAAAACACACCGTTTAGTAGCTCGAAAACATCCCGTGGAGAATAGTACTGTAGCGTCAGTTGCCATTTTGTTACAAATGATCAACGCATCCAAACAAATGTTATATCCATACTCATTATACTATATATGATGTGTCACGTACCACGGTACCATCTTATATTGCTGGATGGATGGAGGAAGTTAATATACTCATTGTACTATTTTGTGCCACATACCACCTTATATTGTTGGATGGAGAAGGTAGAATTGAACAATAAATTTAGAGTAAATTACACTTTTGACTAGTTATTATTACCAAGTTTGCACTTTGGACCATCTCTTGGGTAATGTTTTCACTTTGCATTAGGTAATATTCTATTTTGTTGCACTTTGGATCACCTCTATCTTTTCCTCTCCATCTCTCCAGTTCCTCTCCATGGCCAGTGAGCTCTGACGACCAACAGCAATGTGAGAAGTTTCGACGTGCTGCCGCACGAACAAATCTTGAGCCTTGCCACGCATCCTTCTATGATTCTATCCATGTGAATCCCGCTGCTAGTGCATACTGCTGCTGCCTTGAAGTTGCCTCGCATCCTCCTTGTCCAAAGTAGGACGAGACCTCGGGATGTGTCTACCAGCTGCCTGCATTCTCCTAGACTCTTGGTGCTCGCCGATGACTGATTTTAATGTTGAAAATTGCTAGTCATATTTGAACTTGCCATCTGATGCATGATCTCCAATTCTCCATGCCTGCATACTCCGATGCACCCCATGTGTCCTTTGTGCTTGAACAACGTCACTGCTGTACATCTCATCAAGCCTTGTCTGATCTTGCTGTTGTAAATAGATGAATGTGACAGTGGAGAAGTGCAACCGTGTGCTAGGAAAATGGATAGATGAGGCCGCCAATGGAGAAGAGCAAATGTGTGCTAGGAAGAAGAGAGGTGTCCCAAAGTGTAACTATGGAAACATTACCTAGTCCAAAGTGAAAACATGGTTTAAGTGGTGGTCCAAAATAAAACTATGGTTAAAATATGTGGTCCACTATACAATTCACTCATAAATTTATATTACTAAGGCAACTACAAATCGCAAGCTAGATAGACAAATTAATCATACCTGTCCTATTTAGAAGCCGACGCTCTACAATAAGTCCTTCAAAACCAACTCATTTAGCTGTGCTTTTTTAATGATTTTGAAACAGTGCTAGACTGCTAGTGATAGAGAACGATATGTCGATACATCTGTTCTCAAGATTACTCTAGTCAAAAACCATACTCTGCATCTAAGTACATGCATGGTCCTTAATGAATGAAATCTCTACGGGGACAAAAAACAAGATGATGCCATATATGTTGTAAACCTAAACAAGTGGTGCTGACCAATTGAGAATATCAAGTTCGGCAAAGAAAAAGAAAAAAGACAAACAATGCAACCGTGAATTTAAAAGATACCGATCACATTTGTCCAGGAGCACGACAGGCTACAAACAACATTTAACACGCATACCAATCAACTATAGCTAGTTTCAATCCCACAAACAAGACAGGCAGGCCATCCTAGGCTCCTAGCATGCATTCAAGCAAGAAGACACAAGGCATACCGTCGTCAGCATCCCCGGGGAGCAGCACCGGCGTCATCGATCGCCCGGCGCCGGCCTGTCAATCTGGAGCTCGGCGATCATGAACTGGGCTGGGCGTCTTTTCTGCCGGTGAGCCGGACGTTGCCGGAGTGCACGACGGCGGGGAGATCTGGCCGCCCGCACGCGTGCGCCTCCGCGTCGCGACCTTCGCTTTGGACATGGCTAGAGCACACGACGCATGCAGAGGGAGGTTTGCTGAACTTTTGGAACGTGACGGGGAAATTGAGGGGCCGGATTGGTTAAAAGGGCTTCGTGTCCTTCGGAAAGAGTTGTGGATTGTATCGCCGCAGGCTGAAACGTGCACGAGGCCCACAGTCTCGTCAAGGTGAGCGTGAGGTCCAACAGACCACAGGCACCTAGGGCAGCACAACCACACACCGCGCAAAGCCTATGACACTATCACAACTCACAAGACAACAATGAGGAGTCCGGTCTAGCGCCAAAGGTTGAACCAAAAGGTGATCTTAGGATTGCACCATAATCTTTTAAGAACAGTGTCAAATTCTTCTATAGTTCTCCCCTCAAGAAAAAAAAATTCTTCTATAGTTCTAGTGACAACCAAGAAAAGTGTTCAAAACTATACAAAAAAATCAGGTCCACACTTCATAAGCTCCTGCATTGAACGCCCCTGGCATCTCTCAATCTCAAGTCTCAACAAGGTTTTGCATTAGGAGAATGAGATATCACCCGAGCTACTAGGAGAGCTAGCTCCTAAAGGCTAAAACAAACATAAATAGCAAGCAAAATAAAATTGTAAACATAGCATATCATCCTTGTTGCTGACAGGGCTTCATATCGTGCACATTAGTGAATTACAGAGTGTTATGTAGCTAATGCTGCAGTTACTTCCTTGTTTACCAAAACATCTCAAGTTTTCAACCACTGAGTTCTACAGCTGTGATTTGCCACACTCAACAAAAACGATCAGCAACAAGTAGATCACATTACACATAATCTCTTCAACCGGTGCAAGATTAGCCTATCTCTGTTCGTTTACCATCAAAAGTAGGTACCAATAATGTAAAACTCAGCTGATAACTTAATGAGTAGATTAGCTCATATATCGCATGCTGTCACATCAGGATATGGTTAGGGATGCCAGTGAAGGGCCTTCTTCTGTGAAACTTGGTTCATTACAATCTTTGGACACACCTTCAACAAGGAAATAACAGTGAAAGATTAAACATGTATTGAATCAAATCAATAGAATAATACTATGATCAAGAAATTAAATCTAAGACTATTCCTAGAGACATGAAGATAACAAAGGAATTATCGAACTTTTTACTGCACGAAGTTAAAAACTGTTTGTTATGTGCTATTCTCATTGGGGACATATATACAGGAGACAATAACATCTTTGTCATGGACTAACTGATAAGAACTTTTCACTTTTCGGGTGCATACATGGGAAAACGCAATCATATGACTTGATCATCTATTAAAACAGGCATCTACGTTTTTGGTGTTTCCTCTGATTAACACATAGGCGCTTTTATCAAAGCCCTACACATACATACATGAAAGGTCAACTATCTGAAGTTCTGAACAAAAGGTGCTCAACTGCTAAGATAAATTTATCGTATCACCACAAATATGTCAAAAAGAAAACTGCCAAATTTATTCTAGAAATATCCAGGGAAAGGAACAGGTGCATAGATTTTAGGGAATGCTAGATTTTATATGATTGTATCAAAACATTATGAAAAGAACACCAGATATGAAAACCAAGCATAATTTTTTTAATCGAGATAGATTTCACTGTCATTTCCATAAAGGAAACACAACCATAGAGTTTTAGATATGACAACCAAGCATGCTATCCTACATAAAGGAAAGAAAAAACAAGCACATTGCATGGCATCACCCAATTGTATTGCAAGGTAGATTTACATGGCAAAGAGAATATGCTGGTCATGCATCTCATCCTATCTGCCAAATCAAGCAATACAGCTTGCTTTTCACAAGAATACGAGTAGCTACATAGGATTCCACCCTTAGCTTACACACTCCATTGAGTAACTAATCAGCTCCCTAAAAAAATCTCTCTATGCAGGATGTAGCAGAGCAGTTAAGCAGTCAATATATCATTCAGTTGGAATGGATACTGACACACATAATGTGAGCTCCGATTAAAAATCATTTCAAAGAACTTTGGCAAATTTATCACTAGTTCTAGTGACAGCCAAGAAAAATGTGCAAAAGAAATGAAAGATTAAATGCACACGTGATATGTTTGCGCTAAAATGTAAGGTAGTGCCGCACATTGGACATGCTTTTAGTTTCAGTGGTGCATTAAACTGAAAAGAATGAATGGTCACAAGGGTTTATAACTTTGTATAAGCATCTAGTAAAGTTGGAAGAGCAAAGCTTTAGCTTTCTTAAAACCTTTGCATATAAAAACATACAACTCTGAGGAGTATATATACAAGTACCTGCTAAAATGCAATATGTTATCAAGATAAATTAGTAAGGTTGTTTGATGTTCAAGCAATGTAAAATGTACAAACAGAACTTTAAAACACAGACTACACCCATGCTGTATGGGATGGAACAAGATTGTAAGATAGTTGGCAAAGGGCAAAATGACTTTAATACATTGAAGACAGACATAATTGCTGAACATATGCAACCGAAAGAACAATGGACAAACGCAAGCCGAGCATCTTATCCTACTGGGAAAACATAATCAATCATATTAGGTACCATCACATCTTTCCATTGTTTGGTAAAATTTTACATGGAGAGTAGATATGCAATATATTTGATTTCTGGGTAGTGTTTAACATGAAGAGACAAATTAATATGCAAGGTCAAGACTCAAGAGCATCACCAAGTGCCTAAATTTGGCAACTTTCAGAAAGCATATAGCTTTCACAGGAAAGAGATCAATACAGGAGCTACAATCATTCAATATTTTTTATAAGCGAAGAATATAGCACACAGGAGAACAACTGAACAACCAATAGCGCACGGTCACAGTAGCATGCGAAAGTGTGAGGTTGTGATACCTGAAGTAAGTGCAGGGGGCAGCTCCCAAGCGAGAACAAAGCGGGAGGAGACAATGTCACTAGGCGGCTCGATAAGCTCATACGCATCACACTCGACGACCCTCTTCGCACGCATGTCGGCACCGAAGAGGTGCTCCTCCAGGAAGAAGTACACCACGTCGGGGTTCTTGGGGTGCACAAGCGCGAGCACAGGGATCTTCTCAGTTAGCCCGGTCTTCTTGTAGCTCTCATCACCCCAAATCTCATCGAAGCCACATCAAACTCCGGCGCCCACTGCCCAGCCTCCGGTTCAGCCAGCGTCCACATCCTGACCCTTGGCTCGACACCCGGGCTGATCTCCACGAAACGAATCTTCCCATCGCTCACCTGAACCCAACGGCACTTGTCAACCTCATCGCCTCCTCCCCCAAAAACGTCGCAAGGCAGCGCCTTTCCCTCCGGAAGCGGCACGAAGCGCAGCACGGGCATATCGTCGAACGGGTCGCAGGTGAGAAGGCCCAAGGTGAGATCGACCCACCAGAGCTTCCCCTGATGGGAAATCACACTGTGGCTGCCCCATGGACGGCCAGGGATGGGGTACTCGATGTCCTTCTCGGCCCACTCCCCGAAATCCGACGAGAAGCAG
The DNA here is from genome assembly GCA_000325765.3 of Leersia perrieri. Classification (NCBI taxonomy): domain Eukaryota; kingdom Viridiplantae; phylum Streptophyta; class Magnoliopsida; order Poales; family Poaceae; genus Leersia; species Leersia perrieri. Next base: position 6,557,638 of record CM002476.1, read on the forward strand.
AGCAGGGTGGCCAAGTCGCCGCCGATGACGGGCTGGAGCTCGGCGACCACGTACCTCCTCCCTCCGCCACCGCCGCCGACGGCGGCGGG
>CM002476.1:6566020-6633066 GCA_000325765.3 Leersia perrieri
ACGGCGGCGACGCACGACACGACGTCGCGCCCCGCGGGGACCTCCACGACGAGGGCGCGCATCGCGCTGGGGCACTCGTGTGCGATCACCACCGGCGCCCGCGGCTTCTTCGGCGCACCCCCCCGCCGCCGGAGTTTTGCCGTGCCGGCCGTCGCGGTGGACATGCCCATGGTCACGTTTTTTTTTTTTTACTGCGGCAACGTAGTTTGTGCAGGGTAATTAGTGGGAGTTTAGAGCGTTTTTAAAGGGGGAAAATGGCCCGTGTTTGTCGAAGTAGCTCGGCTGTTAAGCGGGTGAGAATGCATGATGCGTTTTAAAATGGTTAAGTACTCGAACATCCTAACAAGCTCCCAACTGTCACGGTGTTCGTGTTCTGAAAAACATTTTCTGCAACATTCAAGACTTCAAGTAGGTAGAATGGATGTTGTTCTCTAACATTTTGCATGAAATGGTAATCAACCTCTTCTATGTGTTGGAGCCTTGGAGGTTGATCCTATGTGCTTCTGGCTTCCAATACATTTCACTCGATGTGGTGCTGATCCGGTTTGTGCAGTTTGAAAGGAAAGAGTTGCGGTTGGTGATAAAATAATTGGTGAATGATCAGAACTTATGAATAAAGATGCAGCAACAGGCAAAAAAAATGTTGCCGAACAATAGGGTGCTATAATATGGCGAGGCATGCGGTGTTTTAACCACTTGAACATACGAATTAATAGGTCTCATCTACAATTGGAGTGTGTCTTTCGAAGTGATAAAATCAAATTAGAGCACCGAAAACAGCTGTGGAAACTGAAGAAACATCAAGCCTCTTTTCACAGTGCAAATGACTGGTACTTTTGCCGGTTAGCACGACATCTCTTCTGTCAATACAATTCATGAATGAATAGTTATTGCCTATAACAACAACGGACAACCTAAGCAGAATCAGACAACCATGCTGACATTGTTAAGTTCAGAAAGTGCAGATATAATGTACCAGTAGCCATGGACATTGTCATGGTTCAATAATTGCAGTCAAGAAGACTCCATGCAGTACAAACATGGCTACTGCTCATTATTTAGTATCCCACCACCGTATCAGTACTCCATATCCCCCATGATCCCTGAATAAACTTAAGCAGTACACCTGACACATTTCTTTAACAAACTTGATCGATTGCTCCTACTACTGAATTATTGTATTCCAGCAGTGTAAGCAGCCGCTGCTGAGTAGCCCAATAGTCTGAAGTCTGGAGTCTGAAGTCTGAATAATCTCAAAAATTCTGAAGTCTGAACAGTGACGCAGACACCTGCTGAAAACTCGACACAATGCAGAGAGTCAGTAAGCAGAGACAGCCGTAGCTAAGCTAGTAGCTCTTGACAAAATAGTTGCCCATCCTTTTCTTCAGACTTCAGAGTAAGCTGTTCACCTCTTTTTCTTTTCCAAGCTGCAAAGACTTGCTAGCCATGTTTTCTGGACTAATTACCCGAGTCCAAATCATCACGAATTCTTTATTTTTCACAGAGAAAAGAAGTTTCTCTTTCTCTGGCCTCAAACAGTCGTCGACGTCGCCATCACCCCGATAAATGCAAGGCAAAAACCGATCGATCTGGGTTCAGAGAGAGACACACAGAGAGAGAGGTCTCGCCTACTTACTTCGTCTCTCCAATATTCGTCTAGCTGCTTGTCGCTTGGTGACGACGACTACGACTAGTGGTGGTGGATTGGTTGGCAACTCTCGCGCCCACGTGGTTGTAGAGACCAGAAGAAATATGATATGGGGCGTGTATCACACACAGATAATCATATCGTGGTCAATGCCGTCCATGCTCTTCAACCCGTTTCCTTGCATCACCTGTACATCAAAAATCTTTCTTCTATTCTGATTTCCAATTAGATCTCGTCCTTCCCTTTCCCTATTCTCATCAAACTCCCATGACTTGATAGTTGGAACCTGGTACCATATCCTTCCTTTTCCATGTGAGGTTTGTTAAGTACATAATAAGCACAGCTTAAAAAATATGTCTATGTATATTTTTGTATTTTATTATGACATCATATTAACGGTTAAAAAATTATTATATATTTATCGCGGTAGATATTTTCAAGATTACAGTAACGGGTTATATCTCCTGCCTCTTCCATACAACACGCAACCACACAAGTTCTTTCTCTGAAAAAAGAAAACATATGGTATTAGGAGATACCCCTAGCTACCTAATGGAAAAAGGAAGACAGCTAATAAGCTAAAAGTAGTTAATTAAAATTTACGTAAGTCTAATCATGGTAAATTGCGTCACTACGCTACATGTAGGCTCGTATGCACCATATGCATGTAAGAAATGGGGTCAGCATAAGAAGAAAATTGGAATCGCCGGAATGAGATTTATATTTACAGGGGTCAAAAGGAGATTGATCCTCATATTTTTCACATTTCTTTCTGCTGATAAAATCACAACAAAAGGCACAAGGATTCTTGGAAGCGTCCGGTATGGATTCCCTTTTGGAAAGGATCTGTGGCCTTTATTTGTATCCGATTTGAATGCTTTTGTAGCTCAAACTCCCAGCTCCATACCCTATCCATCATAGCCTTTCTCAAAGCCAAAACTTTTGCACACCACAGTTTACTGAAGTTTTTCTTCTCCAATTAGGTGAACCTAATTGATAATCAATTTCCATAGGCAGAGAGAGAGAGAGAGAGAGAGATGGGTTGCTGAGTAGGCACTGTGCTCGTCTGGTCTACGCGGGTTCAATCGCCGGCGTCAAAAAAGTGCCGGTCCAAGAAATCAGCTGCAGGAGACGTGCGGGGAGCGTCGTCGGCGCTATCCCAAAGCACCGTGCATCTCTAATTCTCCATCGTCAGCTCGTCAGTTCCCCGGAATTCACACGCCGGGCGCAGCGGCGAAACCACGTGAAGACTTACGTCTAGCTAATTTTCACGGCATCGTCTTGATTAAGACCCACATCTTCGAACTGCTCGATCGGGTTTCCCTACCTGATAAGAGCAACAAGACTTTAATTAATTTCCTCCTGGTCAGAGGAGACCATAAATATCTCCCTCGTATTATCACAAGATTTAACTCTTAAAGTCAGTCGATCCCGTGCCTTTGTATTGTGATCAGTTACGTACTAATCCGGTTTGTTAATAGAAAGAGACAGGTGTTTTTGTATGTTATCTGCTAATCTAGACTACTTAGGTTAGTCTAACTAACTAATTTAACCTGTCGATTACTAATCAAGAGGTACACGTAGTACGTAATACGTGCGTGCAGGATGGATTGGCGATCTGAGTAGATAATTAGCTGCAGGAAGTCTCGTTCCAGGTGACTGACTACATGAAGACCAGATCCACCAATCAGGGTATGCCGCTTCGAGGGGGCGATGCTTCCATTTTCTAACCGGACGACGTGGGCAGTGCTACTTCTACCCTCTGACCTTTCTGCTCTTGATTCTCCTCTGGTCGAATTGGAATTTGGAAATGCGTGGTGCTGACTCAAGGAAATTTCGCCTAGCATTTGAATTTAACAAATCTAACAGCTTTGAAAATTTATTTATTAATTAATATGATGGTTTAGCTTTATCTAGTCTAAGCTATGTGTTTTCTTCAAAACCGTAGACATGTAGGAGTTTCTTACGAGTTATCGCTGTATCTAAAAAGTCAATAGTAGTGGATGTAGGTTACTTGTGAAATTCATATAGAGTCGATGAGTGTATTATTCCAAAACGGGGGCTAAACCATTGGGCCGCACTTTGAATTAATCATGATATTTTGGGATAAATTATAAGTGTTGATTGTACCCTCGAAAAGCTTGTGTGCAAAATCAATAAATAACTTATTTTTAACCATTGAAGTACTAAGTAGGGTAGAGTTTCTCAGTGTTATCTAACACTCGTGTCCAACATTATTTCCTGTTTCGGACACCTGAGTCCGAGTTGGGTTCCAACACCCGTCTCGAGTTCCAAGAGGTATTTCGCATGTCCAATTCTTTCATGTCAATCGATTTGGATACTCAAATCTAAGTTCGGCTCCAACGCATGTGTCAGTGTCTCCATAATATTTTTCTCACTCTAAGTCCAACATGCAATTGATCTACTCTCGGTGTCCCCAGATTCATAGCTAGAAATAGCTAGTATTTTTGGAGACTCTACTAGACATGGACCCTGGCTCTACCGGACAAAAAATGGTCCTCCTACAAATATCTTTAGATATGTATATATATTATTTAGTATCAATCTTAATTTGCAGGAAAACTAATATGATGGTCTTCCCCCAGCTCGTCTGCCTTGCATGAATCCCCATATATGCATAGGTTTGTTGTTTATTTTCAAAAGTTACATTGTGTTACAACTGCACCTTCCATAGCGATTCTTAACCATACAGTACTATTTTTTAATAATGAATTTTATTGCAGACTTTGCTTTAAACAAATTACAATCAATCATTACAAAGTTTGGAGAGAAAGATTGCAAATATTACTCACAACTTGATAGATAAAAAACTAATTGGGCATGTACGCCGTATAGTATTACAGTCCTGTATATCAGATTAAGGCATTGACGATATTCTAGTTGTCAATAAATGTCGCGTCGGATGAAATCATCGGGCAGATCCCAGTTCCAGTTCCCAGATGCCTCTTCCAAACAAACGATTTTCATCCATATATCGCAGTGTTGATTTTGCTTATACTAAACGTACGGTAGAGAACTATAGCCAACAAAGTACTGCACAAAAACCATGCATGAACGTGACAGTACACCCACATGCTTCGTCAGCACCCGTACTCGTGCAAATCGTTGAAGAAACCAACTAGAAATGTGAATGGACGGGAGAGAAAGCGAGCTGCGTACGTTAAAATACACACATAAATCCATCTGTACCTGTAGCCTGGACAATGCACTACTCTAAGTTAAACAACTAATCTTAGCTAGGTCGTTGCTACATACGTGGTCATGGTGACAATTGGTACGTGGAAACTTTTTTGTCAACGGGCGACCGGTTGTTTACGCTGACATTTGTGTCCTCCATGGCATCATGCATTGATCGATATGATCAAGCAAGCAAGTTAATTAAGCTAATTACCTGTATCCGGGGGAGGTAATAAATGAAACCCCATTGACCAGCTCCTCGATCCATTGATTGCTTGATCGATCTACGTACGTAGGCGGCGGCCAGGTTAAGTCAAAGAAAGATCAATTCTGCGGGTAATTAAGCCGCCCGAGACGGTCGATCGATGGATCAATCGGTCCGTGCAGACGTGCAGTCCGTCGTCACAAGAATAACAAATCCTCCATGGTTGGTACGTGGTTAATTTCAACCTGATCGCTTGTTTTCTTTTTCTTGATGATCAATTATATATGCGTTTGAGCTGCGTTTCTCGTCCCGTAATCGTCGGCGTGTTAGAAGTCTTCCTCACTAGGAGGACGGAAACTAGAAGCAAGTCCCAGCTAATTAACTAGCAATTCGTTTGATTTTTTGTTTGGATAATGGATATGTTTTGCATACATGTTTATAGAACTTAGCGTTTGAAATATATGCATGCACTTTTCTTTTTTCTATTTTTAAGAAGGACAAAAGCTTTGCTTTTAACATGTTGGTAGAGAAGATAAGAAACGGCTACATAACTATTCCTCTGCTGCAGATTATAGTGCGTCATACCAGAAAGATAGGACGACTTACATACTGTAATAGAGGTAGTACAACATAAGAAGAGTTGTAATCAAGAAAAGAAAAAAACAGCCACTGTACACCTACACCTACAAATTAACTGGTTCCACTGATTAAAAATAAAAAGAAAAGAGTACACACAATACTCAAACGGTAAAGGTAAAAATAAAAAGAAAAGAGTACACCCAATACTCAAACGGTAAAGGTAAAGGGTTTTTTCTAAACGACGCCCCGTGAATGCATTCACTTACCGTGGAACAGTTAGTTTCTAGTAGTCCAAAAAAAACTTTCCCGTGTTTGAAACAGTGCATTAATAAGACCCTGACCCTATAACATATATATGCACATCAGCTCAATAAAATTTCTTGCCGTCTAGACATACTACTAATATTTTTGAGACTTCATGTGATGCTTGTATGTGACTCCCTTAGACCTAACACCGAACAGCGTCCCGTGCGCGTGCGACGATCCCCGTCCCATGCATGCAAGTGGCGCCTTGGATAGTTAGTTACACACGCGACTGGTCTGGCTAGCTAGCCTACAAGTGCGAACGCAGATAGCTTGATCCATTGGTACCGGTTGAGCTCAGTTGCCCATTTCCGTGGCAGTTGACTCAGCTCCACACGCACCTCGAATTTACTACCCCACTCCTGTAAAACCAAGTCGGTCGTGAAGTTCAGATGAGATCATCGTTGAAGTGCAAGTAAAATTTTGCCGTTCCTTGATCCCCAGGCAACGCTCGCGCGCAACGACGACCGGTGCTCTGATACCGGGGCATGCAGCGTGCACGCATGTGCATGCAAGCGATCCCTTCGCATCTAGTACAAATCTGTAAACGACTAAACGACCACTCCCGCATCGATCAGAATATCAGATGGGGTCAAAGAAAGACAAAGGGGTGGGACGTCGATGCGCTTTTCGCCGGTATAGTGGACGTGGACGCCGAACCGGAACCAACCAGTTGCGTCTGCCCACGCATGACCCCAGGCCCCGAAGTACGACTCACACAGTGATTCTCTCTAGAAGCTGCCGATCCTATGGCCTAGGATCTGTAGCCACCCGCGCCCGTACGTCCTGAGCTCGTGCTCCCGTCGCATCGCCCCTGCCTGCCCTCGCCAATACTGGTTGGACACCGCGCGTGTCGACCACCATGTCCACGCGACGCGACGTACGCGACTTGGGCGCATGGATTCGCAACCTCGCAACGCAAGAGGCGCACGTTCTACTGGGCTGGGGGGTCCCGGGTCGCGTGGCGCGGGCGGTCAACTGCCGGCCGGGTGGCCAGCTTAAGCTGGCTGGCAGCTGGGGCCCGATCGAAGGGGTTTCGACGCGATGGAGTCATGCATATGACCGACGCGTGGGGTCCTTCTCTCCCTGCGCCGCAATCCACGCCCAGCACGTACGCAGATGACGGTGTCGTCGTCTCGTGAATACTGTAGCGCATTTCTTCTGGGAAGCTGGTGGGTAGGGGGGACGCGGCCGGTCGACGGACGTATACGCGGAGTGGTTACTGCCGGTTGGGGATTGGCTGGTGGCGGACGGACCGGCCGCAGTCACCGTCTGGTCGCTACTTGCTACTGTATGCATACTCGCGGGTCATGCACGCTACGGCCCCCACTTGTCGCCCCTATTCACAAGGGGGGACTTAATTAGCTGATTTTTTATGCCCTCTCACTCGGAGTTCAGATGAGCTTTAATTTAAAGAAAGTCAAAAAACCACAATTTTTTACAAAACAATTAACTCGCGATTGAAAGAAAAAAAATCAATCGATTATCAAGAATTCTGACTTGGTACCGAAACAAGTAATCGTCCATCCGACAAAAAACATGTGTAACATGTAAAATTCAACAAGGAGTGGCTAAATAGGGCTGACGGTCCCCCACCTATCCTTAGCAGCATGACGATTACCACGGAAAACGCGTTTCATTTAGCTTTAGAGAATTTGAATTTGAATCGTGGCATTGAAATAGTAACCACGTGGTATGACATGCTAACCGTGCTGCAATAAGTAGGAAATTGGGATAGAAAATACTAATAAAACTTGTATAGTGTTTAGAAAAAATATATAAGATTAATAAAATTATTTCATATGTCCAAGGAAATTGTGGCCATTTGCACTAATACAGCCCGCCTCTTCCGTTTTTCATCTATTTTTAATCCAATTCTGACCAAAATGTCTAGCAAATTTCATCATTTTGAAACATTTTTCATAAAACATGCCTAAAAATCACATACAACCGATTCTTTTCAAAAAAAAAATTACATTTCAGTTTTGAAATCTTTTGGTCAAACTGTGCTGGTAGTCCCCTTATCACTACCTAACCTAAGGTGCGGTAATCATGGTGACGAACTACACCGACGGTTGAAAACCCTTTCTGTACATAAGTAGATGGTCATATGTGAAATAGGGGTGCCTTTGCCTTTTGGACTTGTGCTACCCTTCTTCCGTTGTGATCTCTAAATTTGCAAAGAAGGGCATTGAAACTCACCCAGGATTAGGAACAATTTTGGCGGACTTGCAAGAGACAACGCAACGTCTTCAAATTAAGCATGTGCCTTATACACCCTCCACTCTCCCACCAAAAGCAATCATTTTCTAAAAGGTATAGAAGCTTTTGTGGCTACTTATATAAAGTTGACACCTGCCAATATTGTCCAAGCAAATATCCCATGCATACACCGACTTTTACCCAATTATCAAAAAGGCATGAGCCAACTTTTAGCTAAACTCGTGTTAACAATATACTCCTACCGTACATATGCTAATCGCATCTTGGACCGTTCCCACAACATAATCCTCTACCTACCTACTACTTCGATAGATAGTTCGACCATGCAACTACGATCGATGTATCCAGCAGCGACTAGCTACTGTGCGAGCCTGTGACACTCTTATCCGAAAATGACACGCGAGGAAGGGAGAAAGGAAAAAAAACAAACAAAGGCTGCGTGTGTACTTGCAGGTGGGGCCCGGAGTTTGGGCGCGGTGGGGGCCGCGCGAGTCAAGGGCGTTGACGTTTTCTCCACGTGTAGCGGCCCGGCGGCCCAATCGGGTGCGGAGGTTTCGTGGAACGGTGGAACTGGTCCCTGCGCCCATTGACCCCACCCTTAACCCTCCTCGAACTTAGAGCAAAAACACATAAATAAACAAATTTATTATCCTGTGGGCCCATCTGGCCATAGAAGTACCGGCAATAAAGAAACGGGGAAGATCCGAGTCCGCTGTGTGGACTCGCGACCTGGCCTGTGCAGCGGCCGATCAATCAGGCAGCAGCTGTAGACAAACACCAGCCTAAACTCGTTTTCTGACCAATCCAGACCTGCCCCTTTTCTTTTCTCGGTTTGGGGGCAAGTAATCTACGGAAGGAACCTTCTGACCGTGGAAAAAAACGGAAAAACACCATCTCTTCTCCCCTCGTGCAGTACATGCTGACCTCAATATTCCTTCTCTATTGCATACCAGCATCGGTGCTTGTCCCCGCGGACGAGTAGTGATCATTTGTCCGATTGACGATCAAACGACACGTGAAGTAGTAGAAGCTGTGTTGTACGTGTACGGTGCACCGTCCATCTGCTAGTGCAAATGTACAAAATCGTTTGGGTTACGTTACGTGGGTGGATGTTGAAAACCGGTGGACCGGGCCGGGGTGGGAGTCGCCGTTGCGGGGCTCGCTTTGGCGTTAGAGAGGGCGCGGTCGCTGTCGCGCCCCGGAAAATTTCACGCTTTCTTAACGAGTTGGGATTCCTGATCCGGAAGAGAAAAGTTGGAAATCTAAAGCCTGGGAGAGAGGAGACGAGAGGAGAGGAAAAGTGTAGACACGCACGTAAACGGTATGGGAGCGCCTACTAGCTAGCCGGAAAGGACGATCCGGTCGCCTAAGCTAAGGCTCGAGTCGTCGTCTTTACCCGCGGCGGCCAATGGGGACTCGCCACGTGTGCGCCTCGCTACTGACGCAGCTCCTGATGTCAGACTCGAGGGTGCCCTTTTTTATACCAGCCTCGTCCCACCGGTGAGAGACTTCAGACTCCCCCACTCTTCTCCTCTCTTCTCTGATTCTCTCTCTAGCCTCGATCGTTCTCTCTTTCTTTCCCTCTCTTCTCCGGGAAGAAGAAGAGGAGTTTCCAGTTGCATGGACAAGGGCCACCTGGGTAGTGGCGGAGGAGGAGGAGGTGGGCTGCTCGCTCTCGACGCCTCGCCGCGGCCTCTCGGCTTCCTGAACCTGCTCTCCCCGGCGCCGTTCCTGACCATGGAGGCGGACAACGACGGCGGTGGAAACGGCGGCGGCGGCGGCGGAAGGGCACGCAGGTCCATCGAGGTGGACTTCTTCTCCGACGAGAAGAAGAACATGAAGAAGAGCCGCGTCTCGGGCGCCGCCGCCGCCGCCACCGCCGCATCCGAGGCGGACGACGGCGCCGCTGCCAAGGGCCCCGCCGCCGCAGGCCTCGCCATCAAGAAGGAGGACCTCACCATTAACGTTCGTTAGCCTTTACTTTCCCCCTCTCGTCGTTACAACCACATGTTTAATTACTCTCTCACGGCGATCGATCGATCGGTCTAACGTGTGCGTACGTGCAGCTGCTTCCGGCGGGGAACAACGCGAGGAGCGACCGGTCGATGGTGGTCGACGACGACGCGGCGTCGCGGCCGGATCACGAGGAGAAGAGCCGGAGCAACAACGAGGTAGGTGACCCGGGCGGTGATCGATAGTACACGCACAGCCTATAGCTAGCTAATTATCGCGATCTCGATCGATGGGGTTGACCAATGACCACCGTGCTAGCTGAAACCGTCCACGCGGCGAACATGGTGGATCTGAGCATCTGACTTGACCCGCTGCTGACCCCCGACCGGTTTATGGATGGATGGATTGGATCGTTGCGATGTTTACGGTCTCTCTCTCTTACGCGCGCGCATGTGTTTTTCTTGCAGCTGGCCGCGATGCAGGCGGAGCTGGGCCGCATGAACGAGGAGAACCATCGGCTTCGTGGGATGCTGGCCCAGGTGACCAGCAGCTACCAGGCTCTTCAGATGCATCTCGTCGCGCTCATGCAGCAAAGGCCTCAAATGATGCCTCCGACCCAACCGCAACCGCCTCCCGCTCACCAGGTAAAAGATCAATATCACCCGGAAAATTTTACACGGTTTATTACACACTTACAGACCTACTACTAGTACCTTGTCTAGCCAAAGTGGAAATAACTAAATTTTTCCCAATTCGGTGTTCCAGGATGGAAAGGCCGATGGCGCCGTCGTGCCGAGGCAATTCCTCGATCTTGGCCCGTCCGGCGCCGGCGGCGAGGCGGCGGAGGAGCCGTCCAACTCGTCAACGGAAGTCGGTAGCCCACGCAGGTCATCGTCTACCGGAAACAAGGACCAAGAACGCCGCGACAGCCCGGATGCCCCATCGACGGCGGCGGGTTGGCTGCCGGGACGCGGCATGGCGCCGCAGCTGGGAGGCGTGGCGGGCAAGGGTCATGACCAGCAAGCCCAGGAGGCCAACATGAGAAAGGCCCGCGTCTCAGTTCGCGCCCGATCGGAAGCACCAATCGTAAGTCCAGCCCACTACTAGCATTAGCAATCAATCAATCAATCACAGTACAACCATTTTTCGCATAAGCTAGTGCAAAACGTGCTGAAATTTGAATTGTTGTGGTCTTCGTGCAGATCGCGGATGGATGCCAATGGAGGAAGTACGGTCAGAAGATGGCGAAGGGGAACCCATGTCCACGCGCGTACTACCGCTGCACCATGGCAACTGGCTGCCCGGTGCGGAAGCAGGTAACCGGACACGACGACTAATCATGATACGGGTCAAAGGGGGAGAGAGAGAGAGAGTTTACTACTAGTACTAGTAGTACCGTATTGGTGAGGGGGTGTGTATCTTTGATTGGTCTAACTTTGTGTACGTGACGGGAATTGACTAACAGGTGCAACGGTGCGCGGAGGACCGGTCCATCCTGATCACCACGTACGAGGGCACCCACAACCACCCGCTGCCGCCGGCCGCGATGGCGATGGCGTCCACCACGTCGGCGGCGGCGTCGATGCTGCTCTCGGGTTCCATGCCCAGCGCCGACGGCGCCGCCGCGGGGCTCATGAGCTCCAACTTCCTGGCCCGCACCGTGCTGCCGTGCTCGTCCAGCATGGCCACCATCTCGGCGTCCGCGCCGTTCCCGACCGTCACGCTCGACCTGACGCACGCGCCGCAGCCCGGGGCGCCGCCCAACGCCGCCGTGCCGCTCAACGTCGCGCGCCCGCCGGCGCCGGCGCAGTTCCAGGTGCCGCTCCCCGGTGGCGGCGTCGCGCCGGCGTTCGCCGTGCCGCCGCAGGTGCTGTACAACCAGTCGAAATTCTCCGGCTTGCAGATGTCTTCCGACTCGGTCGCCGCCGACGCGCAGTTCGCGGCGCACCCGAGGCCGCCGATGGGCGTCCAGCTGCCTGGAACGCTCTCCGACACCGTCAGTGCGGCGGCGGCGGCGATCACCGCCGATCCCAACTTCACGGTGGCGCTCGCGGCGGCGATTACGTCCATCATAGGTGGGCAGCACGCTGCAGCAGCGGCGGCCGGAAACAGCAACGCGAACAACAACAACGCCAACGCCGCCAACACCACGAGCAACACCAACAACACGAGCAGCAACAACACGACGAGCAACAACACCAACAGCGAGACGCAGTAAAAACGAGTTCGGATCAGTGATTTACGTAGATTTCAAGTTTTTACTCTTCTTTGTTCAGGATAGGTTCTTGATTTCTCTCTTTGGTTTTCATAGCTCGATCGGCCGAGCTGTGCAGCGGGCACATGGTATACACACTCTTTTTTTTCCCCTTTCCTGGTTTTGCAGCAGCAAAAAAAGTTGTATTAATTCATTGCTTTTTCTTAGTTCTTTTCTACCGCCAAACACAGCTGTTGATATTTCACAGTAATAATCAGTATAATAATAGCATTCTCCTGATCATTTTGTATACTTGTCAAAGCAACAAAAGAAAAGGAACAATGACAGCTTACTGGAACCTCTCCTACGTGTTTGTTCATATCCTCAGATCTTTTTATCTAACATTTTCATCTCTTGTTTTGTTTCGATCGCTTTCTTCTCATTGGCCTTTTCAAACGAAGTCACGGCCAGAGGCCGGCCGGCTAACTCTCTCGGTCTCTCGGATGTGAATGCGATATTTGTGAACCGTAATTCTTTAGAGACCCCAGCGTAGACCCAGTCAGTATCCAGCAGCTAGGTAGCTAGCTAACAAGCCTGGCCCGTCACGTATTTGTACTTTTACTATTACCGGTCTTCTCTTGGACTGTATATACACCGAATACGTACGTTACGCATACGTCCGCTTTGAATAGGGGAGATGTTACTATTGACTGTATTCCACATCGGCATGAGCTGATGGGCATATCCAAATAATCCAATCAGATACGCAGAGTTGTGTAAAGCCCGTGATACGTAACACTGATCAGTTGAGTAGTTAAGACTGATCAGATCGAGTCCTTTTTGGGCAGGCAGGTGGCGAGCGAGCACGGCCACGAGTATGGGCGCACCGCGCACGCACGCGGCGACGCACGGAGAAAATGTGCGAGGGGCGCCGCGCCCGTGTGGGTGCGGGAGAAATCATGAGGGGCTCGGCGTTGGGCGTTGGCAAACCCGAAATCTGGCGTAGTACTGTCTCGGTCCAAAAAAAGACACTTCTAGTATTTTTAAGTGAATAAGGAATAGGCTAAAAAGATCTATAATGTCCTTTACTATTGCAAAGATTCTTTCAGAGAGTAGTGATGTAGGTAATTTATAGGGGTATAGTAGACATACTAGGTTAAAAAAACCAGGAGTAGCTACATTTTAAAACAAATTTGAATGGTAGAAGTAGCTTCGTTTTGGGACAGAGGGTAGCCAGCAGCGATCGATCTGGGCGCGCGTCGTCGAGTCGGCGTTGCGTCCGTCAGCTTTGGACTTGGATAGGTGCATGGGGGTGGGGTCCCTTGCGNACCGGCGAAGACGCGATGTGCATGTGCCGCCATGCCGGTTACGTGACAGTTCGTTATTTGACGCGGTCGCCGTACGGTTGGGGTTTGGGGTCGGTCTTCTTCCTCGCCCCGCTCGCGCAGCCGGCCGGCCGGTCGCGCGCGCGTCGCGTTCGCGTCGTCGTCGTACTCGTACGCTAGCTAGCTTGCTGCAGCTTGCCGTCCGCGACGGCAACGAGACCCACCGGCTCCGGGTGAATTTTGGCGTTTGCTTGCGCACGGACGCTTGCGTCGGTCTTGTCTTGGCCGGTCGGCGTTTACGGCGGCGCGCGTTTGTCCACGCGAGATTTTCCAAGTGAAGTCTACGTGCGCCTCGACGCCTCGCGCGCGCTGTTGAGGGGATTTCACGGTTTCAGATGAAAGAAGTTAGGAAACTGCACGCTACCGATGAGGTAACGATCGATTGATCAGGACTCAGGCGCATGGATGCGCGCAATGGTCAAATAGCGTAGAGAAGTTTTCAGGTACAGTGTAGTACTGTAGCGTTTCTCCTCGTCTACATTTTTGCTTTTCAGGTCTGGATCGATAGTTCGGTGAAATGCAGGCGATCTGTGGTCGCCGGTATTTGATTATGATTGTACGGGCGTTCGATCACGTGTTGTGAACAAATTGATTAGGAAATAGTACCATCTACACGCAGTTACCTATATACTCAGTCCATCCTAAATTAATCATTTAAACTTCGACACGATAGAAGGCACAAACATCCCGTCCCGCTGTCGAGGGGTATATACGTCGTCTATCACTGAAAGATTATTTGCCATACATATGAACAACCGTGTTAAATATGGAATTTGAACCCGTTAGACTTCCCCACTAGAAATCTAGCCAGTTTAGCTATGCTCACTTTATTGTGATAGTTTTTTATTGGCATATCTAAGTAGCATCAATCTTACGTGATTGTTTTTCTATATTAATATGTTAAAGCTAAACATATTTGACATAGCGCTGTTCTAAAATATTTATATTTTGGAACCAACAAGGGATACTCATTTAACTTAAAAAAAAGAAAAGGTTTGAAACTATATACATGAGTTGTGAAATATCATTTTATATGAGTTACACTTACACGTATACATTACAAACACAAACGATGGCATTTTCTAATTCCGTGTTACTATTACGATGGTGCTAAACGTATAACCTTTTTCTTTAATTCCATAACTACATGACCAGTTAGTGAGAATTTCCTATACCTATAATTAATTACTAACCTCCTTACTCTTAGGTTTGAACACGTATTGCTGATATCCCAATGTTGTTAATCAGGTTATGACATTTATTTTAGGTGGTCTTTCTTCAGAGCATGTTTCTCTCTTTTTTTTTTCAAAGATTAAAATGACTAATTTAGTGTGTCTTCTATCTTTCCACCAAGTGGAAAATGACATGTGAAGGCAAGTCGCCGGCTATATGCAAGAACTGTCAGCTCTAGCAAGTAGCAACTGTTAACCTGAACCGAAAATGTGCCGTCTTGACTCGTTTTTCCTTTGCAGAAAGGAACGACCAAAGTCGATGTTGCCGACAAGGCAAATCGGAAGTCAAATTTCACTGGTCATCCCTGTCTAGCTCAAAGTTGCCAGTTGGTCTCATCTCTGTTGGCAATATAGACCAACGCACACAAAACATTTCAAGCTATTACATTCCTAAAAAAATGTATTTTCAAAGCAGGAAAAAAGCTTTGCTTCTATATATTAATTAATAGAGAAGTAAGTGGTAATAAAGTATTTACAATGCCTCACAAAAAGAGAGACCCGTAAAAAGGATAAAGTCATATGATCTCTCTCAACAGACTTAACTCCTTGAGCTTAACCGCTCCGGTTTTTACCCAAGCCTTAGCCTTCTTTTTTATCTCATCTATAATGATTACTAGTGCGGAGGCTAGTCCTCTGAATACCCTCGCGTTGTGTTCACACCACAGCTCCTAAGCTATCAAGATGATGATAGACTTAATGGGCAATCATGAGGCATTTGGCACAGCGAGAATGCATAATAACCATTCCTCGATCGAGTGGTAGTTGTTTCACTCACCAGTTCTAAGGTCCATGTTTGTCCAAACTTGTACTTCCTCCCTGATCCTTTTAGAAAGCAGACACATTGCTAGTAGGTGCATGCCTGACTCATCAATCGAGCGGTTTTGAGGGCAGAATTTTTGATTTTGCCATTCCCTCTTCTGAGTCTATATGAGTGCAGACTCTGTTTTGGATCACTAGTGATGCGAAGAACTTACATTTTGCTTGACGTATATGTTTGATTGATGAGTTTTTCTTGATGTAGAATATGGATTTATTTTATTATATAAAAATATTTTATACTACTGGAACTTACTATTTTTTCGTGGGCAATTTGACTAATAGGATAAAATTTTGGTGATTTTCATTTTTCATGTGCAGTTTTGCCATTCAAACAGAACAGGGCAGCAACTCTGCTAGATATATATATCTCCTCCTTTATTATTTCTCTCTCAAATATAATGCAATGGTTATTAAAAAAATTCTGCAATGTCAAGTATAGTGACAGTGTGACACCAAACAATTTTTAAGCAAGTCCAGAATCGTCTATATATGTGGAAAAAAAGAGACATACTTTGACACAAACAATATTATTACTGTTCATGTGCGGGATTTGTCCTTTTCATTTCTTGATGTGTGGGTTAAGTTTAGACTTGAGAATTTGTGGAGCAATATTTTTATGAAATTTTTTCATTTGGATCACAGAAGTTATATTTGTATGAAATTTTTTCATTTGGATCACAGAAGTTCTATACATCCAACTCACAAATGCCCTGAACCTGAGCTAATGAGTTAATCTGAATCTGAATCGCGCGCATACCTACCTATAAATCTCATGTATGACGTACGTACGACACCAATCGATCGATCTGTAATCTGTAATCTGTTGCGCATCTCTGTAGAAAGCAGAAAAGCTAGCGTAACAAGATGGAAAGCCCGTGGACTAGCACTAGCTAGGCGGCGATCGAGAGTGGACGGCGACGAGCTAGAGAGAGATATAAAAGCGGCAGGCCGCGACGAGAGAGAGAGAGAAAGGCGGAAGGCGACGACACGGCGGCCGTTGACTAGGCGGTCTCTCACACGCACGCACGTCCGCAACTAGCCATGTCGATCGATCACGAGAGGCGTCGCGTTGTAGGCGGCGGTCTCGATCGATGATCTCTCGTTTCTCTGCTAGCTCCCACGCATGCAGCGCCAATGGAGCGGTGGCAAATTGGTGGCGCCGGACCCGGAGGATGACGACGACCACGATGGTTTTGGTCGTCGGTCTCGCGCGACGTCGACGACGGCGACGCTAGCTGGATCTAGCTATACTAGCGACGATGGGCCCAAACGCCCAATGGCGAGTTAGTACACTGCCCCACGCCACGTCGCCACCGCGCGCAGAAGTCTCTGTTTTCTTCCGAGCCGCGTCAACGCGATGATGCACTCTCGAGTGTGCTGGTCTTCGGCTCGGGACAAATCGGTCGCTAGCGTATGATTCATTTGATGATATTTTTGATGAGCTAGCTAGCTAGCGCATGACACGCAATATATGTAGTTGGTTTTTCTTTTGTCCCGACGACAGATACACATCTCCATGAGGCGTACTTCTGCACGTGTGTAACTTTAATTTATATAAGATAATATCCGCACTGAACTTTATGCAATAGCCATGGCAGGCACGGTACCAATACTTACTTCCTCCGTTCTCAAATAGTGTCGTAACTACTTTTTCATGCGTTCTAAAATATAAAATATAAAATATAAAATAATTATATTACTATATGCCAAAACAATGAATCAATTAATTAAATATTTATAGCATGTATTGGCTAGCTTGTATGAAGCAAATGTATGATTAAACATTTTTTTTATGAAAAACGATACCGTGACGGCGTCCATTACAGGAGGAATCATCGGACGCTGCTCCGCGTGGGCCCTCCATCCATCCACGCTACTCCCCGCGCACGCCTGAAATATTTTTCCTTCGGCCGCCTGCAGCACTCGCGAGAAAGAGAGAGAGGGGCAGGCGATTTGAACGGCTAGGGCGGCCACGGCTATGGCAGCGACAGCGGCACGACGACGGCGATGGTAGCGGGTAAATTCCATCCTCCTCTCTATGTGCCCTTCATTCCCATCCCCATCTTCACCATCTCCTCCCTCACCTCTTTGGTTTTTTGAAGGGCGAGTTCACGGCCTCCTCCATTTCTGTCCTCTACGTGGACACAACCGTCGCCGTCGACACTAAGCTCGCCGCGAGGAGGTGGTGGACTACTCCACCAGCTGGTTGTTGTCGGGCCGGAAAGAGGGTACGAAAGTCTAAGACAAGTTGCCGTCGTTGTAGAAGGATGCCGAAGATGAAGAAGAAGCTAGATCTATACCAGTACAATTGTGATTTTTGGTGTTTCAACCAGAACATCACGGTGTTTCGCGTGTTGGATTAAAATATTGCAACGAGTATTTCTGTTGTGTTTCATTGATATTTTTTGGGATCTAGAGATTTATTGATGTTTCTTGTGTTGATCTATAATGTTTCGGTGTATTTGATGGTGCTTCATATTTTGTATTCGATTATTGTAAGGTCTTTATGTCTCAACGATTGAAGCTCGATGTTTCAAACATGATTCAGTTGTGTTCTGCATTTTAATAGCTTGAAATATTTTCTCTCTGGCGATGAAATATTTTTTTTCGATCTATGAAACATCTGGTATATTTTTGTGCTGAAACATTTTTTTATCGAACGGTGAAACATGTAAAACATTTTTCTTACGTGGAGTGAAACATCGTCCGATAAATCATCCTGAAACGGACATCCGGATGCTAGTTGTGTCTAAGGTGGTTATGCATTATATTTTAAAACAGATCGGAGCAACTGATGGGTAGAAGATGGATTTTTAGCATTTTACTCCATAAATGCATATATGTGTGTACCACACATAAAGTTGAGTAGATGCCAAGTCTAAAGATGTCATTTTAGACATAGACATAATATGAAAGTCATATTTTTCAAATTATACTTTTACAAAAAAAACTACAAATATGCGAATATTTTCATAGTAAATCCTTGATATTTTAAATAAGTTCTGCATTTTAAATCCTTGATATTTTGTATTAATCATAGCGAATATAAGTTCTGCATTTTAAATCCTTGATATTTTGTATTAATTAATAATTTGAGATTTTTAGGTTTGATAGTAAGCATTAATTATATGTAGGACGTTTTCCTTTTTTATAACGAAAGTAGTATTCGAAAATGCTAGGACTAAGAAACTAACTGTTTTTAGACACAACCGACTAACCGAGGGTGAATTATCCTACTATTTGATGCAATTAATTGACATCACATCTACTGCCATTTGACAAACTGGTGGTCACTGCTTATAGTTATCTGAAAGATACTAACAAGCAGCCCAATTGGTCAAATTTTTCAGTGGTCATGCACGGAGATATCCGATAGATCTGGCTTGCAATGGTGACTGGTGAGCAGTGTAAATCCAAGGGACTAATAAATGGACCACGATGTATAAATAGTTTTAATACTAAAAGTTTTTATGGTCCAACAAATAAAATCTACATACCCACTCCGTCCCAAAAAATAACGTATTCCTGTGTTTAAATATAGACATAGCTCTAGATTAAAACCAGTAATGTATTCCTTTTGGGACAGAAGGAGTTAATATATGTAAGCTTTTTTTTTATCATCAAACTGAGTTGTAAGTTGGCTCTGCTTTTTTGACGTTAGAAGGCAGGCTTCCATTATTTCCCTATTACTTATCCACACAGTCAAAATGTAAATTTTCAACCTTAATTTTGAATATTTAAGTTTTAGATTTTTTTCATGGTAATTTTTTCAGCCTTGGATTTTAAATTATAAATAATACAGATGTAAAAGTTTTATGCATAAATAATTTTTTATTATTTTGTTAATATGTCAAACGCTTTTTAGAAAAGCTAAACGATGTTGCAGAGTCCTCTCTATCTTATTGGCAGTTTTATTGACATGGATAAGAAACAGATTTACAGTGATAATAGAAGAGAGGAAAAATGGTACTCCCTCTATTTTTTTTTATTGAGCTAACAAACGTCAACTATTTATGTCCGGAGGGAGTATGTTTTTTGGAAAAGTTTTCCACACAAAATTTGTTAAAAAAATCAGAGTAATCTATTTTTTAAGTTTAAAATAATTAATACTTAACAAATCATATGCTAATGATATTTTTTTCACGTGTAACACTATTCTTATTTTTCACTATTTCCATTGGGCACAAAGGAACGCAGCCAAAGGGTAGAAGTAACTAGTAACAGTACACAGTGGTTGATCGAACAAAAATGATTAGTGGACATGGCCAGCTAACTGGTCAAAAATTTCGGTGACAAGTTAATTTATTTCAGAAATTAATAGGCAAGACGCCCATTCTGTCCTGCTACTACATTTGATGCAGGAGATCGATAGAGATGCTGAGGTTATCTAAGCCAACTTATAGTTAGTTTTATTGCATACTCGGATTCGCTAAAGCTACAGTTGAACTGCTGGTGTGTAGCTATCGGTCCCCTGCTCGACCAAGTGGCAAGTAGACCAATGGATTGCCCACTTGCCCAGGACCGTGCTTGCTAGTATATGAATGAACCGCTGGGTATGAAATTGATGGAATGGAATTACCGGACTATGGTTTTGGGTATGAAATTGATGGAATGGAATTACCGGACTGTGGTTTTGCCTTAATACTTTACGGGTGACATATAAAGCCTACCGTCTATGGGTTTAATATGTTATCCCATGTCCTTTAACTTTAAAGTCAGATGAATTGAATTCAAAATTAATATAACGCTGTAAGGTCAGAAATATGCAAGGGGATATGCCATTGTGTGCGTGTGTCTTTAAGAATTTACATAAGATTTGTGTGCTATTGGATAAGAAATGGAAGATGTGAGTAGTTTGATCAATTAATATGTAACTCAGTCTCTTTACAAATGATCATCGTATAATTGTTTAAGCATGGAAGTCATTTGAGTATGAGTAATCACGGAAAAAACGTATGCATGCTAAATTAGTTATTGAGTATGGTATCGTAATCGATGTACATTGTAGAAAACATGTGCATGTTGTGCATAATATTTTGATTGTTATGGTTTAATTTATTTTTGGTCTTGTGTTCAAAGATAATCAAATTGCCGAAGGAAGTATTAAATAATTTCTTGTTCCTTCTACTACGTTTTACTAATACAGACAAAATTACTCCATACTATGACGCTAAGATGCATGCATTGTAGATGGTCGGTTCTGTATACCATTCGACTTTACACCTATGTGAATCTTGGTGGTTATCACCGATTTATTTTTTTTTTACCATAATACCATTTCACACCTGATTCAAAACAAAAAAAGTCTCAACAACAAGGAGGAAACCCTGACCAATTTCACAGTACCATAGAGAAGCCAGATCCTATGAAGTTCCTTCTCTACCGATATGGTACCATGCATTTCTCAAGTCACTATGCAACTCAACTAGCAAGTCAATGCCTGTAAGTTTCTGCCTTGAAAATTTGCTTCATTCTATATATGTATATGTCATCTTTGATTCTTATTTACCATGTTGTTTGAAGAATTGAAGATAGGAGCGAACCTTGCTTTCGATAGGTGAACTAATTAGCTGGACAAAAACCATCAAACGACAAGACGAAATAATTGCCCATGTCGTTTTAGGTGTACGGAGCTTTCAGGTAAACCTCGCAGCTTTCTTCTCCTGCCGTACTCAAAAGAGATGGATAGACATTATCCATAATCTTGTGACTTTGGCCAAGGATTATGTATCATCACAACCATCACCGGTCAACTTGCAGCCTCTAATGTTGAACTTCATTGACATTATCTAGTTAGAAGCGACTCTGATTCCTCCTAGCAATAATAACCAAATTACCATCAAAACCTTTGCTGGGATTGCTATTTCTCGGCCGATTGATTATTTTTGTTAACTCTTAGTCGATGCTGTGAACCCTTGAATTGTCTTTGAGAATTTTTATCTGTATCCATGATTCAGATCTAATGGTTAAAAGCATGTGAGGCCTCCTTCAAAATAGAGGTTAAAAACATTTGATTAGCCACACGCAAAAGGAGATACGTGACTGGAGTATACAATTATTTTTTAAAAAAAACACCATTTATCAGTTTAGAAAGTGCACTACATAAAAATGAGGAACAATCTAATCGCAGTCTCTAAAAGGGAAAAACGTATCCTGAGAGCTTGTATACTCTCACTCAGATGACACAATCGCTCCCAATCCCCACCAATCTTACCACAATTTCTTTTCTTTTCCATTTTCAGGAGATGATCTTTCAGGCTCGCAGTCTATGGGCTGCAACGGAGTAGACGCCCATGAGGCCTGCACGTCAAACCCTCCAGATTCTGGCCCAACTTCAGTCTGTAATACTATTCCAATCTCCATTGCGTGATGCACGTTTAGTCCCGGCCCATCTCTCCTGGGCCAAAATCATCAGGTCCTTTTGGTACACTGGAAACAAAATTATGATTCCGACCAGAATTAAACTGTTCCTTATCACAAACTTATGCAAAATTCTAAAATAGGCAGTTTTGGGGTACACAAATTATCCTACTTAACTACTCCATGCTACACAATCTGTGGCAGCTCGCCGAAAAGAACCGCCTTAAACATATGTACACAAAGGTACCAACCCATATCTGGATTGCGCAAAAACAACACTTTTTGGGTGGAAAAAAATGAGCTTCAAGCATCTTGACAACCTACTATATATGTATACGGTACGTGATGTACAGTATGTATACATGCATACTGCACGTGCCCGATTACCTAGTATGCACTATGCCCTTGCTCAAGCATCTTGACAACCTCTGCCATGGTTGGCCTGTTGCAGGGTTCAGACTCGAGGCACTTCTCTGCCACTTTGAACACGAACTTCACCTCCTCCGCTGGAAATTCAGTCAGCGCGCTGTCGATCGCGTGCTCCTCCCTCTTCTCCTCCATCGTCTCCTTCACCTGCAAAAGACGTAATATCTCGTTTTAATGATTCATTGATTGATTAGGCCTGACAGTATGATTGACAGTAATTATCATTCATGTTCCATTGATTACGACTTTGTAGTACCAAAGTGATGATGGTCACTACTACTAATGATCAGTCACTGACATGGGACTGTAGTTGATGACATGATGTGTACAACATGAACAGGAGATGGAAGGATTACCTACCCAGGTCACTAGCCTCGTGCCGTTCTCGAGAAACGACTCATCCGTCGGCCTCTTCCCGGTGAGGAGCTCCAGCAACACTACGCCGTAGCTGTACACGTCACCCTTCGTCGTCGCCCTCCCTGTCTCAAAGTACTCTGTTACACGCAACACACACCATGATCAGCCTACATGATGAATTGACAGCTAGCTAAAATTCGGTGAGGTGGCTAACGGAAATGACCTGGGGCGAGGTAGCCGAAGGTGCCGGCGACGACGGTGGTGACGTGGCTGTCGTTGGGCTTCATGAGCGTGGCGAGACCGAAGTCGGAGACCCTCGCCTCCATGTTGTGATCGAGGAGTATGTTGCTCGACTTGATGTCACGGTGGATCACGTGTGGGATGCAGTCGTGGTGGAGGTAGGACAATCCCCTCGCTACCCCCGCCGCGATCTTGTACCTCGTCGCCCACCCTAGCGCCGCCCTTGTGTCCTCCTTCGCTACAACCACATCCATAATCCATCCATTAGCTCGATCAGCTCATGTTCATGATATCGGCTCGTAGTAGATAAAAAACAGTAAAAAATGGTAGAGCATAAGTGAATTGTTTATCTTTCTTTTTATCGGCTTAGGTTTTTAGGTTGAACTGATCGGTACAGGTAAAAGAAACAGCAACATAGAAAAGACTCAAAGAAAGTTATTTAGGTTTTACCGTGGAGGATGGTGTCAAGGCTGCCGTTGGCCATGAGCTCGTAGATGAGGAGATTGAAGTGCGCGGCGGCGTAGTAGCCGCAGAGGGGGACGATGTTACGGTGCTTGATGTCACCCATGGTGTCAAGCTCACGCTCGAAGCCGCGGTCCATCTCGGCGCTGCCGCGGTTCAGCTTCTTCACCGCGAACGCCGCCTTCTCGCCGACGTGCAGCTGGTACACCGTCCCGTATCCGCCGGAGCCGATGATGTCCTTGCTCGAGAGCCCCATGATCAAGGTCAGGAACGATTTCGGGCTCAGCGACTGCATCACTGCCGACCGGAAAATCACCATCTTGCCACCTGTAGTAATTGAAGATATGATCATTAGTACCAAGTGAGAAAAAATCAGCCAAAGAACAAGTTCAGATCAGGAATGAAGTGGGAGTCTTTTTTAATTACCTGTAAGGCTGTTCTCGATGATCCGTTTCTTGCGAGCCCATTTTTTGTAGAGAAGGAACGAGAGGAGCATCTTGGATATGATGAACAGGACAGAGCAAACTGTAATGTAGAGTGCAACCATGGTAGTATGCATCTTCCAAACTTGAAGAATTAATCAGCAGCAGCGGCAGCAACTTTGAGCCCTTAATGAGGATTATATCTTTGTGTAACAGTGTAAGAGGAAACTAGATTCTCAGCATCAGAGCATGGAAGAAGAAGAACTCGGTGAACTCTGAAGTCTGAACCCAAGAAATGAACAAGAAAGCTTTTGCAGAAGGCAAAAGAAGAACAACCAAAGGCACGGCAGCTGTCTGTATGAGCTCAGGAGCAACAGAAATGTTTCGGCCTTCTTTTGCATGGGCTCAGCTGCTTTGGAATCAGAAAGTTGTTGTGATGAAGATGTGAACATCATGGAGACTGAACACATGTGAGTGCTGTAGAAGAAGCACAGGTGTCTCGATAAGCAAGCAGTTGGGCAGGATAGCTTGGAAAAAAGGTGCATTGCCCAATCAATGGGGGCTGGTTGGATCATGTGAATGGCAGGCTCATCACTCATGAACACCACCCTTTTGATTAATGGTGTAATGCCGATCCCCATTTAATTCTTCTACTGTTTATCCAAGTCCTTTTGTTAATTGCTCTTTCTTTATTTTCAGTTAACTTTTTTCATGGTCACAGAAGTTTACTAATTCAGAAAAGGTAGAATTCTAACTAGTACTGTCTTACAGAGTAACCAGATTAGAGATAATATTACTGAATTTGATACATGAAATTATTTTATTCCTTAATTAATATTTCGTGTCTATTGCTAGTCAAACGTTATCGAAGCTGGCGTGTCCAAAATACTAACTTTGGCGGCTCTCTCTGAAGCTCGAACGTTCACAATCACAAAGGCAAGTGAGATGGGAAAGCAATATCTGGTTTGGCAGTGTCGGTGTGGTAGGGATCAATTTCCGCTCAATAATCTATCAGTTTGAAGAAACTTTCATGGCTGATTCGTTTCGTCCTTTGTACAGTGGCCTACGAGCTAAAATTGTTGAAAAGGTTGGCTTTGAGGCTTTGACTATCTCTTCCAAGAAAATAGGTGTGTTGGTAAGTTGGTTGCCTTTTCCCCTGCCTTTGGTTGTAGTTTTGGAGCTGCACAAGGACCCTGCCGCCTGTAGTAGCAGCATCTATCAAACTTTTGTTTCAAATCTCGTGATCAAACCGGGGAAGAGCTGACAAGTTGTGGACAACAAGGCAACACGTTGTATGCATAGTAGCATGCAACATATGTGTAGTTTTTCCTTTTTTAAGAAAGGTTTTCACTTCTCAGTGGGGTGGACATTCGGTCCTACCCGAAAATTTGGGCCGGGTAATTCGGTTTTGACATAATCAGTCTTTCAAAAATGACAACCGAAGTTTGCACCGAAGAAAACAAGACAGGGTGACCGAAATGTTGGGTCGGTCGTCGGTCTCACCCGAAATTTACCGAAGATGCCTGCATCTGGAGTTCTGGACACACCCGTGCGGCAGCAAGGCGCATGCAACAAGGAAAGCAAAATCGTGCATGCAACAGCAAAGCAAATCCAATAGGGTCAGCAAGAAGCACATCAATATTTAGCAGCACGCAGGCTCCGGCCACCTGCCCACTTATCTCTTCATTCCTCTCCATCGACGATTCTAGCTGCATGGACGAGCTACAACAGCCTGCAAGTAGTGACGGCCGACGGCTGGTCGACGTGCGGCTCGAACGCCTGCGCGGTGTGGCGGGCGGCGTTCGGTCTTTGAGTTGGAGATAGGAGCGTTGGTTAGGGTTTAACTCAAGGAACGTGGACTAACTGGGCTAGAGCGGTAGAGATGCATACGTTGCTTGATTCTTTGATGTTTGATGGGCCAGTTATCTCCTTACATACGTCGGGTATTTCGGGCCACCGAGGAGCAAGACCGAAGCACCGAAATAATCTTCGGTCTTCTACAAGCAACGACCCAACAAGAGACCGGTGCCCAACAATTCAGTCTCTTTGGGTTCGGGCAATTGGACTCGCTGTCGACGGGTACGTCGCTACCACTGAAAACACAAAGGCGTTAAATCCCAGGAGGAATCGAACCCAGGACCTCAGGTGCTACTAAGGCTCTTGTAACCACTAGGCTACAGGCCCGTTCGCCCCTATTTTTCATATCTAACTAGCAAAAATGCATGTGTGTTGCCACGGGCTCCAATAAATAGTATAAAATGGTCTTAATATTAATTACATAATATCATAATCAGATTTTGTTACGACGTCTTATTAAATTATCAAGTTTGATTTATCTTGAAATAATACAATACAATTGGAAAATTATCTGAATCTTTAAAAATAACTCCATATAAAAATGAAAACAATTTAAATCGACAAATAAATATAGTGCAATTTGGCCCATAGTTGAATTTCCGGCTGATAAAATCAAGCTGGTCTATTTATACGCAGTGCGAAGGGGAGCCGCGCACGGCCCGTTGTCTCACTCGTAGTGGCAGCCTGTTAAGATCCCAACTGTTGGATTTGATCAGACAGCCACTCAGCCAGGATGGCTCAAAACTTGGGAAAATATTTGTGCCGTCGAGTCCCCAACCTAGATTCATTTCCTTCCCTCTCCCCCGAATTCTCCGGTTTGAGCGAGTGCGACAACAACGGTTCAATGGTGTGATGAAGGCAAAGCGTCTGCCCAGGGCTAGCTGATTCCACAAGCAGCTTATGGAGGAACGCAGTCCTCTTCTTTGGGGTCACAGGAGTGTAGTCAAATCGATCTTGATGGTCCTGACGAGGGCTGCTCTGTGTGGGTTTCTTCCCAATTTCTTCTGACAATTTTTGCAGTTTCTTTATATTATCTGTTCCAGATGTTCTGGAACAAACTCTCGGAAGAAAACATTGCGTGGAGAGGATTTAGTTGGCATTCAGATTAGTGAATATGTTCGGAGTGGTGTATAATGTTCTTTTTTATTTAAGAACTGCTCTCCGTCGTAGCCGATGCCCTCCATCGCCACACGAACCAATCTGCTAAGCCTCAGATTGGATCGATTTAGTGTGTTGCTCGTTTTGATTAATATTTTGGGATGAATAATTGGCTTTATAAATGATATATTTAAATGAAATTAGTTTGGAATATTCGTGGTTGATGGTGTGAGTGCGTATAACTGATACGGGTCAGGTTGCGATATCTGTGCCTAGAAACGGTTGTTTTGTCTATTGTATGTAGGTGACTTGAGGTCAAGGCTTGGTCAATGACGAGGACTGGGACTAAGTTCAGGGAGGAACTGAGATCTGAAGCAGTTAGGAGACCATGTGACAAGATTGGACTAGAGTCAGCTGACCTGAGATTAACTTCGGTCAACGGTGGGATCGAGAGCAGAGTCTATGTCCGGAGCGATCAAGGATACCGGGTGACGAGCTTGACGAAAGATGACACACGATGGAGGGACACCGTGTGGGTGTTATTCGTGACGGGTCTCGCAAAATTGTGCGTGCGAGCGTCGGCGAAATTGGATGAATATATGGTGCTACAGCAGAGGAGCTACTGCAGTGTGCATATATGTGAGGTGTGGTACAACACATACATGTGTACGTACGTGTGCTAGGAGATCGATCGATGGATGCATGGCAGTGTGCATGTGTAGTGTATACGCATGGATGTACATGCGTATATATACTGTGTGTGGGGTGTGCACAGGTGATCGATCGATGCATTGATCGGTATGTGCAAGCTGTTGATTGGCATGGAGGCCAGTCAACGTATGCATGTGTTGATGATGACAGAAAGCTAGCTAACTTGTTGTTTGCGGGTTGACTTGGTCAATATGGAGAGATCTCGGATCGGCTGATCTTGGCAAGCGAGCCGTGGACAGGCTGCAAGGAGCCAAGGAGAAGCTGGAGTCCGACTCGGCTAGGGGTATCGGCCAGCCGATTTTGTTCCGGTTTTGAATAAAAAGAAGAGGGAATTTTCTTTTTAGGAAATTGTAATAGAGTCCTACTAGGAGTAGGAGATTTTTGGTATAAATAAAGAGGGAGGGTGTGGCCTCCAGAGCTTTTTGTTTTTAGGGTTTTGTAAAAGGGGTGCTTTGGCTGCACCTTGTGACATTATATTCGAGCAATAAAGATCATATTTAATTAACACGACATCGACGAGATTTTCCGGTTCCGTAAGTTGCTCGATACGTCTTACTGAATTTCTGATATACCTATATTGAGAATGTTATATCTTTTGAACCGTTGATTATTTTACAAATCCGTTCGATGAACTTGTTCTTTGTATCTTCTACTTTATTCTGACCAAATTTGGGATAGATCCAACGGTTGGTTTATGTGCAATCTGGTTTTTACTGATACTCTGTCAATCTGCTTTTTGTTCAAAAATTATACTTACGCTGTTAATACCTACTATTCACCCCCTCTAATAGGTTTATTTATTGCGTTCGATCCTACATTGCTTGCATGCATCGGAAGCGGACAACAATCTTTGGAGGTTGGACGATGCGATCACTCGATCAGTGGGCACGCAAGCACGCGACTAAACTTGATCAGACAATGGTGACGACTGACAAAGAAGTACAGAATCATCGTCAATTTCCTCAAAATACATGTAAACAGTTACGAGAAATTCTAAAGAACTGATTATAATGTTACAATTAGATACTACTCTTCCATAAAATTTGAAATTTCAATTTGACCTATACGTTTTTTTAAAAGAGAAATCCATGCACACACATATCACCATATATGTATTATTTCTTAATTTGTGTTGAGTTTAGACAATTTTCATCGTTTAAGCCATGGCTGATAAGTCATTATAACTTTTATAATGTGTGTTATCAACGATTTAAAAGTTATGGCTGGAAAATACACTATGATTAACAAAACAACAAAACCAACTCTAAACTGAATTTTTAAATTCATTTTTTGTCAATATCGATTAGTGACAAATCAAAAACAGGATTTACATAAACAGGAGACCGTTGGTACCAAAACCTTCAAGAACCTACAATGAACACAGAGGAGAGATATTTTTATGCATAGTTGCATGCAACATATGTGTACCTTTTTCTTTTTAAGAAAGATTTTCAGTGCGGTGGGCGTTCGGTCCTACCCCAAAATTCGGGCCAGGTAATTCGGTTTTGACAAAATCGGTCTTTTAAAATTGACGACCGAAGTTTACACCGAAGAAACAAAGACAGGGTGACCGAAATGTTGGGTCGGTCTTCGGTCTCACCTGAAATGACCGAAGATGCCTGCATCTGGAGTTCTGCACGCACCCGTGCGGCAATGCGCAGGCAACAGGAAAGCAAAATCGTGCATGCAACAGGAAAGCAAATCCAATAGTATTTCACCTGTAAGGCAGCAAGCAGCAAGCAGGCTCCAGCCACCTGCCCACATATCTCTCATTCCTCGCCGTCAACGAGTCTTGCTGTATGGACGCGGTACAGCAGCTTATAAGTAGTGACGGCCGGAGGCCGGCCGGCGCGAGGCTCGAACGCTTGCACGGTGTGGCCAGCGGTGTTTGGTCTGTGAGTTGGAGATAGGAGCGTTGGCTAACGTTGACCTCAAGGAACGTGGGCTAACGTTGACCTCAAGGAACGTGGGCTAACTGGGCTAGAGCGGTAGAGATGCATACATTGCTTGATGGCCAGTAATCTATTTACGTACGTCGGGTATTTCGGACCACCGAGGAGCAAGACCGCTGCACCGAAATAATCTTCGGTCTTCTAAAAGCAACCACCGGACATGAGATCGGTGCCCGACAATTCGGTCTCTTCTGGTTTCAGCCTCGGTCCTTTAAGGTCTGGGTTTTCGGTTTATTTTGCCCATCCCTTTTCACATCTAAATGGAAACCCCATCATTTCCTCAAAATACATGGAAAGAGTTGCGAGAAATTCTAAAGAATGGATTATAACGAAACATCTTCTTGCTATTCAGGTCATACATTCTGTATACAACAGAGATAAGACCTGTATCATACCATAATTAGGTGGACCTTCATAGTATATATAAAGGTATTCATAATACATAATTACCGTATACACATCTCGTATGAGATGTACCATATACTGACTACTATAACAATATGTGGCAGATAAACAGTAACAAACAATTTTTAAAGTGGTTGTTGTCAATATACTCTATATTGATTTTTTTTCAAGAATATTTAGTGGCTATCCATGACATGTATGGGATGTTCTTTTCATGTCATTTAAATTGTTTTTTTTAAATGACAACGGTAGATCATTAATTGTGGGATATATATCTCATTCTTTAGAATCATCTTAATACAAGTAGAAATAGAAAAAAAAATCTAACTATAATTAGCAGCAGTGCTGCTTGTACTCAGGGGTGGATGCAGGATTGGAAATGAGGGCGGCTCAATGCCTTCATCTCCACCCCTCCTCTTCTTCACTCTCTTCTTCCACTCTGTCTCCCTTGCTGTCCAAGGGGGATCTGGTATTATGTCTTGATGACTGATTAAGTCATTAGGCAAGAAGATTTGTAATAACAACAACGGAATTTAAATGTTGGGGGTGCCATGGTCCATGCCAGTTTTCCCTCCCTGCGCTGTGTAGACAGTGGTGAATCTAGAATAAAATAACTAGATGTCCGATATGTATAAGATTGATTGTTGAGTAAAATTGTGATTTACACAGCTTAATACAGTAAAAAAAGATGGCTACTATCCAGTGTCCGGTTCGCCGGGTAGCTCCACATAGGACCCCGTGTATAGATTTGAACTGTATGTCATACCGACTATTCTGACAAAATTAAACGGTAGGTTTATATCATGCCCCTTCGAGTTGTTTGTGCATAACAGTTATGGGTGATGATTAAGTCGTCTTGCAATTAATTTTTATGGCGTTCATATAAAATAGTTTACTTAGGAACCAAGGATATCGATCGAAATATCCTAGAATTGGGGCGTTTGCATGACAAATTTTCGTTAGCTAGTAAAAATTTTGATTTGTCGTCCATGTAAAGACAGCTGTCATAGGTAGTAGTATATTGCTTTAGTATGCAGTTGCACCCACTACTTATACAGTTATATATACTCTATTGATATATAGTGCTCTTGCCACTCGGAAGTGGGTCCCATGGAGTTTAAGACATATATATTTGACCTAACTAAGTAATCAATCCGATAGGAGATCGGCATCATCGGCAAAGACAACCTAACTTGATGGTTATGGTCTTGGCAAGGGTAATTTTACAGTTGTTTTAATAGATACCAAGAGATATGAAATTTATGGTGCGTTTAGTTCTAAATAATTTGGCCAAAAATGTCACATCAATATTTGAATACACATTTGAATACCCGCCGCTGTCCAGATCTGGCATGAGAGATGCGGATGGCGATAGCAGTTGACCGACGCGGGACGCCGCACCCTGCAGCCCCTCCGCCGCGCAACCCGCTGCCCTCCGCTGCCACTCGACAGCAGCCTCCTCTACCCGCCGCCGTCACCGTCGACGCCAACCTCCTCCGCGCGCCCCTGCTCAAAGATGGACACGTGGGAGATGAGGATGCGGCGGAGGCCACTGCCGCCTGCCCATCCGCGCCCCTGTCCACCAGAGATGGATCCGTGGGAGGAGAGGATGTAGCAGAGAAAAGAGGGAGTTGATGGTGCCACCGAATTCAACAGAAAAATAAACGGACCCCACATTTTAGTCCATTCCATCTCACTCTAATTCTCTCTACAAACAAAAAATTGAAAAGGTTCCATTCTATTAACCAAACAGTCAACTGGAATCAACCCATACTCAAAAAGTGGAATAGGTCCAACCCATTTCTTCTGGTCCCAAAACCAAACACAATCTAGAAGAACCTGTTCTTTTCATCGCATCGAAAAGATTCCAATTAAGTGAAGAATATAATGGCTATGATCAGAAAGGAAAGTCTGAATAACTGCCACGCATGCAAGATAGGGTATTTTTTTCACTGAAAACAATTATAAGCTAGTATTTTCTGTGTTTTATATTGTAATTGAGGTGTTTTAGGTATTAAATAGATTCACGCATGAATATATGTGCTTTATATATGTGTCTAAATTTATACAATGTTATTGTAGCTAGAAAGTCTAAAACCTCTCACCACAACGTGAAACGGATGGAGTAGCCATTACATTCCTGCACCCGAAAATCAACAGGGGGCCTCTCAAAAGAATAAGCAGAGGGATCATGATGATTAAGGAGAGAAATAAGCTAGCACTTACAGTCGAGCCCGTACGTCCATCGATTCATGCAACAATGGCAAGAATGAATGTACGAACCAGTACTTTTTGGTACGACAGATCGATCACATGTAATGATGTAATCATTATCCTTCTATCCTGCTCGCCACTACTACCTAAGCTACGACCCAGCAAATTAACAGCAATAGCACTACGTACTCTGAATAAATACGTGCTCCCGTACATGATACGTCCTGTTTGTTGTAGACTTGTAGTGGCAACACGAGGCTCAGCTCGCAGCTGCAGCACACACGCTGCTATCAGCAAATCACCTGAGAATGACGGGTCGATCAACCCGTCCCGATCAGGTGATCACTAGCTTGCTCAACCAGGCTGGGCCTCTCGTACGCGAAGCCCCTTGTGTCGCAGCTGGTGTACATGTTTCACTTTTCAGGAGGAATTAAACCGAGAGTATATATTCGGGCAAAAAACATTTCGTACGCTCTTGATCGACCGAAACCGTCCTGGGACTCCCAGTCGGCATAATTCCAGTTCCAGCATCTGTGCAGCTGACGCCCAAATGAATCGTTACATCGACCTATCACACCCGGTCTGCCGCCCATCGTCCCAACCAAATCTTTTTACACCCATATCTCTCTCCCTAACCTCCCCCAATCGGTGAACATCTGTACCTACTATACATACACACGCAAGTATATGTACAATGTAGCCTTAATATGTTCAATTCGTTCATGACAACTTTTACGGTGGTCTCTGCTAGTAGTAGTCGAATTGCTCTAGAGTCTAGAGTACTAACGGATGAGCGGGAGGCAGGAGAAAGGGTCGTCGTGCGGGAGTAGGTCGTTGGTGCGGATCGCGGTGAAGACCATGAGAGCGAGCGTGACGGCGACCGAGAGGATGGCGAGCGTGAGCATGAGCACGCTCGCCGCCGCTTCCCGAACCTCCTGTGCGTACTCTGCCGCCGCCAGTGCCAGCACTGTTAATGGGAACGAGTATGCCCACCATGCAACGCTGAACCGTCGCATCGCCCTCTTGAACAGTGTCGGCCGGGACACCTGCATCCAAGTATAGACACATGATGATGATTAGTTTGTGTTTCTTGTTTTGTTTATTTAATTGATACAGTTAATTTATGTCTTTCTGCATGCATTGGATTTTAAATATTCTACTTTGTCACTAAGATTTTCTATGATTTAATTGCTAACTAAGCATGATTAGTTGGCTCTGAGTCTATAGGCACTGTCACGGTACACACATGCATATATAGTTTTTTTTAGAGAAAGAGGATGATCAGCCTACGTGGCACCTAGTGGTATCCTACAGTCCTACACGATCCTAGTTGGATCAATTCTTTCCCGACCGCTAATGTAAATGAAAAGCAAAAAAAAAAGCGATCGGTGCAGATCTAAAAGCTGAAGGGAAAAAGAACCTCAACGAAATGGATGGATGGCAGGATGGAAGCATGGGGCAGGATTCGACCATTTTGAGGAATTTAATGCGCATCCCTACTGCTCTCTTCCAAATATCCTTTCTCCCGCGATCTACCTACCGTGTACTTCCATTCATGAATACATTCTCATTGCGACTATGATCTTCATATCGAAATAGTGGTAATTCTTTTAGAAATGGAATTTCTCGTGACTGTCGGATCGAGAAATGGACGGCTAGGATTGGACGCCATGCTGACTCATCACGTACTTACAATCGAGTACGATGACTCTTGTGTTGCGTGGAACGATAGAAATGTCGTCGAAAGGCAATAGCGTAAAAAAGCTTACTTACCAGCGATGCGAAGAGAAAGAGCGAGAGGAAGAAGAGCATCTTGCAGCAGGTATCGAACGACGCCGCGATGGCGTCCCAGGCGAGCGACGCCATGCTCGGCGCGGCGAAGAAGAGGAAGAACACCGGCCGGAGCATCGCCGGCAGCGAGTCGGAACCCAGGAACCTCTGGTACAGCGTGACGAACAGCACGAGGTAGTGCGCGGCGCCCACGGCGAACATCGCCACGGCGCCCTCGTGCCACCCCATCCTCGCCGCCGCCCTCGCCGTCACGAGATTCCCAATCACCGTAATATGGCTCGCCGGGTTCGCCACCATCGACAAAAACTTCCTCCCGCGGGTGAACCACTGCCCGTAGATCTTCACGTCGAGCGCGAAGATCGGCAGCGAGAACGCCCACCACAACACCTGGTACGACCGCGCGCCGCGTGGGAAGAAGGCGGGCGGCGCGGACTGGAGGAGGAGGAGCCAGGAGATCCACGGGGCGAAGAGGTAGTTCATGGCGACGTGGTGACGGAACTCGGCGCGCACGGCCTGGAACCGGAGGAGGCAGCGCGCGGCGTAGAGCGCGCACAGTGCGACCAGCGTGAGGAGGGCCAGCGACCAGAGGAGCACGAACGCGGCCGACGGGAGGGATCGCGCCACGGCGACGCCCAGCAGCAGCGGGTTGTCTTCGTTGTTGTCGTCGCTCGTCGACGTGTCGCTCAGCGTCCGCCACAGGAGCGCCTGGGCCGACAGCGCGAGGCTGATGCGGAAGTATCCCGCGTGGAACCGCGTCAGCATCCCGAACCTCGAAGACGGCTGCTTCGACGGCGCCGGCGCCGCGGGTGAGGGTTTAAGCGAATCGGACGAGGTTTCCATTGCGTCGTGGAACGATTTTTTTTTTTTCTCGGTGGAGAATGTGTTGCGACGAGGTGTGTGCTAAGTGAGATGGGTATTTATAGTTGAGTACGTGATGGCTAGTGTTTGAGCCTTTGAGGCACAGGGTGCATGTGGGTGAGGCGGTAACTGAGGGTGGTGGTTTCCTGCAGGTTTTATTCTTTTTTTTTGGTACAGTTTTTTTTTTTCCTTGGCGAAGGTTGAGCTAGGTGAGTGATGCTGTGATGTGATGAAGAATGTTTATGTTATGCAATGTGGGCAGGCTACTTCTGTGGTAGAGACGGGGCTGGTATTTCGGGGAACTATTCTTGGCTTTTGTTTGGTCTGATTTGGGAGCTACTAGCTAGTTCAGTTCAGTTGCCGTCATTTGGTGATTAGTACTGTTTTCTTGTCTAACGTGTTTGAACATTCTTCACCATATAGATTAGTACATTTAATTGGTAGTTTTGTACATATAAATTTGCTAGGCATAATTTCCACCTGTCACCCTGTCATCAAATCGACGAAATCAACACCATTGGTGCGCGTTGACTAGACATATCTCGAGCCGTTCAAGAGTTAAGAAAACTGCAACCAAGAAAGACACCATTGCATCGTGTACACTTTTTCATCCGAAAGATTGAAATTGGATACTGCCATCGCTCTAGATCACTAAAAAAACACGTACAACACACCCATGAGGCCATGACCTAATTGAGAGGGTCAGATCACCGATCACGCGCGCGCGGCGATGGATTATCAGTGCAGCAACTGCACGGCCGCACCAGAGTCGTCGTCGTCGCCACCGGTCGGCGACTTTTGCCTGAAATGGCGAAAACACAAGTACACAACCGGTGGAAAACTAGCTAGGTGCAGGCAACCTAGCTTCCATGCTCACTTAGCTTTAGCGCCGCATTGTGGCCCCTGCATGTACACGACTAGTGACAGATCTAGCTGAGATGATCACTTCCAGATAATGCAGATATCCTATCTCCAAATCCAATGTCGACTTCACGGGTTAGTGGGATTGGGCCAAAAACGGTTAATACGTTGATAATTATCACTCCTGACGGCCGTTATATGATTGTGTTATTATGTGTGGTATGAATGGTCGAGTCATCTCTGACGAGGCCCATAAGGCAGCACTGAAGATTGACCAAGCTAACTGATGAGCATTCAGGCAAGTTACGAGACTACGAGTTGAAAAACTTGCATGCATGATGAGTTGATGACTGGATCTCTATATCGGTATTCGGTACTACACTACTACTCATATACACAAGCATTCTTGCTCATCGTGCATGCTCTCTTGAAATCAGCTGAGGGGGGAAACTTTAATCACTTGATGTCAAAATGAAGATTTTCTTAAAAAAAAAATTTGTTCTTTTCTAATGTTCATTGTGTCCTCTAGAGCTAGCTAGAGGGCCTGAATCTCCAAGGCCAATATTAATGTGGATAACTACATTTTAAGCAGATTTATAGTGATGAGTTAGTGCACACGTCATATGGCTCACGACCTGTAGAGTACCAAACAAACAGCACTTGCTGGGATAATTAGGTAAAAACTTAAACACAATTGGTGCTATATATTAGTAACCCGTCCTATCCATGCCGAATATATGTATTCAGCAAATAGACTTATCAGAAAGCGATGTTTGGCTTCAGTTAGACTGAAGGGCTACCCACGATAACCTATCTGCATCTGCACTTTGCATATGCAGATATAATTTATCTATAGATGATTGAAAGTAGGTATTGGGGATGTGACTGGATCCAGCTAGTTGTAAAATCTGTACACAACAAAGTTACTCGCCGCCATATATCTTCTTTGTTCAACGCATTTGGAGGAAAAAGTAGTTTCCTTGCACGATAAAATTGCCATGAAACAGGCAAAAGGCGATCGGAATACCTGAATCGTGGTGGCGATCTTGACCTGAAAGGAGACGGGGACAGAGTTACATTGCTTCAAGTTGCTAAAAATGTAGAGTGCCAAGGATGACTATACAACATTTCTGATTAAATTTTGTACAACCAGTATTACTGTTGCAAAGTTGAATAATCTGTAATATGACGTTCAAGTCACCCTTCTGATGTAGTCTTCATGTCAAATTACTCCGTAGATGCTTCCGTGCTTTCAGCACTTCAAGTGATTTTTAATTTATTTTGGATTCTTAATTTGAATAAACATTTTTCTGGATTAATAGATAATTAATGGACCCGACTGAACGTAGACTGGGCGTCCGTTAGGCTTATGCGCGAACACCCCCCCCCCAAAAATAAAGGAAAATCGCGTACCTCCGAAAAAGGAAACAATGCCGCCCCTTCCCCGCGCGCAACCTCCCCCAATTTAACTTCGCGCTCAGCATGCGGCCCCCACGTACTTGCGCGCCATGCTCCCCCTCCCCTGCGTGTGGCCCACACACCCCCGCGCCACGCTCTCCCTGTCTACATGAATCGACGGGAGGGGAATTGAAACACCGAAAAAAAGAGGGGGGGGGTAGAAAAACACCAAAACGAAATCCAAAAGTGAAGGAGAATCAGAGAGGTGCTAACCTGGTTTGCCTCAACTTTAATTCATGTAGTTGCATCCATATTCAGAAAAAATACTTCTTCCATACCGAATAAGTTAGATCCTCTAAAAATTAAAGTTACATCCTCTAAGAATTACAGTTACATCCTCTAAAGAATAAAAAATTACATCCTACAATTAGTTACATCCTTAGAATTAAAGTTACATCCTTCACAAATAAAAGTTACATCCTCTAGAACTAAAGTTACATCCTATAGAAAGTTACATCCCTCAGAACTAAAAGTTACATCCACATCCTATAGAAGTTACATCCTTCACAAATAAAAGTTATATCCTCTATAGAAAGTTACATCCCTCAGAACTAAAAGATACATCCACATCCTACAAAAGTTACATCCTTCTTCACCCTATAGAAGTTACATCCTTCACAAATAAAAATTACATCCTTTAGAATGGAAAGTTACATCCTTCAGAATGAAAAATGTTACATCGTTCAGAATTAAAAGTTACATCCATTCAGATCTAAAACTATGATTGTATTCATCGAAAACTCTAGGCAACGGTTGGACTCGATGGATGCAGCAGCTATAGCCGTCGTGAAACTTGGGGCCGTCGACGTCGCCGGATCTATAGCCCCTAGAACACACAAAAACCTAGATCGCCACCATGCAAAAAATTGGACAAAAATCAACAAAAAAAAGGCGTAGCTGGGATGGGACGGGACCATCGCGTTGGGCCACCACCCACCCCGCCGCGACTGGGGGCCGCCCCCACTTCGCCGGCTCCGGCTCGCCGCAGATTAGAGAGGAGGCGCGTGGCGAGGAGCGAACGCGGAGAACAGAGTCGCGCGAGGAGGAACGACACGGGGAGACGAGGACCGAGGGGAGGCAGCACCGCTGATGGAGAGCAATCGCCGCCGCCGCAGCCACCACCATCGTCATCCGAAATTGTTGTCGTCATCGCCTGGATTGGGGAAGAAAATGGGGAACGAAGAGGGCGAAGAAAATAGAAACGGGGAATATACGATGCGGGACTGGTGGGGCTTTATTCGCGTGGGACACACGTCGTGCGGAGCGTTCGTCGCTGGATACCGCAATCCAGCACCTAGGGTCGCTATAGATTTCACGATAATTAATGCACGTGCAAATTAAATCCTCCTTTGGTTTTGTAATATCGGCTTGTTTGGCAATTTGAGAGAAGAGAAATGACAGTTTTGATTAGGGAATTGATCGTGAGATTAAGAAGAGAATTTGATTTTTAGTCTCAATCTTCCGTTTGGTAGAGGTGGTGGAAATTAGTATGGAGTTTAAATAGAGATTACATCTTAAATAAAAATAAACAGTTAAGATTTTCATAACATAAAGAGAGAATCCACTCTCAATTCCCACCCCGACAGGTATTAAAAAGGTAAGAGTTACCCCCTCAATTGCCCTTCATCATTCCACCAAAATTCTCATGTTCTCTAACCAAACAAAACAATTAATATTCATATCCTTATAAACTTTCGTTCCCTTTTAAAAACTTGCACCTACAAAACACGCCTATGTGCTTTTAATTTTGATACCTGTTTTTATTTAGCTGATAAAAAGGCTTTGACCTAGCTGCCCACAAAACCTGCATGTTGCTGCCCTTGTATATCTGTGCATTTCGAGATTGCCTGATGTCTAGTCATCTAATCATTTCAAAAATAATCATCCACAAACACAAAAGGTATTTACTATCTTGGATGTGTGGTTTAAAAAAAAATAAGTCACCTAAAATCACATTTTTAAGACTAAAATTAAAACAATAAGTAGTGTAACTTTATCATATTTTCTCCATAGTTTTGTTGATCTGCATGAATTTACTTTAATTTTATATGAGTTTGAAATATTTTTACCTTTAATTTTATATAGTATGTTGTTTGCAATTTTTTATGCTTAAGTTAGAACAATTAATTGTTCTAACTTTTAATCTATAAAAGGAAACTGATAA
Source organism: Leersia perrieri (assembly GCA_000325765.3). Lineage (NCBI taxonomy): Eukaryota > Viridiplantae > Streptophyta > Magnoliopsida > Poales > Poaceae > Leersia > Leersia perrieri. Next base: position 6,605,396 of record CM002476.1, read on the forward strand.
TAGTGGTTGCTATATTATTCATCTACTAATTGAACAACCAATGAACCATCACTAATGAAATGGGTACGGAGAGATGTAAACAAAATGAAACCAAATCACTGTTGCACCCTCCTACACCACACCGGGCGGCACCCCCTCCCAGCCATGCTGCTCTCTACCCCACAGATTACCCGCTAACCACCGCTCTCTGGTCAGATCCAGTGGCTAGAGAAGGGAGTTGATGGCGGCGGCGGTGACCAACATAGCGAGGAAGGTGGAGGTGACGGTGAGGACCGCAGGAAGCCACAATTCTTTATCGATCTAGGAAGTTGGTGGCCACGCACGTACTCTGTCGTCTTCTTGGCCCTCTTATAACTAAATCTGTATATATGGAAGGAAACAAGCTCTTAACTTTTTTTTAAAGTCTCACTGAGTACAAGTTGTTGTCGTTGTGTCTTTGAATAGCCAAGCTCGAGAGGGAGAGACACCAAGCCTTATATATTGCGTCTCGTCGAGGAGGAGAAGAGACAGAGACACATGGAGAGGAGGGCGGAGGAAAGCGACAAATGAGTGGAGCGGTGACCCAGCTAGCAAGCTGCAGATGCAAGCACGCTGCATCGAGCGGGCCTGGCTCGCGAGCAAAGCTTGACTCTGGCATTTCTCTCATCTTGGCTGCAGTGGTGTTTTTGCATGAGGCGAGATAGGCTGGGAACTGAATACATACTACCAAATAGGTGCTTGCCTGCATGCGCAATGGGTGCGACCCAGCCCCCTGCATGCAACGAAACAACTTCTAAAAGATTTACAAAAATCAAAGACATAAAAGAAATTGAGCAATAATTTATAGGTACATAATAAATTGCCTTGAACTATAATTGTCAAAGTTATATTTAGTCTGTTTCATACAACAGTATATCCAACAGTGTTCATACATGCTCTTAAATTGCCTTGAACTAGGCGTCAATACGGGCGGATCGAAAACCAAGCGAAACAATACGGGCCGGCGCCTCCAATCTTTCCCGTGTACCGGGCCGAAACAAACCGGTTTTGCTCGTGCATATGCACCCGACCTACTGCTATTCCGCTCTGAAAAGGACAAGTCTCGGCTAGTCGCTTTCCCCTGACCGAGCCGACGTGGAACGTGAGGCGCCCGTAAATTGGGCGTTGCGCAGCGGTCGATCCATGGATTTCCATGGTGCCCGGAGAGAGAGGCAGAAAGCCCAACCATTTTTGCGAGCCCAACTTTTTTTTTGCGATGGATGGCTCGGCTGTTGCGGTGCGGCTGCCCCCGTGCCAAGTTGCCCAGAATGTCAAAATCCCAAAGCAGAGAGAGCCACCGGTAGCTGTGCCGTGACTTTCATGCATGTTGCGCATTTTTGTTCCCCGGCTCCAGCCACTGCACAAAATAAAGCGAGTTGTCTGCATTCTGCAAGCTCCGTGCATTGTACGTGTACGAAGATCTCAGCCCAATCTGATTGCTGCTGCTTGCTACATGTCCGTTTCTCAGGACTGTCGTAAGCTTGTGTAGTTGTACTACTAATAGTAGTTGGCTAGTACTAGCGTTTTAGTACAAGCAAAAATTAGGTGGTCGCACACTCGCGGAGCGGACCACTCCTGTACTTGTCTCTATCCTCTGTCTTCTATGTATTCCGCACAATCGCACATGCTTGTTTGATTACTCGCATGAGACGCTTTCAGCGCATAGTAGATGTAGTACATGTTTAGTGACAAGTGCTTGCGCGTGCTTAACTGTGGCCTCAGCGGGACCATCATATGCGTGTGTAAAATCTCTATCAATTGATTCGAATTGGGAAATGAGCAGATAATTTAATTGATTCACATAATTTGAGCCCACGAGTTTAACTTTGGCTCATCTGGAACAGGACTCTGCATTCATCATCCATACAAGCGCGCTGCGCCCCCTTTCTCTTAGCTTTATGTGTGCTAATAATATATCTAAAACTATCGATTGACAAATGTGCATGCCAGTATGTAGATTGATCGCTGCACCGATGGATCCAATCAGCCACGCAAGGCCCCAATCGGCCAATCCCCCCCTATATATATACATTCTAGCACCAAATCTACGCATGACAAAAACGATGGATTTGTTCAGAAGATCGCTGTAGTGGCTGGTGCTGCATGCATTTTGCACATTTGCACATAGTCGGCTAGTGTTGCATACACATGCAAGTTCCACAGCTGGAGGAGGAAGTTATAAAAGAGCTCATCGCAGCAATAATCTAATGACCAATACCGGCTTTGCGCGCGCTTTACCCCTTCTTTTCCGATCAAGGTGAGCTTAGTACCTGCCTAGCTACTACCCACTAGCTTATCTGAAACCATATCCGGAACAGCGAAAGCTGAATGCATCGATGGATATATAGTTCGATACTCGCGATACGCGGTACGTACGCACGTACGTCCAAATTAAAGCACGGCCGGTCGATAATAAGAGAACAACTTGCTAGTTGTTCCCCTAGCTGACGCTGCAGCCTGAAGGATGCATCAATCTAGCTACGTGGTCTGGTTATCACGGTTAGCTTCGTCGAACCAAGGAATCGATACCGACCGGAACACAGAGAATGCACCTAGGCACGATGGGATGGATTCTCACATGCAGAGATCGCTGGGCTTTCTATCCGTCCAGTTATAGGCCAAACAGGCATATGATTTTTAGCCAGCATATCTATCATCCTGAGTCGATCGATCCCTGTTACTCTGCAGTACGCACCCTGCTCTGGCTCTGCTCTGATCCGCTCGTTTCCCTGCGATTTGCGCACAGAATCCGCGTCGTCGTCCGTGACCTGGTGGTGATGAGACGACGCGAATTCGCCAGGAGAAGCGAGGCGCGGGTTTGTTCCGCGCGCATCGATCGCCGCGAGGTGGGCGCGCGATCCGATCGGTTCGTAGTTTTGCTGGTGGCTGCAGCCTGCATATGGGCATCAACCGACGCGACGGTACATGTTGCGGCACGGCACGGCAGCGGGATATATACACGATCCGTATTGTGTTTGTGTCGCGGGGAGGAGGATCCCAAGATTACCACGGCATAGCTGTGATTTGGCTGGTGCGCCTATGAGCGGAGCCCTACGTGCGGTGCCGCACTGCCGGTTAACGGGAGTCCGGGAAGGGCATCCGCTGCACTTGGGACGGGGAGATGTGCGGCGCAGGCAAACGCGTGGTGAATATGTGCAAGCGAGCGTTTTCGGGTCAATTAGGATTAGTGAAGAAGTGGTCAGTCGTTGAGACCGTAATTTGTCCCCTTAATTAACAGATGGGCCTAACTTGGGTCGCGAGCGGTCTAATTTCTATGGGTCCATCTGGGCTGAAACTTTCATCTGAAAACGTACTTCACCATTCTGGGTCCAACTTAAATAGAGCGGAAGGCCGACAACATATGTCATCGATATTGTTCCTAGGCCGTAGCGACCGAAGTCTAGTTCTAGTTGGAAAGTGGAAAGCGTCAGTGACTGCCTTACCCTTTCCGGAACGGGTGGTCTCGTGGCCACGATAAGACCACATTCACATGGACCACATGTTCAAGTGAACATCTCGGCTGAACCGGTCGGCCGAAATCATGCACCATCCTGACAGCAAGACGTTACCGTAACAATTTGAATTTCCAGAAACTTGAATCCAATCAACAAATCCAGATAAGGAACACTAATACAAACGAATAATTATTCCACCCCCAGTTCCACTCAAAGAATCAATCATTCAAAAGGAAAAGCACACCCACAACTTGTGACAGACAGGGCATGCATGCCCCCGTCGATTGTCACGTTCGTACGCCGCTCGCGTCGTACGTACGTCGTCTCCTGATCCATCTCGATCTCGCACACGCGCGCGCGCGCACACACACGATACGCCGATCAATCGATCGATCAGCGCAGGGCGTGCGGCCGCTCCACCGGCACGGGTCCACGGCCCCCGTCGTGAATCGCCAATACATAGAAGAGCTGCGTCGCCGTCAGCACGATCGTGAACGCCTCCATTTTACCCTGCCAAAACCCCCAAGGTTTCAAACCACAAATCTCTCATTTCACAAACCATTTTGAAAGAACCGAAGGGAAGAGTTAATTAAGTAATCAATCTTACCAGCTTCGCATTCCTTCTGTCCAAACTGATCTCCTGACAAGCCAACCTGCAAATTGATCACAAATTTGTGTTAGCTCTGTGTAATTATTCTACACCATAGGTAGTAATTTGAGGGCTATCGCGGCTTGGCATAGTGCTGTATAAAATTTGTAATTTGCTCTCATACTCTATTAATATATATGAGGTAAAGCTTCTATCTTCTTTTTTAAAAAAACTTGAGTAATATGAGGATGTATGTAAGTGTAAACATATACCCCATGGCAAGGACGGTGAGTGCCCAGGCAATCAGGCCGGTCGACACGGCCGGTTGCATGGAGTGGTAGTTCCAGTGGCGGATGTGGCTGAAACCGACGATGCCGGAGGCGATGCCGACGACGCCGGCGAGCAGCGAGAACACGACGAAGAATCCCGTGGCCCAGTTCCCGATCGGGGTGAATATCGGGTGGAAATGCGCCGGCAGCCGCAGGCCTGGACCTGCAATTAATAAAGATTCAGCAACAATTAAGCTCAAGCTTGCATTGTGCAGATTAATCAGCAACAATATAATCTGGTTAATTAGCTGTGTGTATACGTCGTACCTATGATGAAGCCACGATCGATGGAGATGTTGACGGCCCATCCGGCGATGATGGCGAGGATGATGTACATGCACAAGTTGAGAATCAGCAGCAGCAGTGCCACGGGTCTCATGCCCCCAGCCATCTCTGCACTTAATTAATTGCGTACCCTAGCTGTTAGTAACACGCACTGAATGATCGATCTCGCTGAAAATTCTACCGATTAACTGCAATTTCCTGATGCCTTCAGAAGCTGCACGGCCTCTTCGTTTATATACATGCACCGATGCACGGGGCACGACTGGATTTGTTCTTTGCTTGTCTCTCTCCCAGTATGAAGAACAACTCATAGATAGCGCAAAAGCGGTCGAGTTGGGACTTGCAGGCGAAGGAAACCAGCTGATTGAGTTCGTTTTGGTGTTCGTCCTCCTGATGCGGTTAGGTATGTGTACAAATACAGCCGACGCATATTCGATCGGCCATGTCTCGCGCGGTAATTAATTCTCCACTGATTCCTTTCCTTGTGTACGGGGGCAGTAGAACTGTAGAGCCCAGTTTGTTTTGGACAGGGGCTGTAGCAACCAGCAGGCCTGCTCGTGCCACTTTTGGGCCGGTTTGGCCACGGACACTTGTGAAGTTGTTGTCAGGTGTCACAGGCTGACTCACTACTGGCCGGCCATGGCGATCAGATGACGGAGATAGTTAGGCGAATCACACCATCTCAACACGTGTAATGACCTGGGCTGTGTTTGTGCTTTTGCATGTTTATTACTTGAACCGAACTGTACATCGATCCAACCTCTTTGATTAATCTCGATGCATGCATCATATAATAGTTTGCCGTGCAAGATTAAACGCCGGAATTAACTCCTCCTTCTTACAGAGAATCTTATGCGTTCGTTCGTCGTGTGTTGTTTCTGGAAGAAGCAATCGTGCATCCACGCAAGGCGCCCGAAATAATTCGAACTTAACAGTGTACGGCAGTTAATTGCAGTCTCGTTAATGCGATCTGCAGTTAACTATAGAAAACACACACGCATAACGAATCAGCCGTTTGTGCGGCATAAAAGGGTTTTAGGCGTAAAATCAAAGTAATTAATTAAGCACCTGGATGGGATCATGATCATGGTCAGATCGAGTGATCTTGGAGCTCGACACAGCTGCCTGGACGAGGAATCGCTCATGAATCACGTACGTGTGGTACGTCTGTTTCGTGCATGCTTTTGTCGTACATACTTGTACATGCAGTTAACAGTTAATCACGCGTACACGTACGCACGTATGCCGTTCTGAACTTCTGATATATTAATCATCGATCGTTCGTTGATGAAGTGTGAATCGCGCGCACAGATCAATTTTTCGGGTATGGATGGATATTTCATCATGCATGCATATATGTACATAATACAGTATCAGGTAATTAAAGATTTCTTAATTCAGTTCCAAGATTACTTTTGTGAAACCTGCTGGGCACGTTGGTTAGGAGTAAGTAGTACGTACGTGCATTGGTTTCGCAGAAAGGAAAGAAAAATCAATGGACAGGATGAGTTCTGAAGAAAACACACTTGCCTAAAATGATCCCTTTGAGTGCAGAGAAAAATAAGATCGAAGTGTCAAAGTCAACAAATACAGGTTACAGTCTCCAATGTCTGGCTCTGGCTATGTTGTTTGCACTGCATGTCAACTGCTGAAAAAAGTTCCCAACTTAATTATAGTTGCAAAAATTGAGCCTTTTTTTCATATGTTCTGTACGTAAAACAGAAACATTCTGTACCATTGTGTTACGTGCGTGTTGATTATGTACTCATAACTTACGTGTGGCTAGCCCGATATATGAATAATCATAAATCTGATACAACAATTTAGTTTGATAAATTAGTTGGTAATAAAAATTGGAACACAAATCAATCATCCAACTTATATCGAAAAGAGCATTAGACAGTTCTCACGAACATATAGAACCTACAAATTGTGGAAATCGCAACTCCAGAAATTAAAATCAGTTTAATATAATCTGTAGCATTGCCAAGCAGGTTGCAAATTATTATAAGGATATAAAAATTAAGATCAACTTCAACATATTATATAGTTGAAATATGAATATTATGGTTATCGAGGTTTTATAGTCAGTGATCACAACTTCTTGTATTAATGTACTATTAGATTTGCAGATAAAATTAAAACAAAAAGAAAAAATCGCCTAGCGTAGATAATTGGTTTGACAAACCTCTCACAAGGAATCCTTGCCACAAAAGGTTTTCTGCGGAACTAACTTGATTTTGTCTAAGCAGCGTTAAGATTTTGTTTGTCTTATATATGATTTTTTAGCACTAATGCCACCTTATAAATCCAAGTATTAGTTGATCTCTTAGGCCTCCTTTCGAACAAAAAGTTTTTATTTACAAAAATAGAAATGATTCTTGTGAGTTCTTGAGAAGCCCTTGATTAATATAATCAGCAAGGAGGAAAATCAGAATTAAGATTTTGGAGCACGTACGAAGTGACTTAATTAAACATGAACCTGCTTACCAGCTGAGTGCAAAATTGCAGAATTTTGAAGAATAAAAGTTATGTAGGTGACCTTTCAGTACTGTTATTTTAGAAAACAAACCAAATTGAAAGGCAAATCATTTTATTCAGAAAAGGATAAACCTAGGACGAATCTGTATATTTAGAAAAGGATCAACGACCAATCTTTCAGGCTGCCAATCTAGTTTGTTTGGTCATTACGCTAGTCTAGCTAGATACGCAGTGCATAGAAGGACTCTCAAGGTCCAAAACCCAAGAACAAATAAGTAGAAATACTCAGCGAAGTTGACTGCCGTGTGTGTCCGGCCGGACACGTAATGTACCAATGCAAGAATGTATGCCACATGCAATGAGTTGTATATAAAATTGATATTGATTAAGTTGTTGCTTACTAACTAGCTATGCATACGCATTATGCTGTCTTCCTGCATATTTTAAGTTTGAAAGCATCCTAAATTTTCATTTGAGCTCAAACACATCGACGAATGCTTAAAATACCAAAGAAACAAAAGCTGTAACGACAATTGGAAGGTAGGTCAACCTGACCAAGTGACCAGCTGTTTGCGATCTATCTATGTACTACACTCGTACAGATTAAGCCAACGTACGACATTTGAAAACTCTCAAAATATATACTAACCTGGATTATATATACATACCCCCAATTAATTTTTGAAGTGTGTGTTTTAATTTTAAAAGCAAATTAACTTTGCATATTTTGATCACAGACAGATTCACATTTCTTAAGGATTCCACACTCTAATTGGTTTTATATTTATTAACTGCGCTAATTTTGATAAATCATCGGTCATATATATATAGCCTTGTAAAATTCGACAGAGATATAGTAGTATACAAAAGTTAGAGCTAAGAAAATCAGCTTAACTACTTAAAAAACGACTAATAATGCACTGGAGCTGTTTAGATATTATTCACCATATATCAGGAAAAAGAATCCATTTATATAATTATGTAAGGTCATGTAAGCTGTACACATACCCCAAAAAAACATAATATAGGGTTACAACACATTATTTTGATTTATTAATACCACAAGACCACTTATATATATGTAGTCCAACAATAATAAACACATAAATAATGACTTAATGAGACGAACAGACGATGCACGTAGTAGATCCTTAATTAATTTGTATAACCTTATCCCTTATCTTCTTTTTTCCGGTGTATATATAAGTATGTATAATTTGTTTGAGGAGCTCAACAATTGAAATGCTTTAAAACAATTTTGCAATATAAGATATATATGCACTCACGTCGTATATACGTACTGCCCATTTTTTTTATTTCTCGATGGGATGCGTAGGAACTTGTATGCTGCGTACATGAATGCACACTCAGTCGCCGGCCGGCGATTGATCAGCCGGCGTAGTCGCAGAGGCCGAAGTTGCACTTGGTCTTGGGGCAGCGGACGGAGCAGGCGCCGCAGTTCTTGTGGTCGTTCTGGAGGTCGACGCATTTGCCGGAGCAGCAGGTCTTGCCGTACTTGCAGACGTGGTGGCAGCTGCCGCAGTGCGCGAAGCTGGACTTCGTGTCGACGCACATGCCATTGCAGCACGTCTTCCCTGGGCTCCCTTTCTCCCGGCACACCGACTTCTTCTTCTTGCAGTTGTAGTACGACAGCGGCGGCAGAAACGGCGGCGGCGGCGGCGGAGACAGCTTCTTCGTGCTCGCCAGGAACCTGCTCCTCCTGATCATGGTGGTGGCCACGTCATTGGCCTCCGCGTGTTTGGGCATGGCCGCGGCGACGGCGAGCAAGAGCGCCATGAGAAAGACCGCGGCTTTTCTCATGGCGGGTGGAGGTGGAGGTGGTGGTGGTGGTGGAAGGGCGGCGGCGGCGAGCGGCGAGCGGCGGCGACGGCAATGCGTGGTGGGATTGGTGAATATGGCAAATGCCTCTGCGATCGAGACGAAATGGGGGTGAAGGGGAGGAAGGGGAGGAGTGCTTATAGAAGTAAAAAAAGGGGGGAGAAAGTCAGAGGTCGTAGCTTAGGCTTGGCACGGAGAATGCATATGCATATGCATATGCAGATGCAGATGGTTGATTTGCACGGCAAAAGCCTGGAGTGAAGGGAGGGAGTGTGCGGCGCACGGCTGTGGACTTGCAAGCTAGCTAGCTACCAGCTGATTTCCGGTCAATTTGCATTCTTGCAATGGCGATCTACTAGCTTCTTGCATTCGTGCATGCGCGTACGTGCATCTGATTAGTGTCTGAATATGATCAATAGGTAGGCTAGCTGGTGATCACACCTGAAGATTTGCAGACCCTGTTAGCTAGCTCAGCTAGATTAATTTGGTCGTGACACCGTTGACTAATGGCCGTAATTACAGCAAAAATTAATGGTGCCATATGATGGCACTTTAGGTGAAGAGCTGCGTAATATGCTAGTAGAATGAGGACTTACGTGTCTTACGTCCATTGATCAAACTCTTGATTAGCCGTCGTCCCTACATGGGCACTTTGTCGGCGTTGCTGTTCAATTAGACAGCAGCTGAAGGAACTTCATGGTTCATGCGGCCGGTTTAAGGGCACTGCAGTCTGCAGGCATGTTACTGGGATCATCTGCGATGCACGGCAATATAATGCAAAGGTCCAGGAGTAAGTTTTAACTTTTTAAAACAGTTGCTGTTGTGTGGTTTTAACAACTCTAACTGTTGGCACAGATACTAAGTTACGCGATTAGTTAAGGCTTGCCGATCTCATTTTTGGCTCCGCGTGACATGTGTACCTATGCGGTTGACATTCTTCAGCTTAATTTGATACTCCCTTCTGATCATTGAGATCCTGAGATCCTTTCAGGTTGGTGCAAAAGAAACTAACCTGATGACTTAACTATAGAACATACAAATACAGGACGATCAAATACAAAATTACCTGCAAAGCGCAGCACATTCTTAACCTGAACCTACAATGAGCCGTTCACAATTCAGATACGGCTGTACTCTTGTCACAAGGCCCAAGCCAAATTTCTACATTGTGCTGAAGACCTTCGTATTACTACTGTCTTGTGTGGTTGAGGTATATTCCCAACCCCAGAAGCATCCTTTTTCTTAGAGAGGAGAGGAGACAGAATGAGTGCAAGTACAAAAAGGCATGTTGTACACTGCAAAAAGATGTCCAGAAAACAATCATCAGCTCAGAATTCCAGCATGAAAATCAGGGCATTATGTACACTAGTATAAGCGATTTTTTCTGCAGAATATGGAATGTACGAGTTGTCTGAAACAAATGCACCCCATATAATTCTGTCAATCGATCTCATAGATGAGAACAAAATTAACAAGATGTTAAGACTCAAAGTAAACTTGTAAACTAATAAAGGAAATCTGATAGTCACTATCATTTGTATTGTACACACTTGCTTCGATATAGGAGTGGCTTTCATAATTTCGGTAAGTTACTTTGAAATTCAAATCAAATCAAACGAGTAACTCTATATTGCATTGAACCCGAAATTCAGTCGTTTACTGAATTTGTATTATCAGCTCAGGTGCGCGAGAAGTCAGAAGAACGGACAGAATCGGACGGCTACGTGGCCCAGTATGAGCCCACATGGCATTCTCCGTCCTGAGTTCCTGGTTGGCATGGACCGAGTCCACGGACGGCGGCCGCCGTCCCGTGTCTGATTATGCTTCGTTCTCTCCGGCTCTCCGCGCGCCGACCTTTTTCCGAGCTCGGAGTCTCACACGCCGCAGTCCCGATCGGAAGAGCTCGAATCCCCTCGTCGACGAAGGGGCAATCCATCGGCGACGGCGAGCGGAGCTCGCGTGCGTGGTGGGCCATGGAGTTCGAGAAGATCGTGGTGATGAACCCCGTCGTCGAGATGGACGGTGAGAATCCCCGATCCACCGCCTTCCCCTCCCTCCCCCCGCTTCCGATCGGGAAGTCACTCTCTCGTGGATGGTTGACCTAGCGCTTCGCCGCGATCGACGGGAGATTGTTCTGGTTATGTGTTTGGCTGCTGCCTGGCTGGTCGAGTTGCTAGGGGATTGTTTGGTTGTCAACTATATCAGTCGTGGTGGGGGTTAGTGAATTAGGATGCTCTACTTGGATCTGAAATTCTATTAGGTGTTTGGGGGAAGAAGAGAGTCGTTCTGAGTAGAACTAGCGTTGGAATTAGCTAAATGGCCTTATTTTGTAGGGACAAAAAGGTTCAGACTCTGATGTGCTGAATGTTGCTCTACTCGGGTTTTCTGAAATTATAGTTGTTCCTTGGAATAATGAAGTCATGCTGAGTAGAAATTGTGCTGAAATTAGTTGAACAACCATCTTTTTGTGGACCAAAAATGTTCAACCTTTGTTGTGCTAAATGTATTAAAACTGACTGTTTAACTGCAATATTATTGACGAAAATAAGATTAATCAGCGCAAAATTATTGATGAAAATAGGAATATTCATGTTGAGAATACATTGAGCAATGAGAAAAGGCCTTTCAAACCCACACACATACCGATTTCAGAACTTGGCAACTATACATTGTTCGAGTGGGCTTTGGTTTGTCTACCTTTTTACAGTCTTTCTCGCTTCGTTTGAAGTTACTGTGCTATTCCATGATTGGACGTGTGTATCTTTAAGTTACATATTCAGAAAAAATACCATAGTTTTTGCTAGCTCAATCATGCTTTGCGTACCTCATATTGTAGTGGTTATGTATGACTGTATGTGCTTTTTTCTTAGGTGATGAGATGACTCGAGTTATTTGGAAATGGATCAAAGATAAGGTCAGGTTCTTGTAAAAATACTCCCTCCGTATTTTAATATATGACGTTTTTAATACTAAAATTAGTGTTAAAAACGTCATATATTAATAACCGGAGGGAGTATATGTTTGTTATTCTTGATTTTTATGATTATCTACCTAGCATTGTGCTCGCAGCCCGTTCTCCTTTTGCGCTACATGTTCATTTTTATTTGGTTATGCTGTCGGTGCTGCTTCATCCCTTAATCCTGGAATATTCATTCAGAAATATTTTGTACACCTGTATGCCAGTAACCTGTTGTGATCATGCAGCTTATACTCCCTTTCTTGGACTTGGATATAAAATACTATGACTTAGGTCTTCCTAATCGTGATGCTACTGGGGACAAAGTTACAGCAGAAAGTGCAGAAGCGACCTTAAAGTAAGCCTGTAAGCCTCAGTTGTTTGGCTTCACAATTATGGTCCATTTTTTCATCTATTATTCTTCAGCTAAGTTATGCTTTTCTTATATAATTGTGCTTGAAGCCAAATCTATTTACCTTGTAGTCTTAGTTAGAAACATAATGTGTATTTTTGGTGGTTTCCATTATAGCCTTTACATTAGGCTGCCTCATTTATTCTAGTTTTGTTTCAGGTACAATGTAGCCATCAAATGTGCAACTATCACTCCAGGTGATGTTCATCAGAACTGAACTCAGCATGATGTGTTAATCAGCCGTTTTGGACACTCAACCTAAATTTGATTTTGTGCCACACTATTGATGAGCTTACAGATGAAGGACGCATGAAAGAATTTAATTTAACAGCCATGTGGAATAGTCCGAATGGGACAATAAGAAACATTTTGAATGGTAAACCTCTGATTGGTCGCATGTCGTTCTTGTTATATTTTCAACTTTCATCAGTGAAGGTGTTTCTGTTCTCCTATTTACTTCAGCAGAACTGATTGACTTCTGCAGGAACTGTTTTTCGAGAACCAATCATCTGCAAGAATATCCCTCGGCTTGTACCTGGTATGGATGCTATATCAAGGTGACCGTCCGATAGTGTAGTATTTTGTTGGTACTTATGCTACTTTTTTTTTCATTCGTGCAGGGTGGACAAAGCCCATATGCATTGGACGCCATGCATTTGGTGATCAATACCGAGCAACAGATACAGTTATTAGAGGTCCTGGGAAGCTGAAATTAATATTTGGTATGTAACTGAGTAAAGCTAATGTTATGATAGTGACTGCAAAAGCTGAACTTTTAGAGTGTAGCAGCCCGGACAGGATTAAATTAATTTTAGCTTTATCTCCTCATAGTGATACCTATCCTAGGAATGACAAGGACTTCTACTTTCTGTTTCATATGGACATCATTGGCTATAAAAAAAAGCATCGTTTTAAAAAAGTTGTGGCTTAATCGTTGGTATAGACATCACATGCCACCATATTGGCAAACAGACTTGGTAATCATTACAGTTGATTTAACTTCAGAACCTTTTAAATTAAATGGATAATAGCTTGATATATATAAATACCAAGCAGTGTAGGAATAGGTTTCTGTTAAGCAAGAACTTTGTGTGTATATAAATATACTTTTCTGGTTTGTTCTGTCATCACGTTAATATCCAAGCATCAGGAATAAGCTTAGTTAGTATTTTCATAGTTGACTTACTATAAGTTAACCATTGTGTCAATGTCATCCTTACACCATCTCTCCAAAACCACCACAGATGGCAGAGAGGAACAAATAGAGTTGGATGTGTTCAACTTTACTGGTGCTGGTGGAGTAGCTTTGTCTATGTATAATACTGATGAGGTTTGTTTATGATATCCTATATCAAGCTAGCTTTTGATACTCTGTATGTTCGAGCTTCAAAGGGTTTTTAAACTTGACAACCTATATTTTATGGTTTGTTCCAAATAGTCTATTCAGGCATTCGCTGAAGCTTCCATGAACATGGCTTACCAGAAAAGATGGCCACTTTATCTTAGCACCAAAAACACAATCCTCAAAAAATATGATGGAAGGTCAATAGTCAATCATCACGTCCTGTCTACTTTATTTGAGCACACGAGTATTTCCATTACAAAATATTACTTTTATATATCAGGTTTAAAGATATATTTCAAGAGAACTATGAAACAAAATGGAGATCCAAGTTTGATGATGCAGGAATATGGTACAGCTATTTTCTGTTTACCTGGCTGTAGGTTTATGGAGCCTTGTTTTTCCCTTTATGTCCAAGTCGTTTCTGATGTGGCAGGTATGAACATCGGTTGATTGATGATATGGTGGCTTATGCCCTTAAGAGTGAAGGTGGCTATGTCTGGGCTTGCAAGAACTATGATGGAGATGTGCAGAGCGATTTAATTGCTCAAGGTTTTTGCTTAGTATATGTGTATGTTGTCCTTTTATTTTGAGAAAGATGAAAGTTATGCTAAGAGCTGGACGATTTTACTTGTATCACAGGTTTTGGATCACTAGGTCTCATGACATCAGTTCTGGTGTGTATACTCCCTGCTAAATTCATATCTGTTTATTTGAAGGGACAATTGTGTTCTTTGCCATCTTATCTCCCTTTGTTGAATGATGTTTTGCTATTGAGAACACTTGTGGTTATCATACAATCTGCTGATGTTATAGCCTCTATTAAAAATGTTCTGATTAAGAATATTTTCTGAATGTAACAATTAAGTTCTGCATTTTTCTTTAGGTGTGCCCTGATGGTCGAACCATTGAAGCTGAAGCTGCTCATGGTACAGTCACACGCCACTATAGAGTTCACCAAAAAGGAGGAGAAACTAGTACAAATAGCATTGCTTCAATATTTGCTTGGACAACTGGACTATGCCATAGGTAAAGATCGATGAGCTTGCTTTTCACTTGATTAGTTTGGCCATAAATCTACATGCTCAGTTTTCTTGCCATGGTTAATGCCATTCTATTGTAGTACATCAATTTTTAGTCCTTTTTGTTAGTTCTGAGAACAGAAAAACTTTGTCATCTAAACTTTAGTGAGAGTTTCTGTTCTTACAGAAATCTCCGCTCTTCTATTTCTTGCTTCTTTTTTGTAAATTTAAATATTAAATATGCTACAGAAATATAATTATGACTTGTGAGTCTTGTGAATTAACTGTTGAATACACATCAACAGGGCAAAGCTTGATGACAATAAAAGACTGTTAGATTTTGTGCAAAAACTTGAAGCTGCTTGTGTGGGAACAGTGGAATCTGGAAAGATGACAAAGGATCTAGCACTTCTCGTACATGGGCCAAAGTAATTCCTGCTTTTCTTTATTCTATAGTAACAATATACAAAGTCCTTTTATTGATTCTTGTGGAATTGTACAGTGTTAGCCGAGATAAGTATCTAAACACGGTCGAGTTCATCGATGCTGTTGCTGAGAATTTAAGGACAAGATTGTCAGTAACATCCAAGTTATGAAGGTAAATAGTAACAAACTGTTCTCCCTGCTTGTCATCTTACCTGGTTTGTTATGCATCTGAATACTGTTTCTTACTTTCACGCAGGAATGAATAGGGCAAATATAGGGGTCATGTTAGGATCCCATTATACAAAGGTTTATAAATATGTACTTTGAACACGAGCTACCGAGCATTTTTATGTACAGCTATCTTCCATGGTGAGGTGATAGAATCTGACAAAGATTGGATACATGCTTCATACAACAATGGAGGAGGATGTTTTGCTCGAAATAAGAAAGATTGAAACTTTATTCGTTATACTGCTACTTTGATGGTTAAAAAACATGTCCATGTAGCTGAGTTCTTTTCCATGCCCAAAAGGCTAGTTGGAACTTCTTTCTTTCAGTTACCCACGATAAGTGGGTGTTTGTACCATACAAACAAGACTTCTTTTATATATATATATTACACTGTACACGCACATACTTCCTTTTTTTTTTCAATTACAGGGTACACGCACATGCACACGAAACACTCCACACGCAGCACCAAGCTCACAAACAAGATTATTTATTTATGCAAGAGTATTGAATAAGATTTTATGTCAATCCGATGCACTGAAAGGGATGACATTGTTCTGTTGATTCCCCCCTGCTTCAGTTTGCCCCCATGACAGGGCATCCTGAGCCTGACGATGCGGCTTCAGGTGCGCTCAAGAAGCTCGCGAGGAAATTGCCGCGTTCGTAGAAGTATTCCGCCTTCTCCACTTTCATCTCCTCGTCAACCTAATAATACGGCATCGCCAACACAAAACCGTCAGTGTCACGTACTTCTATCCAAGTGACTAGTACAAGTGGTGGTTATAAATTGGAAAGCTTTAAAAATCTTCAGATTTTGAATTTTCCATTTTTCTGGTTGGTGATGGATAAAAATTCAAAGTTTTGGATTTAAACATTTTTGATGATAAAATCCGGTGTAAAACCACAAAAAAGGGTAAAATTCAGTAACTGATGGCTGGTAATTGTAGACAATCTAGTATTTGGAACCCAGCCGGTCAAGAGAGAGTGACATTTTGTCAAAATTGTAGTCAAATTTGGCTTCGAATTTTTGACAGGCCTCCTACTGTCATTTCCTCGGATGGTCTCACATGTCATTGTCGTGAACCTCAACATAATCAAAGAGGCGACTATTAATGACAAATCACCAAAACTGTAATATGGTCTCTGTTGGGGAAAAAAACACAAAAAACTGTAGCCCTTACATGGAAGATGCAGATGCCGAAGAACTCGATCCTCTTGCCATGGGGAGGGTGCCCCTTGAAGGGTCCCTCCATGTAGCCCCAGTGCCGGAACTTGAAGACGATCCGCGGCGGGCCGGCGTAGACGTCGAGCACCTCGATGGCGAACCCGCGTGGGAACGCCGTCAGGAACGTGGCCATTCCCGACTCGAGCGTCTCCTTGTCGGGGTCGTAGATTCTGTGCTCCGGCGGCAGCTTCGTCCGCAGGAACGCGTTGTAGCCGCCGATCGCCATCAACTCCTTCCGGCTCAGAAAACTCATCCCTGATATGCCACGCAATGGTTTTTAATTTTTTTAAGAGTAAATTGCACCAACTCCGGGTTTATGGTATAAGTTTTACAAAACCACACCACGGTAGTTTTGGCACACTTAGATATTTTGGATTAGTGTTTCACAAAACCACATAATAAAAAACTCCATCCAAATATTATATGTATGTAAAAAATTATTTAATTCATCGTATTTATGTAAGCATATAAGTTTTTTTATTTTACATACCACATCATACATATAAGTTTGTTTAATCCACATATCAAATTTCGGTAGAATCTATTAATTCTGTTGTTTTGTGAAATTCCAGTACCAAAATATCTGAGGTTATGTGACACATAGCAAAACCTCTGTGGTTTTATGAAACTTGGATCACAAAATATGATTGTGAGGTTAAAAAGTAAATTGCATAAAAATATTTACATCTTAATTCATAGCTTTGTGATCATTCATATTATCTTAAATCTATAGTTTTACGATAAACTTAGTGTGTGATACAAAACATTAAATCTGTAGTTTTGTAATAGTTTAGTCAGAATATCTGTGGTTTTCTAAAATTTATTCTATTTTTTACTGTTTTTTTGAACTTTATTGATATTGTTATTATTACATGGAAGATGCACGCGCACAATGCGTAGGAATTGATCGACGAGAGCTCTCACCGTTGGTGCTTGCGCAGAATTTCTGGGAGTGGACGCTCTTTTGGTCTTCGGGTCGCACCTTGTGGATGAGCTCCATCTCCCAGGTCTTGAGCAATCGCTGGACCTTCTCCTCGAGAGATCCTTCTGGCCATTCCTGATGACGAATATGCACAACAATGTTTTCAACTTAATACTGAATTTCGGTATTAATTATGCTCTTAATTACTTTGTGAATTAATCTGCCAGTGAATTGGTCTCTTTGGCGTTAGTTCTGAATTCTGACGAGTGTTCATCGTGAAATTAAGCAGGGTACGTGATTAGCTCGATCAGTCACCATCAGTGTTAGGTATTTACCTTTGTTCTCTCTTCCTCGAAGAGCTTGTTGACGACGTCGTAGTTTGGAGGGGATCCAAGCCTCCACACGGTTTCCTTCTCGCCCTCGCCGTACATGAACGACCGGTATTTGTCTCCTGCTTCAGCTGCAGCCGCCATGGCCGAAACCTGATACTAACTCTATTCTTGTCCCAATTCGAGTGATAGTTCGTGAGCTCATGAGAGTCATGTGATGAACAGCTTCCCTAGATATAGGGACAGCAAGCTGAACAATCATTAGATGGAACAAGCAAATTGGTATCACTGCAAACGTCACGGCATGGACCAGAGAAAACAAAAGGACTAACTTTTCACAAATACAGGGAGAAAAATATCCCCAATCTAAACCTAATCCTACCTGTCCAGTGAGCTGCCTTCACCTCCACTAGTTGCGACTTGTGAGTTGCGACCTTTCTCCAGTGTTGTTTTCTCGGAAATTTACCTGATCAAGGCGGCTACGGGTGAGCGTTTAAGTGAGTGCCGGTGCATGTGCTTGGCCGGCGTTTGGTACATACAATAGCCGCCTCACGGACGAAACATCTTTCGATCGATTGATTTAAGAACAAGACGCATAATTTATGCGGCATAAAAGTTTCACGAATATGAACAATCAAGCCTTTTATGTTGCTGGCCGGCGTCACGAAGAATATTGTCCTAAAAATCTTAAGTTGATCGAACTTCTAATCTGTTGGGAGGTTGAGAGATTGGGGTTTCTTCTTCCTGATGATGTTTGGTTGCACAACCAAATAGCCAACATGGATCTAAATCAAACTACAAATTTGTATGCAGTTCATCTGAGAACATTGGCTCAGGAATCAGGATGGCTGGATGGGCATGTAAAGCCCGTCACTTTCCTATGTCAGAAAACACGAGCAAATACCAAAATACATACTTACATACAAATTGAGCACAGCCACTTCTGGCTTATTAGTATACAGGGAACACTATTACTTGCCCAGCAGGCCAGTAGTTCCAACTTCCACTTCACTGGAAATAATTGATCATCATAACTAAAAACTGTGGATTCAATTACCCAAATTGGAAAGATTCATCTGCTCTGATGATGAATTTGAAATACAACATCAGCAGATAAGATCCAAGAAATATCAGTTCTTAACAGAACTGCTTAGATACATATACATTTAACAAAAGGATAAAACCTAAGAAGAAAAAGGTGAATTAGCGAGCACAAACAAGAAACCATAACTCACAAGATAGTCAGGAGATTTAGGTTGTGCCAGAAATAGTAAAAACACATCACATAAATTATATTAATCCAGAATACATGAGGAATCTCCCATATACGACAGATAATTGACGTATCTTACTACCTTGCTTCAAAACAAAAACATGTCAAGAATAATAGCCCTACACATTGGTGTTAATAGATAATTTTGGTGCACACACAAAAATTCAGAAAACGAAGTTGGCTTTCTAGCTAGCTCATACATAACATTGCAAGCAGGCGGAGCAACTACCTTCATTTAGTGCAATCCGAACACAGTAAGATTTTAGAGACACTAAGGGCAGATATATGCACAACCTGCTCATTACCTGCGCCTTAGATCTCTCTGCAAAATCAAAGGAAGGGGCATTATAAATGTTTATTGGCAAATCATAGCAGAATGTTAATTTGGTTTGAGGCCTTTATTGGCCTTACCAATTTTTGGTAATGCCAAATTTTAGCATTGACAAATTTTGGTAAGGCCAAATTGTATTTGGTTTGAGGCCAAAATATGACATGCCTAATTTTGTGTGAGTGAGATTTGTCTTTTAGCTAGAATGTCATGCCAAAGTTTGGCTCAAATCCAAATGATTGTGAGTACTATTCAAGTGGCCAAAATTTTGGCAAGCCTAATTTTGGCCTCAAACCAAACCAGCCCTTTATTTCAAGAAACAAATAAGTATCTTCTTTGTGACTAAGTTCTATGCAGCAAGTTATTAAGCACCACTGGTACAAAACCTTTCGCATACATATATCATCTTAGAGCAAATTTTGATTATAAAAACAACTCTTTCTACCAAACCAGAACAAACCATATGTACAAAAACGAAGGCTTACTCTTGGACCACGGTCTGTAACTGGTGTTGGTCTGCTCCCTATATTATCTGCTTGCTGAATCATCTGTGGGCTATCATGTTTATAGAATGCTTGTAAAGTTCTCACCATGAAAGGACGAACAATATTCACTTCCATTGCGGAGAGATTTTTAAGCTGTATAATTGAAAAAATATATATATGCATAAGGTACTAGCAGAGAGAGGAGAGGAGGGGGGATAACGAGTCATAATTTAAGGAGGTACAGTGCTAAGGCAAATAGTGAGTAAGAATATTGAAAAAAACATGCAAGCATACACAGTTTATAATGGCAATCATGCAACATCACAAATAGAATTTGTGTGCTTATTTTGTCAACCATGCTTATGAGAAAGGTTGAACTTTATATGTTACAGCTTATATGCACTAAAAGAAACTTCTGGTTTAAAAAACAGAAATGCCAGTCAATAAAACAAAAGCGTAACAAATGGAACAGATTCAATACAATCTGAGAAACCAGGACAAGCAGTAGATAATGTGGCTTGATCGTGGATAGAAACATAACACACCTTTACAGCATGAGTACGGCCAGATATAGTCTCCAAACCGGTCTCAACCTTATGGAATCTGACATCTCTGATGTCCTCAATCAAAGATCTCACCTACATATAGCTAGATTTAAGCATCTTCATTTTGTTTTGAAGAATATCAGACCAACTAGAAAATGGAAATTTCTTCTGAAGTTTTTAAGAACTCACCAGGTATGCATCTGAAATGTCATCACGAGCACTGCAGATAAAAAATCAAGATAGAAATAAGTATTGCAGATCCTTATTGTAGAAATAAATGGAATTACAAAATTTCTATGAATACTTACTGATCAAAGAGAAGCTTTGATATTTCAATATAGTGGAACGGCAATGGCTGAAATTCTTTGGGTGACTCTCTTTCTGCATCTAATACCTGTGTCAAGCGGTCTAGCAACAAACAGTGAGGGTAAAAAAAGATAGCGGTAGTACCATCAATGTATAAAATAGTAACACAGACAAATATGCAGTCAAGTACTCAGAATCAAACACATAAACACTATCATTCTATTAGATGGTGGAATTAAATACTAAGTGTACACAAGCAAGTGTTTCAAGGAAAAAAAATGCAACAGTTAGGCAATCTATTTTGTAGATGGTACACATTACTATTGGAAATAAGTTCAGGCATAGAGCCTCCTTTATTTATGATTTATTCATTTATATCAGCAGATAGTGTAAATCTGTTGGCTATGATAAAACAGAAAATTAAGCAGCTAATATAAGGAAGCAAGAACGTACCAACAGTCATCCAGTCAGGTGTACGGATGGTACACTTCCCACGCTTCTTGAGTGCAACAGCAAGCCAAAGAGGTACTTTGCTTGCAATTTGCGGGAAGAAGGGCCCAAAATCCCCCTACATGGTGAATTAGTGGAGAGTGAGTACTGTGTTAACCAAAACTTACTAATTGAGACCTCAGAAACAGCACAAAATATTAATCCTCAGAATAAAAGAACAGATCGAGTTGTAAATATTGACAAATAGAAAACCTCATATAGAATATGAGCTGAGGAAAACCAAAAAAAAAAAAATCACAGAAATAGCAAAAACGAATTTATCACTAGCCAGTGGAGTGAGCGGCAATCACAGTAATACACATGAATTTCGTATAGTGTAGTTAATCATGCATAATGTACCTACAAATATAAGGCCAGCAACCCCCAAAAAGGTGAGGTGATATGAATGGGCAGGGAGTATTCAAAAATAGAAATGAATGAAAAAAAATTGAAAGTAGATGGCAGTGAAGGAACAGGCGCCTTACACAGATCATGTTGAGGGCCTCCATGCGAATGTTGGGGACAATCTCGACAATCTCGTCCTCTGCCACAAACTCCACCTGCCCCAACCAATTGACCGCAGTGAATTCAGATCCATGCTCTTGAAATCAATTCGATGAGGAAAGGATTGATGCAGGTCTGATTACCTCTGAGGGTGAGAATATGGAGAGATGCGGGTCAGACTGTCCTGCCATCTTGACCACAGTGGACTAAGTTGCTTCCTCTTTTTGATGAATTAGTGTTTGTTCACTTTCCCTTGGTGGCTGTGATGTCAAAACATTTACCATATAAACATATTTCTCATAAAAAGCAAATGCTATTATATCACCAATTCTAAGATACTAGCAAAATTTAGAAAAAAAAAAACTGAAGTTATGAATTCTACTACTGGACTCAAAAATATCATTTCCACGTGTTTTGTCAACATAACCTGTTCTTACTCAATCTGCTATTGAACCAAATTAATTTAAGAAAGATCTTGCGCCCGCGGTAGGGCTCAGTTCTTACTTGTATCGTCTCCTTGAAAACTAACACCAGGTCAATAGTAGAACTTAGGAATCAAGAATAAGCACCCAAGCAGATGAGGAGAGGCACGGGTTCAGTAAGCCACCTTGGTTCATTTAGGAGGCGGCTGCAACAATGGCCCCTATTTTTATCCCCTATAAACTAAATGACGTGGGGGCTGCCCCCACTTCGAGGACCTAAAATGCCTCCAACTCCAGCAATGGCACCCATTTCTCAGCCCCAATTTCTTTTCTCTCTTCTATTTCAATACACACTATGTTACGCTTAGTTTAGCACCACAATAATTCAAACATAAACATTTCTGACTCGTAGAATTCTACAATATTCAAATTCGCAATTTCGAACACCACAACTCAAATCACTGTTAGCCACTAGTTCTAATGAATAAGATGCAACTGTCGGTGCTATATCCATCTCAATCATACTACTATAGTACAGTACTACCTATGAAATGACAACGGATGCATAATTGCATATACTCCGGAAAAATCACCAAATCAAACGAACGACAGTAATGCAGCACAGTTAATCCGACAAGCAACAGTAATGCACACAGGTAAATGATGGTCAATTTATTCAGAAAAAAAAATAAATTACAAGGTTCATAACCTTGGGAAGAAAATGCAAAGGGGAAAAGACAGAATGGGAGTGGAGCAGCGAGGCAGCCGTGTCCCTCACCTGATCTGGATTTCTTGACGACAGGCGGCGTCGCAGCGGGGGATGTCACCTGAGCTTCTGCAGGGGAGGTCAGGGAGGGAAGCGCCGGACGATGGCCGGCGGCGTGGCAGCGGGGAGGTCACGTAGGGCGGCGGACAGCGTCGGGGAGGGCAGCGCCGCAACGGCGTGGAAGCGGGGAGGTCAGGAAGGGCTGCGGAAGACGTCGGGGAGGACGGCGGTGAGTCGGGGGATACGGAGGCAAGACGACGTGCGGCGGCGGCGCCGGCGCAGAGGGGAGGGCGGCGGCGGCGGCGGCGCTGCGAGAGGGCGGGAAGGAGGGGAGAAGAGCGCGCGCTCGTGAATTTTCACCCCCGCAAAAAAAAAAAGAAAAAATAGAAAAAGGAGTAGTACGGTTTTTTTTTTTCCAGAGAAGCAGTAGGAACACCTTTTGGTTGGAATCGGAGCGGACGGCGAATGGGGCAAAACACCCCTGCGGCCCGTTTTAATTGGTGTACCGTTTGGGCTGAAAATTGGAGAAACGAAACGGCAGTTCCTGCTGCTTTTAGTCATGGCTTATAGGACCAGACCTGACCTGCCATTAAACCATGAGCCGCTTGAACTGACGACTCGATTGTTTTGAACCGGACAAGTTGAACTAGTGAATCTTAGCATATATCGATTGAGAACAATAGTTCTAGGTGTTGCGGTCATCGAGCCTGAGGACATGGTGGGAGCACTCGTGGCCATTGACCTGAGTATGCGGGGGGATGGAGATGGTAAATTCCGCAATCAAAGCCACGACAAAGGGCCACTAATTAATGTCAAGTTTAGTAATAATGTTGCCTCTATCTTTGAGCTCGAGGATGGAATGGTGTCGTTATCCACCTAAAGGATGCGGACGGCAACGAGAGCAAGTTTGATAGTAGAGTCAACTTGCTAGCTCTAATTGAGTTATAGATAACATGTTTTAATTCACTTCTTTCATATCTACACACTAAATGTATATGTCTTGTAGTTTATGCAGAGTTAGTTATTGCATATGAGTCCACTCTTCTTTTTCACGGTTTCTCTCCTCCATATTAGTTTATAATCACCGTAAAGTCCACTATTCTAATTGCTCTGATGTCGAGCTTAATGATGGGATGCCATTGTAATCGTAGTTGAGACTGAGAAAGATGAAATAATATCAATCAATTTGAGGTTGAGCACTGACATTGGCGCTCTCAATCTTGACGATGAGATGGTCTCGTAAATAGACGCTTCTCCATATGCTCGAGCTTGCCACCTATCTTTCGTCTCTTGGTAAGTTGATATAAAACTACCCAAGTCCCTGGTGACCACTACTATTCTCCAAACCACAGAAGAGGAGGCATACGAGATTTGTTTAGATGGTCTCGTCGGCGTGAAACTATTTACCATTTTGTTGTATGGCTAAACACCAAGGTATTTGGTTATAGGAACTCCCTAACTACCACTCGACACATAATACCCCTTAATAAAATCACACAAATTAATATTGAACCGTCCAATCGATTCAAGTTTGCGTATAAAACTCAACCATAATCTCTTCTTCCCCTCCACTCGATCCCCCATGTCGCTCGCATGATCCCCTACCACTCCGCCACCCTTGCCTATGCTGAAAGGCGTTAATGGCGCCAACAAGGCTCTCCTCTATTCCTCCTCCCACACTTCCCTCCAGTGGTGGATATAGAAAACTAGTTTATTACTTCATTGGTGTTATAACATTAACATACCTATCGGTGTCATACCACACGCTGATTTTGCTTATACCATAATATTATATCATAAGCATTTTATCTATAGGGTTTGCCGAAAATCATCGGTGTCAGCTGATACCAACGCTAATACTGTAGATCCACCCCTGCTTCCCTCCTACCCCTCCCTCAACCCTGAAACCCTAAGGCTAAACCTAACTTATCATGCCAGTGTCAGGTGTCGAAGTTGGACAAGAAGGATTCACCGGAGTTGGAGGAGTCGATCACCAGAGCACGAATCACGGATCAATTCTAAGATCAGAAATTTGATATATTTTGGCCCAAAAATGTGAAGTTTGATAAATAGGTATTCTGTTGTGTGTGTGTGTATATATATAGGTTGGACTTTTAAGAAAGTCTAAAATGTGTGGTTTTTGTGATAGAAGCGAACTAAAATCCAAGGTAGATTCGTAAAATTTGCTCCAAGAGAAAAGCACTCCTCATTATAAACATTCTTTCTAACAGAAGGATGCATACATAGCCCCACGTACAACACATGTTTTCACTTAGTTATAAATATTTCTCTGGAATATATTATGGTATTTGGGAGCGTTACCGTGTAAATTTTTACTACTACCTCCGTTTCATAACGTAGGATGTTTGACTTTTTTGGTTGTAACGTTTGACCATTCATCTTATTTAAAAATTTAGTGCAAATATAAAGAATGACAAATCATGCTTAAAGTTCTTTTGATAATAAAGTAAGTCATAAGCAAAATAAATAATTTTTTTATAATATTTTAAATAAAACGAATGATCAAACATTGCAAGCAAAAAAGTCAAACATCTTACGTTATTAAACGGAGGGAGTAGTACTAAAGCAACGTGCACATTGACTCGGTCAGCCGCATGCTTCCTGTTTAGTATACACATGCTAATTACATATTTACATGCGAGGTCACCCTGACCTCGACGCATCAGCAATTCAGCATTCAGCGACCGCGGCAAATATTATACCCACGCACGGGCGGCACGCGCACGGCGAGGCACACCACGAGGCCCAGAGACGTTGAGACGTACACCCTGCACCTGCACATGTGTTAATCGACAGTTCGACACACTATCGACGGTGAGACCGATCGGTCGGCGCGTGGTCCTCGTGATCGACGATGAAGGACAAAAAAAATGTGGTCCCAAATCCCATCCATGTGCCGCTAGCGACGTATGGAGTGCTACGTTTTTCCGTCGCGGTCGATGATCGATTTTCCTACGTTCGAAAACCCAGTGATCGAGCTAGCTGCTGCCAGTTGAGCCATCCAAACCTAGCTTTGTCCACAACCGCACAAGTTCACAAGCTATATATGGCTTAATAATTAGCATGCATTGCACGTTTGCCGCCTCGGTCGATCGATCGGGACAGGACTTCAGTCGAGACCGACCGAGTGGCAAATTCATTTATTAGTATAGTAGAGTGGGTCAGCACTCTGAAACTCTGATACAGAAATGTGTTTATAAAATCTACTACTAACAAGTTTACAGTAATATGAACGTTCATGCGGAGTATTATTTTTCTTATAAACAAAACATTTGAGAAAATTGAAACTATTGAATCTTATACTAAAGCTAGAAGGAGCGTTAATATGAGTTAAAATCACCGAAAGATATTGTACGTTGCTCCTACCACATTAGTAGTAGATTATTTACAACTCTTCCTCTCTTAGGGTGTGTTTGGTTGGGCTGTGGCTTTTGGAAAAGCTGCTGTGAGCTATAGGCTGTGGGAAATTAGCTGTGGGAAAAACAGAAGCCCGTTTGGTTAGAGCAGTTGTGAGCTGTGGGTTGTAGAAGAAATACCTGTAATGCCCCTAAAGGCCTGTTGGACTGTTTATATGCAAACTACTCGTTAAAACCTAATTCGTTCAATATTGCGTATTTAAATGGCTGATTTGGAAAGAAAAAAAATAGATAAGTTTGTCATCCATCAAAGTGATTAGGTTGACATGAGGAGACATGCATGCATCAAAGTGATAAGTTTTTCATCCATCAAAGTGATACATTGTGATGCATTCTTTTTGAGGAATTGATCAGCTATACTGCGCCTTATCTTACAATTCCTTTTGCTAGAAGGCATCATTACTAGGATTAAACCTATGCACAAAGCTAAGCCAGCAACAGAAATGATAAAAAGATTTCTTATTGAACCTGTACAAAATTCGAATAAGCAGGGAAGCATCATCAGCAAGTATAGCAGCTATATGTAGCTCACTGAATCTGCCGGTAGAGTGCTGGAATTGACATCTTCAATCGCCGTCTCATTGAAGATCGTAGACGTTGGAATTGGCGGCATAGCAGCCAAGAACTCGGACGAAGACCGCGAATTTCTCGATCTCCTTGATGGCGTCGAGCACGCGTGGGTCGTGCGACGCGCCCTCGCAGTCGACATAGAGCACGTGCGGGAACGCGACGCGGAGACCTGACCCGTCCTGCCCGCCGCCGCCGGTGCTCACCGAGAGATGGATCCGGTCATTCCCGCTGGTGCTCGCCGAGCAGCCCTCAGATCTGGGCGGCGGCGCTGGGGAAGATGGGGCGGCGGAGGAGATAGGGCGACAGCGGAGAGGTGTCGGCGTCCGGCGACGAAGCTGGGTGGTGGGGCCGGCGGCGGGCGGCGCCGGCGTCGGAGGAGTTGAGCAGCGGGGTCGGCGTCTAGGCGTCAGGGTGCGGAACTGGGCGTCTGGGTGTCGAGCAGCGGGGTCGGAGGAATTGGGCGGCGCGGCGTGGCGCGGGGAAGCGGGCGTCGCCGGCGTCGACGACTGGGAGGGGCAGCGGCGACGGTCGAGCCCTCAGATCTGGGCAGCGGCGCTGGCGAAGGTGGGGCGGCTGAGGAGATAGGAAGGAGCTTGGGCAGCGCGGGGCGACGCCGAGTGGGGCACGGCCAGCGGCCGGCCAGCTGCGGAGGCGCCGCCGGCGGGGTTGGGCGGCGGCGCGGGGA
>CM002476.1:6634685-6647462 GCA_000325765.3 Leersia perrieri
GCCGTCGCCGAGCTCGGGAGCGCGGCGGGCGCGGGCGGCGTCGCGGCCGGGCAGGCGGGGGACAAGTACAGCGAGGGGGCCGCGCACGTCAGCCTCGCCACGCTGGAGTACATCCACGTGCACAAGACGGCGCGGCTAATGGAGGCGTCCGCCGTGTCGGGGGCGATCGTGGGCGGCGGCACGGACGCCGAGGTGGAGAGGGTGAGGCGGTACGCGCGGTGCGTCGGGCTGCTGTTCCAGGTGGTCGACGACGTGCTCGACGTGACGGGCACGTCGGAGCAGCTCGGGAAGACGGCAGGGAAGGACGTGGAGGCCGACAAGGCCACCTACCCGAAGCTGCTCGGCGGCGTCGACCAGGCGCGTGCCTACGCCGCCGAGCTGCTCGCCATGGCTGAGGCCGAGCTCGATGGGTTCGATGCCGAACGTGCCGAGCCGCTGCGATACCTCGCGCGGTTCATCGCCTACAGGCAGCACTGATAGGTGGTAGTTGATCGCTAGATTGGGCGAGCAGTGCGATGGAAATTCTGCGCTTTCACGTGATCGAGACATGTTTGCTGTCTCGTTCTCGCAGTTTGTAACTTTTCTGTACGTATGGTGCTTGTGGTACGGTGCTTTTTCGTTGAGTTTTGGCTTCTGAGTTGAGAAAAACAAAATCTCTGCAGGCAATTAAGACTTTTACTATACTCTTACACTCTTAACAGTTTAAAACCCCATCAAAAAAACCTAAAGTGATGAATATCACCTAACCTTTTGTTGCTTAGATTTTAAATCTAAATTTTAGCTACGACTAACAAGCTACTAATAACAACTTGGAAATGGAATATTTTTACCCGGTTTTATGCTAAATGATAAGAAGAAACATTTATATTACCTCTGTCTATAACCCTAGTCCGAATTTTATTCCTCAATGGCTCAACCACAAAACCAAAGTATAATGCTTACCTTAAGTATCGAAATCAAATCAATTTACTTGCAGGAGCCTGCTGACCCGACCATCGCGGGTCATTTAATCTCTGCTAGCCTCCTCCACAAGCTTCTCCCCTGACAATCAATACCATCATCGACAACTTCCTAGATCTGTTGGTGAGCTAGTTCAAGGGGGATGGGCCGATGGCTACGTGATTTAGGATGATGGCACCGAGGTAGTACTGTAGTAGATTCGAGCGGCAACATAGTCAGGCCTTCGTCACATCGATGGACAGAGACGGTGCCGTTGCCAACTCGTCATGAATTGTCATCGAACCAGGGTTCACCTTTCCGATTCCGATGGAGATACCGCCCCCTAGCCGAATGGCAAATTTCGAATAAATTTTGGTTAAAATTTGGTCAAACTTATTTAATCTTCTTAAAATCCATTCAAAATTTCACTCGAAATCTAATTTCGTTCCGTGTTGAAACCTCAAAATTTCACGAAATTCGACCGGATTTCATCAAAAACGTAAACCCTGCATCGAACAGTCGCCACACTAATGGAGCCGTCTCAGAATATGCCCCCTATGTATTTCTCTAGGAATAACGTACCGGGCCTTGAATTTTTTTTTCATTTTGTTTTTCCTACTAATCAATAATGACTCGCACAGGTTGACCGGTCAGCATGCCACGTAGGATGAAACCTATCCACAAACCGTTGAACTATTTTAAAATAAACCAGTTTATATTTGAGGAGTCATTCGTTATACTTGGTTTGCAGTTGAGGTATTGGATTTGGGCAGTAATTCAGGGACGGAAATGAGCTTTTCTAATGGAATGGACTGTTCCATCCAGCCCATCTTCTGAATGGTGTGACAAAGTGTTCCCAAGCCAGGCTCATCTTGTTAGCTTGTCGCGGCCCAGCACAAATGATTTAAGTTGGCGTCTCTGATGTGCTTAGCTTTTCTTCCGTTTAAACACAACAGTGTATTACACCGGCTGAGTACAAGATTCTATCCTCAATTTGCAAAAGCAAATGATCCAAAGGCACGACACATTATGCTCAGCGAATATGTTCTCCTCCATAAACCAACCATTACACACTGCACGCCCAATTTCGCAACGCTCAAACACAATAATTTCCTCGCAAAACAACTCCAACCATTAGCCATGGCGCATTTCCTCAGAGATCTCCGCAGCAAGCTGCAATCTCGCGGCAATTCATTTCGCGCCTACTGCTCAGGCTCGCTCCTGCTGCCAATCTCCGCTCTCGTCGCGCTCCTCTTTTGCGCCACTGATCTCTCGAGGCTCGTCGTCTTCTTCCTCCCGCTCGTTGCCTCCACCTCCGTCTGCTGCGCGGCGGCGTACCTCCTCGTCGCCGCCTCGGAGTCGGACGATGGCGGCGCGTCGGCGAAGGAGGTGGTGGTCGTGCGCGGAGACAGGGCGGAGGTCGGCGTGCTGCAGGTGTTCGACGGCGCGAACGCCACCGTGTACGCCGCCGGCGCCGGCACCGCCATGAGGGTGGGATGCTTCCTGCACTACAGGTCGGGCGCCGGCGCAGGCGGCGGAGGAGGGTGGACGAGGCGTGGCGTCGACGAGGACGGGGAGGAGGTGGTGTTCGCCGGCAGGCTGGCTGCCACCGGCGGTGGCGCCGGCGGCGAGGACGATGACGACGGCGGGCGCGAGCTCGAGGAGGAGGTCGCGGCGCTGCGGGTGGACCGGCTGGCGGAAGGCGTGTGGGACAGCTACTTTGGTGGGTGGTCGAGGTGGAACTACGTGACAGATGGGGACGACGATCGAAGCACCTGAGATGGTGTAAGTTGATCGAGCATTAATTAATTTCAGACTAATTAACTTTGGAGCTAATCTGAATTCTGAATACTTCTACATACTTTGTATGTTTAAGTTTAACAAATGCCTCGAAATCGGATGATGACATGTTGAATGTTGTGTGTACATACATACTCGATCATGCAGGTTTTGGCCCCATAATTAACAACAGAGTGAATTCACGTATGATTATGAATGTTGTGTGTATTGTACATAGATTTTTTTTTAAGTTGGGAGATAAACAAATGTATAAAACACAACCAGTGCACGTGGTGAACGCAAGTACAAGATAATCAAATTGTGTGCTAGCAATAGTCATGCATGTGTACGCATCTGGTTTCAGTACTGCAGGAATCTGATTCTTAAGCCCCTTTGTCTGCAGAAAAGAGTCCTTACCAGCTTCAGCACCCCACAAATCACATCTATGAGCTGAACGTAACGCTGAAGCCTCTGACTTTATTCTTCCACGAACTGCAACCTTCGCACAAATGTTTGTCAGGAAAACAAATAAAAACAAAGATAACTTTTTACTCATCCTTAACATTTTGGACCGCAATGCGCCGAACTTTCAAGCAACTGGAGCTCGCTTCTGTGAGCCCATCACCCATGCGGGCGTCCGAGGTGTACTAGTTGGGCCCGGCCCCGTTAGATCCAAGGGATTTGGCCTGCTTCTTTTGTTATTTGTTTTCATTTTTTCCAGCGGTGGAGGTCGGCGTTTTCTTTTCTAAACCCCCAATTTTCTCACCGACTACGTTTTATCTTCGCTTCCAGTTGCTTCCCAGTTCGCCTAGTGGCTAGTGGAGTAGTGATACAGTGATACTGATATCCTAATACTCTAGTTAGTTTTTTCCTGAATAATGTACTTCTCTCTTCAAGTTCGAGCACTATTTTTTATGCCATACTACTAAAAAATATCTCTTGCAAAGCAAGCTCTCCACTCCACACAATACACCCATGTGCCAGTACAAAAACAAGAGAATGCACAATTTAATTACGTGCGTAGTTCATTAAAAAAATCAAAATATTAACAAAATGCGGTACATATAAATGATAAAATAATCATATTATACACAGCAAGCTTCTTCGTGGGCGGCCTTCCATCCTATGCCACGTCGATCACTCACTCGCTCCTAAGTAATTAAAACTCCCAGCCAAGTAAGACCCAGATCAAACGATACAAACCAAACCAGATCAATTTCAACGATCCATAATGCCATCGATCAGTAGAACTGTGCCCCGGACGACGTGTAGGTGGACCCGAACTGCCAGTTCGCCGGCGCGACGTCGTACGCCGTCACGACGCGGCCGTCGTCGGCCTGCACCTTGAACGACAGCGCCTTCCCGTCGAGCAGCGCGTTGCTCTGCCAGTTTGCGCCCCAGTTCCGGCTCATCGCCATCCACTCCGTCCCGGACCCTTTAATCCACATCTGCGCCACGGCGCCGCTGCCGCCGACGTTGGTGACGAGCACCAGCTCGAAGTAGCTGTGCCCGTTCACCGTGAACCTGATCCCGCCCGTCCGCGCGCACGGCACGCGGCGGTAGTTGACCGGCACGATCCCGGCCCGGTACACGGCGATCGTCTCCCACGCCGGCTGCGACATGTCGAAGTGGCGCCGCGGAGGGTTGCACCACCCGCCGTTGTCGCTGGCCAGCGCGTAGTTGGGCGGGCAGAAGTTGGTCGCCGTCACGGTGATCGATTTCCCCGGCTTGCACCAGCTCGTCTTGCGGGTGTCGCAGGCGATCGTGAAGCAGGCGCCGCAGGAGGCGCCGTTGTTGAACAGCGCCGTGCTCAGCGCCGCCGTGCTCGTCCCGTACCCTGCACCGTACAGGTTGCCGTACCCACACGCGCCACCTGAAATGCAATGAATTAAGAGTTAATCAGATTTGCAAAAGACTTTAATCCAAAGCCAAATTTTGAATTTTTAAACTTAATTTTAATTAAGATTGATTTTAGAGGTTTTTTATTGTTGTTTTTTTTCCCGACTTTGTCTTTTAAACTATAAATAATTCATCTACAAAAATTATATACATAAATTATTTTCAAATTGTGAAAACGCAAAATTTGCATTTGTACTCTTTAGGCCAAACAATCAGGCCTTATGTTTGTGTTGCGGCTTTATCAGTATTCATTAATGATCTAATCTCCAAAAATAATAATAATCAGATTTGCAAATGATCATATGGCAGTAACATGGAGATTAAATGAACTTGATTGCTTCTGCTACTAACCCATCGTGCCGGAGGCGTCGCTGCCGCCGTAGAACGTCGCGAAGGCAGGAGTCCATGTGACCGCGGATGCAGTGAGAAGGAACGGGCAGAGAGCGAACAGGAGTAGGAGAATTCTGGTCGCCATTGTCGTCGGTGCAAGCTCCCAGTACAATTCTAGTTTTTGATTGGACTGGATTGTGTTGTGATGAAGAAGTACGCGTCACCGCACCTCGGTATTTATACTGTATTGGCTGGAAGCTCTGCAACCGCCGTGCTAACTGATTCGGTTGATAACTGCAGATATTACCTTTGTTAATTCTGGAGACTTTTCATATTCAGAGGGGAGATTTGCAGGGAGAAAGCGACTGATTATAGTAGAGCGTCCATTTTTATTCGTTTTTATAACTCGTTTCCTTTGAGTAGGGCTTGATTAGCGTGTAAATTGGTTGGCTGATCTTGACTTTTGCGCGCATCTTCACGTTGTGTTCATGATTGGGAGTTGGGACACTGATTTCTTCAAGAGCAAA
The DNA here is from genome assembly GCA_000325765.3 of Leersia perrieri. Lineage (NCBI taxonomy): Eukaryota > Viridiplantae > Streptophyta > Magnoliopsida > Poales > Poaceae > Leersia > Leersia perrieri. The sequence continues at coordinate 6,640,160 of CM002476.1, forward strand.
ATTTTGTTGTGCTTATAGTTAACCATAACTAGCTAGCTGACTAGTTCCCCCTGCATTGCTGTGTAATCCCGGTGCTCATGTGGCATGTGCGTTCTTCTGTTACGGCGTTCTTATCAGCGTTCCAAAGTGGCATTTCGTGATGAAATCACTTAAGACGTAATGATCATGTCATATATACTGCTTTCTTCCTTCGAGTTTTTTCTAATATAGGCCGCTTGGTACACATATTTTTTCTTCGCAATTCACGCAAAATAATTATTTGTTATAAACTGGAAATACTTAAAAAATCACTGTGATTTTAACAACTTAAAAAATCACTGTGATTTTAACAATGTTAGAATATACTGCCATAAAAAACTCACTGCATATGAGCTCAATAAGAGCTTAAAGTCAAACCACCTTCCTTCTGCTTTGTTTAGGCAAGTCAGATAGTCAGCTTTCACAGCAAGTGTGTTGCATTCTTGGTTAATACTCCTACTGTCCTGTGGTACATTCTTGTTTACTACTCCTACTCCTAATGTTGTGTACTTAGTGTCACATTCTTGCGTTCTAATACTGTTTCGAGTTGACACTCTCTGTGCAGTGCAGGAAATCGAGGAGAGAATAATATTAATATTCGATCTCTGGGCATGATTCAAGGGCCGTACCTAACGGTACATCTGAAATCGTTGATGCAATACGTTGCACAAAACCGCCAATTCTTGATATTCTCAGGAAAGCCATTTGATAATGCGTAGATGAATTTATTTATGCAGAATGCTATGTTTGTGAGTTAGGTAGAACATGCTCATGGCGGAAAACACGGCTGCTAGTAACCCGTGATGAACACCATCCACACCTAGCTAGTAGTAGTTCGTTGGGTACGGCTTGGTTTTAGAAATTTTTTATTTGCTTCCATGCAATGATGCAAGTGCCAATCACTCTGTGATGAGAGGTTTAAGGTCAATTACGCAAAGATTTTAGTATATGCAACAGCCTATGTACGTTACTGTATCGGATGTCTCAATATTTGAGAACCATTACCTTTCTGAAATAAATATTCGGGAACTACTGTTAGTTAGGATATGATGGTACGTAGACAAATTAACGGATTGGATGATGAGATAGCCTTTTGTTTTCTGAACTTGATACGGTTCTTTTGTTTATCCCACGGTTAAATGATAATTTAGATTGTGCAGTTTACAAGTTCTCCACCACCCATGTTTCCAGGTCTCATGAATCCTGAACGGGTGGATCAGATACAATCGTTTCATTTTTAATTTTAGGGCATTACTGATGTGCCACACATTCTTCTATGCACTTTGTTTTTTAACTATACCATTTTTAATTTTGAAACAAGTTAACAGGAGTAACATGCTAAACGTCCTTAAATCAAGGTAAGCTTAAAAGTCATAAGTTTCAGGTCAGAATCAGATAGATGAAAAAAAAATTCTCCTTCAGTTTTTCTAAACAGGTGAACGGCAAGACATTTGGCTACTTTTTCCTCCATCCAAGCGATTAGTGAGTCTATTTTTTTTTTAAAAAAGCTTTGCCCTTTTCAGCTCACCGTACCACGGTTTTAGAACCACAATTTCTCTAAAAACTTTATGTATTAGCATTAATCTACTTTCTACTTTATATAATATATGATACTTATTTCATCTCCATAAGCCATTGTACATTGTATACCCATTCATCATTAAAAACAGAGCCCCATGCTCATAAGCACAGTACATATTACAGATTTACAGAGTAGCGTTCGTCATTACAAAGATTCAGAGAATATAGGCCTGATAGGTTGGCCTAAAACATACAAATTGCTGATTTTGCGTTTTCATAATTAAAAAAATAATTTTTATATATAATTATTGAAGATGGATTATTTATAGTTTAAAATACAAAGTTAGAAAAAACTATAATAAAAAAATCTATAAAATCAATCTTAAAATTAAGTTTAAAAAATTAAATTTTGGCTTCGGATTATAATCCATAAGTGAGGGCTTATAATCCATATGGAAACAGAGGAGCTCCTTTTCAATGCATGAGTTTTACCAGAAGAAATTCCACTGGCATACAGTTAAATTGCTCCATATTATTATCCCCGCAAAAAAAAATGCTCCACATTATTATGCGTCGCAACGATAGCAAGGCCCAAGAGGTGTGACCTAACCTGGGAGAAATTCAGCCTAACAGAAACGCCGCTTTCCTTCATCTTGAAACAGGCTTTGAACTAATCCCAATATTCTAACTCTCTAAGCCCATAAAATCTGTACGACCGAATCAAGCCAATTCAGCCCAACAAGAAATCCCTCTCCAGGCCAACCTAGCTGAAGTTGACGTTGGACTGGTACGTGCACCCGAACTGCCAGTTCGCCGGCGCGACGTCGTACGCCGTCACGACACTCCCATCATCGGCCTGCACCCGGAACGACAGCGCCTGGCCCGTCAGGTACGCGCTGCTCTGCCAGTTCATCCCCCAATTCCGGCTCATCGCCAGCCACTCCGTCCCCGACGAGCCACCCCCCTTCACCCACGCCGCCGCCACGGCGCCGCTGCCGGCCACGTTGCTGATCAGCACGAGCTCGAAGTAGTCGTGCCCGCTCACGCCGAACCGGATGCCGCCCGTGCGGGCGCACGGCGTGCGGCGGTAGTTGACGGGGACGATGCCGGCGCGGTACACGGCGATCGTCTCCCACGCCGGCTGCGACATGTCGAAGTGGCGCCGCGGAGGGTTGCACCACCCGCCGGCGTCGCTCGGCTCGTTGTAGTTGGGCGGGCAGAAGTTGGTGGCCGTGACGGTGATTGATGGGCCCCCGGGTTTGCACCACTGTGTTGATGTCGTGTCGCAGGTGATGAGGTAGCATGCGCCGCACGACGCGCCGTCGCCGTATAGCGCTGTGCTCAGCGCCGTCGTTGACGTCCCGTACCCCGCGCTGTACATGTCTCCGTACCCGCACGACCCACCTGGCACACAAACACACAAATGCAACTTCAAATATACCCCCTCCGTCCAAAAATATGGCCGTTAGCTTTTTAAAACACGTTTAATCGTTGGTTTTATTAAAAAACTTTTATAAAAAATGTAAAACTATATGTATACACCTATTTAATAATAAATCAAAAGAATTACTATCTCCGTCTCAAAATATAAGTACTTATGTCTTTTTTGGAGAAATTAAGGTCGATGAAATGGAGGGTTGTGATTGGTTGAGAGGAGAGGGTAGGTGAGAGGGATGGTTGTGATTGGTGAAGATGGGATAGGTGGGTGTAGAGATAGTTGTATTTTGAGAAAATTTTGAATTGCCCAAGCGTCTTAATACATATGCAAAAAAATTCATTATTGGCCCACCATTGTTATATTTTGAGACGGATAGAGTAATAATTACGTAAAATTTTAAATAAGAGGAATGTTCAAACATACGTGTATAAAAAAAAATCAATATAATTCAATCGATCAAACTGAAACTGTTCGTCAGTTACCCACCCATGGTGCCGGACGCGTCGCTGCCGCCATAGAACGTGGCCGTCGCCGACGTCCACTGCTGAGCCGCCGCTTCGCCGAGGCGAGACGACGGCGCGCACAGGCTCAGCAACAAGAGGAAGGCGAACACCTTGATCTCCATCTTGCTGCTGATGAAACCTGAATTTTTTTCTCCCAAACTTGACGACTTGACCTGAAGATCAGCATTTCTCTTCTGCTACTTATATATAACCACGCAACGGCCGGCGAGACGACGGTTGACGACGAGAGGATCATTTGGATTACGCATACATGTGGCCTCACTGTTTTGTTCGATCAATCATGGTGGTCGTCAACTCGTCGTGGATCATCACGCATGGTCACATACTCACATATGCTGCTTCTGCAACTAGCTTGCTAATAAATAATAATCTTACACAGGATAGCTTATGTGAGGCAAATTAATGATTAATCAGTAGATTAAACTGATGAATCTTTCTGATTGATTTCGCAGCCAGCTGATTGTTCCTTGGAAGGGAGTTTCAGTGTTTCACCGGTGCAGATCACGGGCGGCCGTGGAATTGTACAGTTTCATACGATTAAGAATTTCAGTCCGTGACTCCGATGTTATTTTTGTATGGCCAAATGGGTCAGTAATGCGTCCCATGGATTCTTGGCAAATATGAATAGTGCCATAGTCTGGACGTGAATTGTCCAAGAAACTTGAGATTCAGATAAGCATAAGAGAAGTGCACGTTCAGAGTTTCAGAACTACTGTTACGAAAATGATTTCTTTCTCTCTGAAGAAGAGCCATATCTGAAGTACATATGAGACCTTCAGTAACCGGTTATCTTTTAATTTTGGTAACCAGCCCTTTGCACACAAATGCAAATTCACATGCTTCATTTAGCTTTCTGGCACTGCAACCTAAAATCTAGAAGTTCAGACATGCTGCAAGCCTGCAACTGTGATATGCTGATTCTTCAGAGTACTTCAGGTGTGTTATATTATCCTCAGCTAATACAAAAAATGTAACTGGAAGGCACGTTTACTTCAATCATTTGCTGAAGATAAGGAGTCTGTTATGATCCTCAGGCATTCCAGTGTTGTGGGAGCAGTAGACAGCCATGAAATTAATCAAACATGCAAGTGATCGAATCAAGCTGAGCTGTACCAGGCAGAAAAATGTAAACATTATTTCTCATATGATTTACAGATAGAATCTTCCTCATCTCACATCCAAAACAATTGAACTAATCATTAACAAATCATTCTCCACTGCAACTTATTACAACAACACAAAGGGTCACCAAGATGACATCAAATCATCGACAGGTAGATAGTGTTATCAAATCACAGACAAATTCAGTTCAAATTTGAAAATAAGTTCGCAATTAACTCTCGTCGTCGTCTAGGTCTTCTTGGGGGCAAACTTGGCCTTGATCTTGTCAACCTCCTCGCCGTCAATCTGGAACGCCGTGGCGAGCACCTCGTCGGGCAACTCCGGCGATGCGCCGAAGAGCGACACGGCGACGGACTGCGTGCCGGGGAGCTGGCTATTGAACGCGGAAATCACCGCGGCGGGTTTATCCCCAATGTTCCTCTGGAAGTGCACGAGGCCGCGGGGGAAGACGAAGACGTCGCCCTGGGAGATGGTCTTGGAGACGAGCTTGTTGGAGGTGGTGACGAAGCCGACGTCGAGGTCGCCGTAGAGGACGAAGACGAGCTCGGTGGCGCGCGGGTGGGTGTGGGGAGGGTTGAGGCCGCCCCCCGGGGCGTAGTCGATGCGGGAGAGGGAGACGCCGAGGGTGTTAAGGCCAGGGACCTTCTCGACGTTGGCGGCCGTGACGGCGGAGCCGGTGGTGGTGTTGGTGGCGGCGGGTTTGGCGAGCACGCCGGAGAAGAAGTCCTCCGCCGTCGCGTTCGCCTTGCACGGGAAACCGTTCACCTTCACCTCTGCAAACAACACACACAGTGGTTGTTAGTTGTTACGTACCTCGGTGAACAATAAGAAAACCATACAAATTTTATCCAAAAATTTACTCCATCCATCTCAAGTTTTAGGAATATCAAAGTCAAATATTTTAAACTTTAACTATTTAACTATTAAGAAAAACTCAAAATGAATGATCATATTAAAACAAGAGAAATTCTAACTAATGCCATCAACAAGCGTCTAATTCCCAGAAATACCATTGGCGAGGGATAAATTTTCTACAAATGTCATAGCACAAGCACCTGGTTCCCACTAATGCCACTACCATCACATGTCTATTAGAAAGCATCTGTTAAATATAGTAAAAAGACCATTGTACCCCTAGAAAAAAAGACAGCATATGTCGCATCTGTCTCAAATTTAATATGAATGTTTTTAAACAGTTAAACACTGCTTTTTTTTGAAAAATTTTGTATATAAAAGTTGTTTAAAAATTAAATTAATTCATTCTTAAGTTAATAGCTAAAACCTAAATAATCATATGCTAATGATGTTTTTTTTCGTTTCGTGTGGTCATTTTTGTTTCGGGCTCCTTTGATTTCAGGATTGTAAAAACAGAGTAATAGAAAAAATACAGGAATTTCGTAGGAACGCAAGTACAAAAAGGAGGATTACAAAACACATGAAAAACAAAAGATTTATGGAATTGTCGTTTGATAGGACCGCATGAAAAATGTAAGAATTGAAGGAGAGATAAACTTAGAGAAAATTTTCCAAAGATTGGAACTCTTGGAAAATTTTCTCCAAAATATATTTGCAATCAACCATTCCGTAGAAATTTTATAGGATTTGGAAGATTCCAATCCTTTTTTCGAAGGGCAATGTAGAAAAAAATTCTATATAATTTGAATCCTCTATTTTTTCTCCAAACTTACTTTGAATCAAAGAGGGCCGGAATGGAAACCAGTGCCGGGTAGAATAAGAAATCTGCATTTCTGCACATGGTCTGTACAGCTCCGTGTTCAGTAGGCAGGGGATTTTTTTTTTTTGAGAAATATTATCTTTTTAATGGAAAATTATAAACATAGAAGTCGAGTGGGGAAAATTGTAGAAATGGGGGCCTGCCGCCGCGTGGTCTGGCGGCAGGGCACCTACCGCCGCGTGGTCTGGCGGCAGGGCCCACCACGTTTGGCGGGAGGCGGATACCGCCAGACGGTATGGCGGTAGGGCCCTCCGTCTGCGCCGCTGCCGCTCGACGCCAATGGGGGGAGTCACGGGGGCGCGCGCTACCGCCAGACCGCTTGGCGGTAGGCTGGCGCTCAGCGATTTAAAGCAAGCAGCGCAGGACCAGTTCGCCGCTGCGTTTCTTCTTCTTCCTCTCCTCATCCCGAACTTCATCTCCTCATCCCGAGCAAGCTTCATCGAAGGAGGAGACGACGACGGGCGCGCTGTGTGGTGTTGAAGGGAGACGCAGCAGCTCGTGGAGTTGAAGGGAGGGATGTCGTGCTGTCTGGTGTAGAGGAGACATGAAGTTTGTGATAGATACTCCCATTAGCAGGTATTAAAATAGTTCGTTTAGTGGTTCATTTGATTACTGTTATTTTGAATTGTAAGCTAGTTATTTTTTGAGATATAGGGAGAGAATATTTGTATTAGATACAGTAGTAGTTAGTATAATTATATATAATTTTTTTAATGTTAGTTAGTTATTTTTTTAATCATTTCATGTAATGTACTTAGTATTAGACTTAGAACAAAACTAGTATAGTATGTTTGTTGCAATCAGATGTAGTGAGTACATAATTTTTTGACGATGGGAATAAGTTAGAAAATTACAGAATAGTTATATTATTTACCGTGAATCCATTTTAAGACATTGAAAATACATATTTGAATTTTTCAGTAGAGTCGACCGAGAGCACAATTA
>CM002476.1:6647562-6682057 GCA_000325765.3 Leersia perrieri
AAAGTATTTTAAGTGTAACTTATTAATTTTTATATTTATTTAAAATTAAAAAAATCAAAATCCTTACATTATGATACGGAAGGAGTACTATCCAATTTAACCAATTGTTCCGAGAATCTAAAAGGAGGCAAGAATGCATAGAGGGATAACGTGTTTTCAATTCAAGAAGAAAATGATTATCTAAAATTGAAATGAAACAGTGCACCTGTAGCTGTAGCACATATCCAACCATGAAAATGAGTTGGCGTTGGATTCGTCAACAAATACGAATATCGTGAACTCTAGCCTACGGAAGACATGACAAAAGCGTAGTACTACAGCAAGCCATATATCCGTACACAATGCGAAAACGATCAAGCTGCTATAGACATTCTACCCATCGATTAATGAATCAATCAATCAATAAAAGCCCCTGGGTTCTCAAAAAAAAAAAAAGGCCCTGACTGACTGTTTTGTACGTATTTCTTTTAAAAGAAGTTTTAAGAAAAAATGTCTCAAAAAAAAAAGTTTTAAGAAAATGAAACTAACTAAACACAGAGTAGCACCTCGAGTTTAATCTGAATTATTCTGAAACCCCGGCAGGCCGCTCCCGTTCAGCAAAATGCATTCATAGGTAGCAAGAACTGAAGAAGCGAAGATATATGATCACATCACATGCATGCGTAGGTAGCAGTCGAAACTTGTAATTTCCTCATGTGACTCAGTATCAGTGACACCTACTAATTAACTAATTTTAGAGTAGTACTAGTAACTAGTAAGCTAAGCATGTGTCGGCCAAGCAGCTATGGCTAACGAAGACGAAACTGCACTAAGAGCATGAACAATGGTCTAAACTAAACGGCTGTCATCTGCACATACCGGAGTTGAGGTCGGCGACGCAGATGTCCTGGAGGTAGTCAGGGTCGCCGGCGAGCGACGGCGCCGCGGCGAAAGTGAGCGCCACCGCCACCGCTACGACGACCAGAGACGACCACCACTGAGCTGGCCCAGCCATCATCGTGCTCTCTGCCCTTTTCTCTGCCTCAGTTGATGTGTGAGCACACGGAGATGATGAAGAATCCCGTGCTCCTTATAGCCGGTGAGACGAGGAGAAAAGATTGGGGTTTCTGGTGGCAAGCAGACTACCAGAGTGATTGATTGATCAGGTGTGTGTTTAGTGTGTGGGTCAATCAAGAGGACGGAATGGCTGGTGTGTGTGGGTGTATCCGTGTGTGTGCTTTGCAAGTACTTTCATGTCAAGCAAAGTGTGCGGATTAGATTTAGGGTTGGTGATTGGTCGCTAGGCAGTAGATTGATTGCTTAATTAATTACCAGGATTAACTGCATGGCAAGACAAATAGAACATCCTTCTATATGTGCTTCATGATCAGATGGCCCATTACTCTGCTGGTAACAGGGACTACTACTAACAGGCGTTGTCTGAATGGCCGTAGTGGTACACATGATGTGATGAAATTGAAACCGATGTTTCCTCTAATTAATCTTTATGGAAAGCTATGGTTTTCTACTACCTTGGTACACTAGGCACCCGTGGTGTAGAAAGAGCCAGGCAACGCACTCTAGTTTCCACTTCACCTCAATGGTTGGAGAGAAATGGCTCTCCATGAACAACACTGTTAGCTCACAAGTCACTAATCTTTCTTTCTGTCCGTGTCCTCCTTACGCTTAATGCTGCTCCTACTAGAAAATGCATACGTTTTCCTGTCGACATATTCTGAAGCAAAGACATCGTTTATCTGAAATGTACTATAAGCGGAGCCTATGATTTGCAGGACACGAATAATCACGTGCAATTTTCTAGTTGGTGCAGTGAAGGTAAAGGGAGTTACCATTTCCATTTTATAAATTTTCGTATGCGCATAGGTTTTAATAATAGAAATAGTTTACATATCCAGCCATTACCATGCACACATTTACAAATTCTAAAGTAAAACAAAAGATACCCCTCCATCCAACAATACAACAAGTCTGAGGGCCTGAGGCTATGAATCTGTTTTATAAATTCATATTCATAAAAAAACAACAAGAGCACTTAAGCTGCAAATGAAGATAATTAAGAGGCTTTACTAATTTTGATTTCCATTTGTATGGTCCAGTTATTGTAAATTAATGAATAAATTGCACTTTGCACCGGATAGAATGTATCTTATTTCACTTTACACTGGGTTTAAGCGCATACTTTCACTTTGCACCAAGGTGTCACAAAATAAAATTTACTTTGCACCGGGTTGTACCATATAATTCAAGGAAAATCTTATAAAATATATGAATAGAACTTAAAAAATAATTTGAATTTAGGCTAGACTTTACAAAGTTTGATTCATAATTTAAAAAGTTCATGAAAATTCTATAGATTTAATGGCCTCTTTATATGTTAATCCGGTGCAAGGTGAAACTTATTTTGATATAGCATGGTTTAAAAGTGAAAGTATGCGCTAAATCCGGTGCAAAGTGAAACTAGGTATTTTTTAACTGGTGCAAGGTGTAATTTACTCTAAATTAATCTTCTGTCATAAAAGTGAATATGATTGACCAAGTAGATCTCTGAGACCTAACGCAAGAACGAAAGGGCAATCTTTAATCTTTATTAAAGAAAAGCAAACTAAACTAAATTGGACATCAAGATAGCTAAAAAGGCAACATCCTACCTACTTCAGAGAAAATCCTCTCTAAACCTACCTTGATAGATGCAAAGTCTCCCCAAATGCAATGACTGATGGTCCTAGAGCTGAACAATGGATGAGCCATCCAACGGATATTCTGGTTGGGCTGCAATGATTCGGTCATCAGTTTGTATGGAACATCATCGGCCTCTGGTCATTTTATCACAAATTCAATTTGTTACACTCGTGTTTCATAACTGGACTGAAAATCAGCCATAGCTTACCGTGAAAAGGAAGACGAACAACGTGAAAATAATTTTCTTCCGTTTTTCTTGTTTTTTCGCCGAACCGGCCAATAGTATCGAGGAATGCCACCAATTGAGCTTATGATTGTATCCCTGCCTAGGTCAACTCGAAAGAAATGCTACAAGGTTTTTCTTCATCGGATAATACATAAATAATCAGTTTGCTAGTTAACATGGGCTAATATTCATTACTAGCTTACTTTATTTTATTTTTATGCCCGCTCAATTAAGTTTTTTTTAATTTTGTTCCAATAAAGTATTCAAGGGTTTGATCAACCAGTAGCGATGAAAAATCGACTGATTAAGCTCCTGCTTCCCAACATGTTCACAGCTTCTGACGATTTCCATTGCCATTAATTTATGTGCAGTGTTCATCTCACCCTGACAAGTGACAACTTATTTCTCTTAATGCTTAAATAACGTTGAAACTAGAATAAGGTATCATGACATTCAAAACAAATATGCGATGCACAGATCTATAAATTGCTTAATATAAAAAGTTGGTATGTTTGAAAATATGATATCCATTGACAAATAGGCCGAAGCACAACAGAATTGTAACGCCATATGTAAACAATGTTTTAGTCTATGCTGGCATTTGGTACAGAGTAACAGATATAAATAGCTGTGCGATGAATTATCCTCAATCCTTGGAAAATACAACATTTCTTTTCATATCTATGGAAGCATCAAATACATCATCTCCTTCCCTGCAATCCACAAATAATGAGCTGCTTTGAATAATGATTCCACCAGAACACTTCCTGAGCAGGTCAGTTGATGTTCATATCCTCTGCACCAGCACCATCTCCATCTGCATGTTGTGAACAGATGGTACCATGGTAAGTGAAGTTACATAACTTATACACAGGTGTTTCTGAGACCATCAGGCAAAACCAAAAATGGATGCATACCCTCGTTTTCTGATGAGGTGTTAATCAAGCGCCTGGAACGCTGTTGCTGTTGTCGTGTTGGCTGAAATAAGAGCAATGCAAATGCAATTATTTTGTGTTGAAAACAGTGTTGACGCTTGGAACTGAGGAGCTATTAAAGCAAACGTCGTACTCATTTCAGGTGCTAGATATGGACATGTATACAAAAAAGTAATACCTGCAACTTTGGCCTAAGTGCCTCAAGAGGTCCTTTGGGTTTTGCAACGCCTTGCTGTCCAGACTGAAGAGCCAAAATGTGAGAATATCAGTTTATTTGATTGTGGAACTCAATTTGCACTCCAGAATAAAATTGATGCCAAAGAAAAAGGTGATACCTTTCCCAGAGCCCAGTCAGCAGAATCAAAATAGGCACGTTCATGATCCTTCAATTACAGAGAGAAATTTAATTGCAAAGAACTACTAATGGTTTTGCACATATAAATAAGGTATGCGAACTTATTACCTTTGAGATGAGTGGTGGTTTTTTTGGCATTAGTCCTCCAAATTTCTTTTTGATGGCTTGTTCCTGTGGAAAGGAGTGGATGATGTGGTCAATAAAACTGGCCATGCTAGTTATTTAGGATAATGTTGATATCCATTGCATTTACAGGGACTCAGGTGTGGCAATGAAAATATGAAATTGTTGTATAAGACCTAGTCAAGGAAATAACCTGTTCTTGAGCTGAGGGCATGGGATTATCTGCACTTTGGTCCATAGGGTCAGGATTTCCAACAGTTTCAGGTCCAGCAACATTGGTGTCCTTCATATCCGACATGATGCTAAAAACAAGAAATATTGTTGTCAAAATGCATAAGATAAAAGGCGTCAATAGCATAATAGAACATATTGAAGGCATGATCTTGGGAAACAGAACTCAAAAGAAAAATGAACCAGAAACCGAGGGAAGCAACTATTGCCCAATTTCAACGCAGTTCAATTCAGCATCTTCAAATAACTGGTGCTTTTGAACATAACCAGGGAAGTAATGTTGGCAATCAATTATTAATCTGTCCCCCACCCTTTTACAGTTTTAACTTATCTATACCATCTATAAAAGAATCCAATGGTGGTGGCAGTGAATCTGCCACCACCAACTCTAACTCTGATGTGTGGGCCCCATGAACAGCCAATGGACATAGTGACTTATTCAGTGCATCGTCAATGTCGCAGCCACACTTTTGCACGGCAGCATGAGGCAGACTAGGCTGGCACTTGTGCCACTAAGGCCTTGTTTAGTTGATGAAAATATTTTGGCGAAAACATCACATCAAACGTTTAACCGGATGTCGGGAGAGGTTTTCGGACACGAATGAAAAAACTAATTTCATGGCTGGTCTGGAAACCGCAAGACGAATTTTTTAAGCCTAATTAAGCCATCATTAGCACATGTAGGTTACTGTATCACTTATGGCTAATCATGACCTAATTAGGCTTAAAAGATTCGTCTCGTCGTTTACAGCCTAACGGTGTAATTAGTTTTATTTTTTATCTATATTTAATGCTTCGTGCATGTGTCCAATAATTTGATGTGATGTTTTCGGGAACTAAACAGGGCCTGAACATTGCAATGCTTCAAATAAATTTTTCGCTAGACCAGTACTCACATAAAAACAAGAAATTTGGACAGTAAAATTATGTGCTAGCTATGATATTTTTTAAGGTGTGCTAGAACATTAAAAAATATATATGTCCACCATTTTTTTCTTTATGGTACTAAATTAACAAAATATGATACTTGAAGAATATTATGTTCAACTTTCTCATTAGAACCAACTATGTGGCTTAGCAGTTAACTCATAATTAGAAATCGAGATTTCGCACGCATGGCTAAAAGAATTGCATGATTGTGATTCTTGTAATAAAATTCCGTTGCAACGCACGGGTATTTAGCAAGTTATTAAAAAACCAAATAACCATAAAAGTGGACTATGATGAAAACCCATATTACCACTAATGGAGCATCCACGACACGATTAATGCAATTACAACACAAAGAGCCTAAGTAAAATATTTCCAATTCGATCAGAGTTTATGAACTGAAACAGACTTTGTAAATGCATTGCAGAGTACAGTAACAACAATCTCGGTTACCATACTAGCACTTCCCCAATGGTGGTGGATGCTGGCGGTGAGTCTACCTTTCATCCATCAACCACAGTCACATAGGTTGTGCAACCAGCCAACAACCAACCAAGCCAGCGGATGCCAAAACTCACAAGAAGGGAAAAGGTACGTCTCTGATCGAATACGGAAACTTCCACGCGACTAGGGAAGCAGCAGACATGGGCGGATCTAACGTGGGACATGGAAAATTTTTGAAAGAACGAGTGTTATTAGGTTTAAGGTTAGGGCAAATTAAGAGACCCAAACTTTTTTGAATGAATGACTGTTATTAGGTTTAAGGTTAGGGCAAATTAAGAGAAAAGCTTCCATCCAGATCTAGAAGAGCAAACCCAACAGATACGCTATCTCGTCATCCATCGAGAGAATAGCAGTTTGGGAAACAGAAACACGGTCCAGCATCGCGTCCGGATCGATCTCCCGCCCTCATCCTGCTATCGTCGCCGGCCGGATTTGAACAAGTGGAGGTGGAGAGGGGCATACCGCTGGCGAATCGAGTTGTCGTCGCCGGCAGATCCACTCCGCCCGTAGCACCGCCCTCTGGCCGTGCGCCGGACCGCGACTCCCTGGATTCGTCTCTCTATGCTGCCGCCCAGCCTCTTCGTTCGTGCTCTCCCGGCCGAGAGAGTACCACGAATAGAAGAGAGAGAAAGTGAGGGGAACGATGGACTAGATGAGTTTTTTTTTTTTAAGAGTCCACTCAGCTGAAAAGAGAAAATAGCAAGGGAAAAAAGAAATACAAGAAAAGATGAAAAAGTGGTGTGGAATAAAGAAATTCGCACTTCCATTAGATGGTATTTTTTCAAAGACTAAATATAATAAAAAAACTCCATAGAAAAGGAAAAAGTGAACCAAAAAAGTGAGGACAACATAGTAGTGGAGAGGTTGAGCTTCGTCTACTCCCTTTCCTTTTCGTCCTAGTTAAAACACATTTCTGGATCTATGTCCAGATTCAAACCTAGAAATACATTTATTTAGGGGCTGAGGGAGTATTCTTTTTCTTGCTGTAAAATTTACTGCACTTTCATTTACCTATATTGCTATATGTTGAAAAATTGAATTGTTGGCCAGTTGAAAGATATTATAAAATATAGGATAGAGGATCTCGATGATTTGCTGAAATACAATATGATACGGAGGTGGGATCTTTTTTGATGGTCATCCAAATGATAATATGGAGGATGCAATTTGGATAAGCTGTTGGGTTTGCTCTAACAGATCAGAAAGAGGAGGATTGTATTGATTGATGCTCACCGGCGGAAGCGGGGGACGACACCCCTGCTCAATTCTCCTCGCGACAAAGATTGATCGATGGGCGGCGGTGGCGGGCGTGGAGAAGCGCACGGCGGGTGTAGCCCGTAGCCCCCTTCCCTATGGTTTTCTTATCCCTCCTGCCGTTTTTCCACCTTCCCCAAAATTTTACTCTTCGTTTCTTCGTTTTTTCTTTTAGGAGATTGTTGTTTAATATAAGAGTAAATTGCATTGTAGGTACAACAAGTTGTCAAGTGGGTGCAATTTAGTACGCGATCTTACAAAATGCTCATTTTGGTGCACTAACATGTATATTGTGTGCACAACAAGACCAAAATAACATCGAAGGCATATTATATCAATTTAAATGCTTATTAAGATATGGCGTGCACATATGAATAAAGATTAGACACTATATATTTGTATAACAATGTACTTGGTATTTACTTTTATTATTATTTTTTAAACCCTTACATAATTTTCTGATATTTTATAAGTTTTTCTCTACCCAAATGTTATACTTATTTCTATCCATTACCAAATAGACGTATATCGAGACGACATCTTTCACATACATGCTTACAAGCATAAAGTAGTATCTAATCAGCATTTAAACCAACGAAATTAGTCATATCATGCAATTTTGTCCTTGGTACGCACGTACTAGACAAGTTTGTGTATTCAAACGAGCATTTTACAAGTTCGTGCACTAGATCGTACCCATCTAACAAGTTTGTGTACTGCCAACGCAATTTACTCTTAATATAATATCTATAGAAAAAAATTACACTACTAGGTTTTTACCCTATTGCCACAGTGATCATTGCAACAATGCAAATATAGTTGTAATAGATATGTGTTATTGCCACTATTTTGTAAAATAGTTGCAATATATAGAGAATATTACCACGAATATGTTGCGCTGTGATAATTTTAATTTTCGTTGCAATAGATAGTTGCTATTGCCACCATCACGCAAAATGGTTGCAATAGGTGGACAATATTTCAACGAATATCTTGTGTTGTAATAATCTTGATTTTCGTTGCAATAGTTCGGGTTTTATTGCCACCATTGTACGACAATGTTGCATTATGTGGACAATATTGACATAAATATATTATGTTGCGATAACCCTTATTTTCGTTGCAATATATAGGTGTTATTGCCACCATTTTAAGAAATGGTTGCAATATGTTGATAATATTGCCACAAATATTTTTTTTTGGAATAATCATATATTTTTCTTGCAATAGCTACTTGTGCGGATGGTGGAGGAGCTCGTAATCATATATAGTTAAATAAAAAGTACGAGAAGATTTGTATGTATGAGCTCATAGCCTAATGGTGAGGTTGTTGCTTGAAGAGAGGAATGTCCTGGGTTCGAATCCCATAGTCTACAATATTGCAAAATTAGCAAAAAAAAATTGAGGAAGCATGGCTAGTGACATATAAACATTACTAAAAGCTTGAAAAATTTCAAAATATTTTTTGGCTTTTATTTGAATTTTTGACTCATCATATATGGATCTTATTTGGTGATAATTTTGTTGAAAGTGATGCCTAATGCAACGTCTTATGGTGTGGCAATAGGTCTTATTGCCACGATATTAGACATGGCAAGATATGCAATTGCAACAGTGATCATTTCGTGGCAACTAAATACTATTGCCACCAAACATAAAAAATCGTTGCAATGGACCTATTGCAACATATATACTTGTCACGGCTCCCAACAACAGTGTCATAGTTGCTATTGGTACGTATTGCAACTATTTTGGTTCTCTTGCCATGTTTTTGCGTCGTTGCAACAGACCGAATATCTACTAGCGTTACTTCCAAACATATTTATATTACCCATACAAAACTTCGGGTTGTATAAAGTTTTGGTCGTACAAACTTTGTGGTGTATAAAGTTTGGGTGTACACATATAAAAAACTGGATGGAACCAAAATAAAACGATGAAAAAAGAACCGAGTAAAAATAGAAGGAGAAACAAAGAAAAAAACAGATGGACAAAAAAACAAAAAAGAAAACATAAAGAAAAAAAGAAAAAGAAGACGTGTCGTCCAACGAACACTATGTACCCCACCCCTGCCCATCACGCTCCTCTCCATCACAAGCCACGTGGAATGCAACGAACATACTAACTTGCGGAAGTCGATGTCGAGGCACCAGCGGCACATGGTGATGCCGGAGCGTCTCTCTAAATTTCTTCACATCATTTCTTTTTTAACATGTTTTATTGTGATCAAATATATACTCCATTCGTTTTGTATTATAAATCATTTCGACCAAATTTAAAGCCAAATTGCTTTGAGTTTGACTAAATATATAGAGAAAAATAGTAACTTTTTATACACTAGACAAAATATTATGAAAGTATGTTTAATTATATATTTAATGAAGCAATTTTGGTGATGTAAATAAATTGGTACATTCATCCATATATGGTCAAAGTCGAAGCAGTATGACTTTTATCAAAGTAGGGAGGAAGTATTTCCTCAAAAAGATCATACTTGTTCTTTCGTATAATATAATTGACATTTTTCCTTAATCTTCTTCTTCCTCGATATAACATTAATGACGGAAAAAATATTATCCTAAAAGTTAAACATTATAATAGGAATATATATGTGTATGTCCAATAGTAAAATATAATATCTATCTTTTTTGAAGTTGTGAGATCTTTATTCCTTAAGGATAAACATATTTTAAGTGTTCTACGGTAATAAAATTTGTAGATAAAACTCTATATATACATATAAATATCTATATTTTTAAGGATAAACTAACAATGACATTTGTAATGAATCTAATGACCATATAATACATTATAAGTATTGATCACTTAGACAAATCCGCAATAGCTACAACTTAACCCATAATCGTGTGTAACGTATTGGTTCGCTAGACGGTTGGATACCATGAGATCAAATGGAATAAATAACATTTTCATTACAGTTGATCCTTTCACTAAATTCACTTCGTTGAGTAAATCATAGACATCATATCATAACAAATATTCCATTCTGCATTGACTTTAGTCGGCAATGTATGTGCTATTGTGTTAATATGTCTAAGAAAATCTTGGTTGTTGCTAGTGTTGACACCAGAATTTGGAAAATTGCCAAATTTGGTAGATTCTTTACTGGATTCGGTCAAACAACAAGCCGATGGAAAGAAGAGGCCGAAATCAGGAAGGAATCGTGAAGACCACGGATTGGCAGTTTAATTCTACCTATTAATTAGGCATGTTTTAGATATTTCCTTATGTAATTAGGAAGGTTTGTAAGTTTCCTTTCTTGTAACGGCTGCACATAGCAAGCCGATCGAGTCGTGTCCTACTAGGACTCAGTTGACCCAAGGATATAAAATTATATGCCAGGGGTCCCTGTAATTTTTATCTCTCGATCAATATACTATACTTTCGGCGCATCGCCATCCTCATCTCTAAGGTTTTTGCCAAACCGGCGGAACTTGGCACCTGACGCGGGGCTGCATCGGTTCAGTTCGATCTCCGGCGAAGGGGTAAGTCCTACGTTCCGCCGGCCCTAGTGAATCTATCGGCTACGTTGGTGTTGTTCAAGGCTGCATCGTTTCGACCTCTTGGATCGCTCTGGTTTGGTTGATATATTTGCCTACCCGATATTTCAATTCTATTTCTAATTGCATTGTGTTTAGAGACACATCGGTTTAGTTGGAACTGTCTCGGTTAGGTCTGATCTTCTGTCTTAGCCGATATTTCTCTACAATCATAATGCTGTTTTAAATAGATTTGTTATGTCCATCACTATACATGTTGTCGGTTGGTTCACTTAGATCGGTTAGCAATAGTCTTGACGCAAGCTGTCTCGACCCCGCTCGATCCTTCGGGCTAAGGCTAGAGCTGATCGGTTTAGCTGCATCGGCTGTCGGTGTGTGTAGTTTCATCGGAGGGTTAGCCGATGAGTTATCCTATGACTAGATCTAAGTCCTGTATCAGCTTCTCATGCCATATCCTTTATTTTGCCGATACTATTTTTGATCTCACTTGTCTATTTGATTACTTGGATCTATGTCTAACATATAGCCGATTGTTCTTCAATATCTTATCGACATCGGCTTGCAGCACATCGGATCGGCTTGACAGCCGATCGGCTTCCGGACATCATCATCCACATCAATCGGAGGCACCACAATACATTGGCTTGATAGCCAATCAACTGCCTGATGATCAACGTTCAACTATCTTGTCGGTTGCAGGATTAAACTGACTGGCACGCCCGCATCCTCAACATTTAGGACCTGCACTGGAGCCAAGCAGATCTCACAGGCCTTTGTGTAACACGCAGTCAAAATTTTGCGTCAACAGCTAGATATTAACGAAAAAATTGTTTGCAACAACCTAGCAAGTCGTAAAATAGACCAAATTATAAAAAAAGTTTCCCGTTACAACGTAAGGGCATTTTTGCTAGTAAGCTAAAAAAGCTAGGTATTACTTGGTCTATTAGGATCGTCATTTGATATCTTCCTTTGGTTGCCACTTGGTATTCAATCACAACAAATCACTTGAACTAAATGAATGCGCTTCTATTACAGAAATCACATCGTTTCTTTTCTTTAGTACTACCTCCCGCCCCAAAATAAAGCTATTTCAGATATAGCTATATTTTGAGACAGATGTATAGCATTACCGTGCTTCCCATTTTCTGCAATCATTGCATATGCTCAAATTTTAAGATTAAGAAGATATGCCGCAGTAGCAATTACTCCATACAATCCAGAAATAATAAAAGATGATAATACCAACTGTTTTGGAGTTCAAATTGATCAAGCCTTTCTGATCAAATAAATTAACTGCAATGAAACTGGGGACCTTACTGTATGATACCAGAAAAAGAAAATCCCTATTCCACGCAATTTTGGTTTTAGCATCCAATTAATGTGGCCTAATAAGCTCACTTCTTGGTATGGAGGGCAACACAAGCTAACTGTTCCATTCGATCTATCAAAAGTTGAAAACTAGTGCCACTGCCAAACTAACCGATTCCCAAGGGTTTATGCCCAATAGCGTTAAGGAACATCACAACTTGCTCTTCAACAAACATGTATTGTATCTCAAAGCAAGCTACATCCCATCAAAGATTTTATTATTTTAACACAAACAGAAGAAAGGAGCTCTAGTAAACCTCAACAATTTTTTTTGGAGTCATCATTGTAAATCTTAGTGTTTAGCACGGGCGGATCTAACGTAGGACAAACTTTTTGGAACTAAAGAACTGCTAATAGTCTCCCTTAAGGTAAATTAAGCCAGATCTACCAGAGAACCTAGGGTTAATACAAATTCCAGAAAAAAAAAGCGGGTGGATAGAGAGTGATGAGGAGGAGGTGGCTGAGTAACGGGTAGGATGGATGCTCACCGGCGAGGATGCGGCGGAAACATCAGGACGACGGCGCCCCTGCTCGCAGGAGATCAGCGCAAGGCGGCGGCCGGCCGAAGTGGGGATGATCGCGGGAGATCGGCGCAAACAGCGGCCGGCCGAAGTCGTGAGGTGACGAGAAGGGATCACGGCCTCACGGGAGCTGACACCGAGAATTTACTCGAGGCACAATTATCCCCTCACGGCTCACCGCCGAACCCCACCATACACACAAAAACAGAAAAAACAGAAAACATAAACAAAGAAAAAATAAAAACAAAAACAAAAAAAACGCGAGGTTGACTAACCCCGGTATCTCGGTGTTTCGGTTGAACTCTGATCATTAATGTGGATTGCTGCGAGTAATATAAAAGAAAGATATAAATTTATTGGAGCACTTATTATAATTTGGAGTCTAGATTATTATAATTTAATAAGATCATTTTGGTAAAACTTTTTCTAGATTATTGGGCGAAAAATTGCACACCATGGCACCCCACACCCTTTAGACTTACAAATCCAACGATCCAGCCTTTAATAATCTAGAAAATAAACAACTTATAGTCATCCAGTTTAAGAGTAATTTGGTTGGATGATATAGATTACAATAATCTCAATTGAAAGAAACATGGCCTAAGACTCAACAAAATAATATTGAAAAATCTATTTCATGTGCATGTACTTTTTTACTAGCGAGCAAACCATGCGCATGCTTGAGCCCTTTGATCAGGATCCAACAACTGCGATGTGCCCTTAGTTTTTGTCATTAGATTTTGATAGCACCATTAGGTCTTAATGGTGGTAGTAAAGATTTAACGATGTTTCGTTAGGGATCCGTCGACATCATCGTTTTTCTTTGGCAGTGTCATCGTCTTCTTCGACGATGGCAACGGCGAATTAAGACCACTATTTTAAAGTTTTGAGGGTGGACGTAGAGGAAGAGAAAGGCTTTGCGGTGGGGAAGAGGGGATTTCTTTGAGCTTAGAGTGTTGTCCTTGGACGGAGGCGAGGCTGCGGGGGCACCGAGGAGGAGAGAGAAGAGTGTGAGGGCTTTTGTGTTCATGGCGCCAATGATTAGTGGTTGTTTGCTATCCGATCTATATATATGCTTGTTAATTGTTATTGTAAAGTCTATTGTGAGAAGAGACATACATCTGCTAATTGATCGGGCATGGTCGCACGACAGTAAATTGGTTAAAACTTTTGATTTTCACAACCTGCAAAGAAGGTTCAGTGCAAAATTATATATCCTCGAGTATGTTTCTTCTTTTTTTTTTTTGGCCAACCTGCCCAAATTAAGGCGAAATGCAACTGATTGGGCTCATTCTAATTCTCCAACTGGCCCAGCCCATAAGAAATGCATAAGGCAGGTTGTGATCAGCAGCTAGCTCATCAGAAATCAACTTGCTACTTTTTGGAGTGAAGTGCATAAGCGGTCTCTAAACTTGCGTGGGTGTGTCATCTAGGTTCCCAAACTCTCAAAACGCGTTTTCAGGTCCCTAAACTTGCATGGGTGTGTCATCTAGATCCCCAAACTCTCATAACGTCTTTTCAGGTCTCTAAACTTGTATGGATGTGTTATCTAGATCCATGAGCTTATGTAGTGTGTCATAAAGGTCCAAACGGTCTCCGAACCCGTTTCGTGTGATGACATGACATGCCACGTGGCATCTACGAGTACTTAGGGTCACTAGAAGAAATAAAAAAATAATTGCGGGACCCATATGTCAGTCGCATGGACCAAATTTTTTGTTACCACCCTCAAATCCCCCCTCCCCCCACCCCGCGTTGCTGCCACCCTCACTCCCCAATCCGGTAGTAGCAGGCTAGGAGACCATGGAAGACACCGAGAAGAGAGAGAGGGAGGGAATTGATTTTCTTTTTTTATTTTGTCTATGTGACTAACATATGGGTCTGACAATTATTTTTTATTTTTTATTTCTTTTTTGTGACCGTAAGTATATGTAGGTGTCACTCATCACGTGAAACGGTTTTAGAGACTATTTGGACCTATATGATATACTATATAAGTTCAAGGATCTAGATGACACACCCATACAAGTTAGTTTAGGGACCTGAAAATACGTTATGAGAGTTCGTGGACCTAGATGACACACCCATACAAGTTCAGGGACTTGAAACATGTTTTGAGAGTTCGGGGATCTATATGACACATCCACAAAAGTTTATGGACCGTCCATACACTTCACTCTACTTTTTGCCAGCACATACCGCTAGCTGTTTGTGTTACTTTTTCTCCCTTTTTTATTTGTAGTGCCAGCTCAACTAGCATATTCTTTCCTGGCAAAAACATTGCATATGTCTTGGTCATAAACTAAAAAAAAAAGGGGGTTAAGTGCCTAAGTATATAGTACTTCCTTGTACTCCGGCCTACGGATAGATACATTTGCACTTGCCAAATGAAATATTGGTTTAGTCACCTGCAATGTACCATGGAGTCATCGACTAGACCCTGCCTCCCAACTTGTTGATCACTCACAGCTTCTGACCAGTTCAATTTACAAATGCAATTATCTCTAGAGGCTCATGCATGATCTCTCTTAATAACACAAATGCCACATCTAGCTATGTGGTCATCGAAATATTATTGGCCCAATGACAGGAACTATCAGCTCTTGTTGTTGTTGACATTTCCTTGGTCAACTGCAGATCGAATTCATCACACGGTGTCTCCTTTTTTTTTTTTTCTCCTCCCTGTTTTGTTTTCTTCCTATCACATGCTGCCGCGAAGATCAACTGCGCGTTTTCCGAAAGCAATGGATGATCGCATCTAGAACACTTGGCTCTAGGAGAATTCCGGCCAATATTCCGCGCATTCTGCGTACAGTGTGTTGTTTCTTGGCAGCTATTATTGTTAGAGTTTGTTATGGAATGCCATCAATCCCGGTGATCCCCTTCCTATTCTTCCGATATTATTCTATAAGTCAGTTAGAGATATTAAGGGGGCTTGCCAATATATGTATTTAATCTACATCAATAAAGTTCATTGCGTGATTCCTATATATCCGCTCTCAATTATTCCCACCACCTGCGGCGAAGCAAGACGCCGTATCGATCACTGCGTGCAGTATTTCGTCTGGCTGGTCACCACCAAAGATGTTGGATAGCGGATCGTCTCAACAAAACGAGACTACCATACCCGGCATGCTACGCCTTGTGTGACCAGATGGAAGAAAGCATCGACTGTATCCTGGTGTCGTCCCCAGAATCATCACAGTTTTGGATGCTAATCCTCAGCACCATCGGCCTGCCGAGCTTCGCCTCGGTGGCCATGGCCTCTTTCACCGTCTGGACGTCTGGTGGAACGCATATCGAGAAAGGCTTCTCAAGCAACACCGATGCTGTTTTGACACGATCACCACTCTCATCGCGTGCTGCATCTGAAAGGAACGAAACAACAATGTCTTCAACAACATCTCCAGTACGTGATCAAAGATGGCACGGGCAACCGCCGACGAAGAAGCCCTTTGGTGGTAGGCAGGACGTACTGTTCCTAGTTTGGTTTTTAAAAAAAGGAGGGTAGCAAAACTAATGCCGCAAGACATCGCTCAAGCCAAAAACATGTTTTTTTTTTGTTTTGAACAATTCTTTATAAAATCACCACAACCTTAATACAATGATAAGCGCTCCTAGCGTAGTCCAGAGAAAAGATGCATGTACTGCAACCATCGCTTCATCATTCATGAATTATGTTTCTCAGCTCAGTCCACTGGAGACAGCATGCATACTTGTAGTATGCATTAAATTCCATAAGCAATTATGTGTGTAACTATGTGCAATCTTAAAAAATCGTTGGGCAGTGAATCTCACCTACTTCAACAATGAAAACTGATCTTTTAATTAACTCACATCCTGATGATTACTGAATAATGCTTGTTTCTTTAATATGGGAAGTTGGTCGCCTCTACGAGTTGGTGACCTCGTGCCTTTTCAAGTAAATGCAGTTTATTCTAAAGAGAAACCAAACAAATCCAAGACGAGTATACGCCGGAATTGCTACTTATTGAAACAGGGTATTATATATGAAATGTCCAAACAAACATAAGGATAATATATGGATCAGTATTACGAGCCAGCCAATGGATAGTAATAACTGGGTTGCAATGATTTGATCGGTGGTTTGCCTTGAACATCATCGGCCTGGTCGTTGATCATCATAGATTCCGCCTGTCATATTCGACGAGTTCCATAATTATACTTAAAATTACCGTAGATTCTTATGCAAAAATCATCACCCTTATTTCTCTCTTTTTTGCTGAAACCAAGACAAACTATAACAAGAGCTGAACAATACTATACGGCAGATTATAATCAGCATCACATCAATAATTAACTTGCTAAAATTGGATTGAGGAGTGCTGCTTTATTTTTCAAATTTTATATCACATGAATAATCAACTTGCTTATTAAGATTGGACTGAGTATAGCTGTTTTTTTTAAAAAAAAAAAACCAGTAACCACCTCAACTAGCATATTCCCTTTCTGACAAAAAGAATGCATATCCCTTGGTCAATGGGAGCCTAGTGCCTAAGTATGTTCTCTTTCTTTAAGCTTAAGTATATCCTTTCTTGTGCCATGGTATACATTCGCATTTCTCTAATGAAATACTAATGGTATGTTCTGCCAGGTACAGAAAGTACAGTACCAAATTAACGTAATCAAACTCCTTCCACCCAACTTTCTTGTCGATCGATCTCATGGGCTCCACTGCCATGGGGGCATGTCAATTGTCAAGCTGCCCTGCATTTCGTTTTTTTTATTTAAAAACAAAAAAAAAACCCTGCTCTGCATGCAATGGAGAATAGACACGCAGGAATAGATAAGCTGTCAAGCAGCAAAACTTTATTAATTAATTGATGAGTTTTTATTAAGTAGTAGTACTATTCTTACGTCAGAAAAAAAAAACAGCTTCTGACGATTCTTATGTCAGGAAGAAAAATGCTTCTGACCATTTCAAATGCAATTTTTTTAGAGGCTCGTATATGATCGATCTCTTAGTAACCACACGAACGTCAGTAGTACGTCACAGATATGTGCTCATCTCTTCTTATTGCTGACATTTTCTTAGTCAACTGCAGATGGAGTTCTTCATAAGGCACCTCGTTTTTTACTTATCGCATGCGCCCCTAAACTGAAGATCAACTGCGTTGGCATCCTCTTGTTTTTCTGAATCAGTGGATGAGATCCCATCTAGAACAGTTCATAATTGCCAGTGTTTTGTACAAAACAAGCAGACTAAGACCCATAGCTAGGCTGGATGCGTCTGACTATAAGCACTCTAATAGTAGTCTACTTAGCTCGCTAATCAGGCATGCATGCAGTCAGGCACCACCTTGTCATATTTCCTCCTATAATTAACAACCCGACATGACTGATTGCAATTTTTTCAGAATTAGTGGTGTGCTTTGAAGGGGCAAAGTCCTAGCCCACTTTGCATTATATATTGTTGCTACTTGAGTTGACTTGTTGGGTCGCTATTGTATAAAATGGTATTCACACTTTTGGAGTTGAAGGTACGAGCAGCCAGTGACAAGAACAAACGTCCCTTTCTCCGGTTAGTTACACAGAATTTCTGTCGACCTTTAGACGATCTCAAATCCTCAAGGGTGACATAGCTCATAGCGACAATGTCTAAGGTTTGATCTTTCATCCCTGCGTCAATTTGCCAAAGAGAATTAATCAGTGTGATAACAACAAGTTCTAGGTAGATTAAATGCTTCCAAAGCCATCCATTTCTCTGACCGTTCGTTCATGCTTCACTGTATCCTGTGATTTCATATGCAGAAAACGGTGATCAAAGCTGATCTCATTGGCGCCAAATGCAAGGTCGGAATCCTGCAGGCTGTCTCCAACCTACAGGGTAACTAACTAAGAGCTCGATCGATCAAGCACACGAAAAAATTCACAAATTCCATAGAGAATTTTGACAAATTATTACAAATGCAGGGGTTAAGTCGATGGACATCGACGAGGAGAACTGCACGCTGACGGTGCTGGGCCCAGTCGACCCGGTGAAGATCGTGCACGAGCTCAAGAAGAAGTGCTTCGCTGCGGCGGTCGTCAGCGTCGAGGACGATAAGCCCAAGGAACCGGCTCCGCCGCCGGCGCCGGAGCCGGAGCCGGAAAAATGCCCGTGCCAATGCCAGAATGGGTGCGTGTGCGTGAAGGTGTGCCAGCCAAGCTGCTGCCACAGCCCATGCGTTTTGCCGGATTGCTACTTCTACAAAGCTTACAGCTACAAGCCAGAGCCCTCGTATGGCGTCGGCTATCACATAGAGTCTGGAGGACACTGCACAATTCAGTAGCATAGATCCATCCAAGTCCAAGATCTGGTTACAGTTCCATGCAGTATAGTTTAATTTCACTACTTGGATATTTGATATGTGTTTCTGTAATTTGGTTCATGTTCACCCTTGGATTGTACACATGCTGTACTTCATTCTTTTTCGTTTTTGTTATTGACCTGTGCACATGTGCAAAGAGTGCAGCAAGATCGAAAGTCTTTTCGCTGATGGCTGTTTTAATTTTGGTTTTGACTTTCGAGGTTTGGGCTCGGTCACCTACTCACCAACTCACAATTTGGCTTCAGTACAGTGAGCAACAACAGTATACTGCTTTTAGAGTTTTAGTGTAGTAGTAGTACTCAGGGCCCCAGTGACCGTAGGCAGACGCACGGGCTCACATTCAACTAGGGCAAGTGCACCATGGCATTGGTGTAGCAGTGTAGGACGATACATGGTGAGTTGCAGACTGATCTAGTGGTTTTCGTCCGGGGCTTAAACTTTCGTGGTCTACTTTACTATATCAGAGGACAAAACTGAAAACTCCCTGATCGATCCCTGCACATTCAGTCTTCAGATTAACGATTTACAGAATGGAAAGAAAACGTCTGTGACGATCGTTTCATGATATAGTTGTTACGGTTTATCAGGTCGATTACTCCCAATTCCCAACAGCACAGCAGTTTTTACATGCTTTCCGAAATGAGACAATTAGTAGTGAACATTTTTGCCTGGTGAATCGCACCATCTTGACAGTTGAAACTGGATAGATAAGTTGACGTCCACCCTGATCCATCAACGGTTGGTTTTATGGGTAAAAAATTAAGAAGGGAAAAGTTAGGCAAAACCGGTGACCACAGATAACGACCCATCATCTTCTTAAGTAAGAGACAGACTAGTTTTATGGTAAACCTGGAGATATCAATCAAAACAAAGAGGATACCATGACGTGGGTGTTGTGCGCTACTACTACTGAAACTCGAAGGTGTTATGCAATTTCGAGAATACTGCTGCTTTGAATCTTCCACACAAGAAAAAACAAACCAAGAAAACGCCAAGAAAACGTAGACTGACCAGTCCGACAACTGGCTGCTATAATATAGTTGCTCACCAGAACAAAAACTGCCCAATCCCTCTTCAGTAATCATTGCCATCTCAAGAAAATTTTATCAAGTGAATACATTGACTAGGCATTGCAACTAACAATTGCAACCCTTGTTCGCCTTTTCCAGAGCAGAATTCTGTGACAGTGGTTACCTACTAGATTTGTTTACACACATGTGGGATACAAACGCGGAAATGTTCCCCACGACTTAGTCCCAGCCAATGGCGCCATGGCAGTTGCTGAATTGACTTCAGCAGTGAGCTCGTCTTATATACACACCTAGTGATTAGACAGGCTCTGCAAAGTGCAAACCCTTCCATTCCAACAGCTTTCTGTTCTCCAAACAAGCATAGGCAATCAGTGATTGCGTTGGCCACAATGTCGAAGGTTAGTGATGATCATGTTAACTTCTACGTTGATAGCCTATTGTTTGAAACAAAGTTTGAGTGGTTGCATGAATGACTTGTGTAGTCATTTAGCTGGCATTATTGATCCTCTTTTTAGTTTCATGAAACATTTGTCCAGAGTGATTTGATCGTCTTTAGTCTCTTGCAGAAAACTGTGATCAGATCTGACCTCATTGGCAAAGCATGCAAGAGTGAGATTTTGGCTACTGTTGCCACGCTCCAGGGTATGTCTTCCCATCTCTCCAGCAATGATAATCTGTCACTAAATTATGAAAAACAATTATAGTAATTGAAATAATCTGTCACTAAATCAGCACTTTATGCATACCTTAACCTGTTCATAAACAGCCAGCCTGTCATCTGCATGAGGAACAGGGCAATTTGCTCTATTGGCCTAACATACATGCTGCCACCGCCTTCTTCAGGGATCAAGTCCATGGACATTGATGCAGAGAAGTGCACACTGACGGTGGTCGGGACTGTCGACCCGGTGCGCATCGTGCGCAAGCTGAAGAAGAAGTGCTTCGCCGCATGCATAGTCACCGTGGAGGATGACAAGCCCAAGGAGGAGGAGAAGAAGGACCCCTGCAAGGAGGCCAAAGAGAAATTGGAGAAGGCTTGGAAGGAGGTCTGCGAGAAGTGCAAGCCAGACAGCTGCTCCTGTTGCCCTCGCCCTACCCCCTGTCCGCCTTGCCCTCGCCCTATCCCCTATCCGCCTTGCCCTCGCCCTCTCGAGAACCCCTGCTACTTCCCTCCCAGTGGCTGCCACGGCCACCAACATGGCATGTGGCCTCCGCCGCCACCACCTGGGTACGGCTGTTACGAAGAGAGATATCCTGGGAGAGAATGCGTCATCCAGTAGCCAGGACCTGCAAGGAACTCTGGTTGGTTACTTGGTTATATAACAGAGTTGTGTTTCTGTATATGGATTCCAACATGTACTTTCAGTTCTTGTTTCACAGATTTGATCTCTGGTATTTTTTTATGATGCATATGTTCCATTTAGTTTGTTGTTCCTCCTTTACCTCTGAAAACAAAATGGATTCACCAAGGCTGCTTCATATTTGATTCTTCAATGATATTACACACTGAATGTAATCCCACAGTTATTTTCACTAGTAGTAGTGAAAAGAGAATCAAGCAAAGAGATTGCTGCAAATTCCAGAGTTATTTTGCAAGAAAACAGTTGGTCGCAGACTATATGTCACACTGAATGTTCACAAAAGGTTCAGCAAACTTCACCAAAAGTGTTCAATATAACTTAATGACAGAAGATGCCAAAGATGAAAGGCACCAATAACCTTTGCAAGAGACCAAGAATCAACAACCAGCCTTCACAAAGGTTGAATGAATTATTGTGTTCCAGATAACACAATACTTCTGCACAAAATGATATATCATCCCAGGTATCCACAGAAACAAACTATGTCGATGAAGTAAAAAAAAAAAACAATTGTTTTGGATTCAATAGTATCTGATTTATTCAGCTAATCAGTTTTCAGTTTCTTCTATTAATACTGACAAAGTGACAATGCACGAACAAATGCAAAATTATAAGCTACAAAGATTAATCAAGTTAAAACTAATTAATGTTGACTGTAAAATTCCTGACTCTCATCTTATCAAATTATAATAAGATCAATGGCATCACAGAACAAAGTAACTATAGGACATTCCAGCCTTGAACTCATTTCATCTACACATTGAAGCTCTCACCTCTAACATTATGGCAGCTGCAGCTAAGCTAGATCCAAGTATACAATCAGAATTTTATAACACATGCATAAACTAGCTCCACATTCTACAACAGAAGTTGAAACCTGAAAGTACACTCTACTAATGGAAGACTATCGAAAGGAGGACTATGGAATGAGATAACTAATCAACCTTACGGTGACCTGAGCTCTTCTAGCGCGGCCATGACTTGCTCGCGCACAAGCTCAATCCTCTTCAGATAAACCTCCAGCTCGAGTATCTGCTGCTGCCTCCACTTGTCAACACTGGGCACCCCAGGGTTCATACTGGCAGTGCCGAAATTGTGAGACCAAGTGTTGCTTTTGGTCTGTAATGATGAAAAATTGGCAAGTGTCCAAGAAGTGTCTGTGTTGACTAACGTGGGTCAGGTTGCGACATCTGTTCCCGAAAGACGATGGTTCGGTTTATTTGTGTGCAGGGTTACTTGGGGTCAACTTTGGTTAACGACGGACCGGGATCAAACTCAGGGGGAGTTGGGATCTGGCATGGTCAAGAATGTCGGGTAACAAGGTGGGACACAAGTATACACGGTGGACGGACGTCGTGGCGGGAGATCGTTGCAAACTTGATGCACAAGTCAAGAAGGATGCAAATCAGACTTCACTTGCATGACCTCGCGATGGGTGGAGTGGCCGAGGATGGATATGGCCCATCTTGGCCCAGTCCATAAGAGGATCAAGCAAGGAGAAAAATTTGCATAGCACAGGGACTGAAAACAGACTTGAGAAAGGACGTAAAATGAACTTCATTTATCGGTGTGAAGGACCTCAATCAGACTTCGGAAGCAATAGCAGCAGGCGGTCCGGCCCGGCTCGGCAACAACGACTGACAGGCGGGCCCCGTGGAGGCGACGCGGTTTCACGCGTGCGCGGCCGACGCGTGGAGCGCGCGGTGCGGCGCTGGCTGACGCATGGGCCTGGTGAGGCGCGCGCGCGATCCCACGTGAGATCGGCGCGAGCAGGAAATCGCGGCGTACACAGACACGCGTCTCGCTGCGATTGGCATGGACGAGCGCGACGCGGATAGACGACCAGGACGGCGCGCTGTGATTGGCTCGGGCCAGCGCGCGGTGGATCGTGCTCCGGATGGCTGACGCATGGCTGGATCCAATGGCTCGCGGCGCGCGCGCGGGAGAGAGATCGGGAAGATTCTGGATTCTCTGTGAACGGACGAATCGGCTGTGTGGCTCGGTGTGGCTGGCGACGTGGCATGATCTGGGCCGTCCAGATCTGGTTTGATGGCTGAAAATTGTCCATGATTAGGATTTCATCCTAGGGGCATCTTAGACTTTTCTTTTGGGTGTTAGGCACCATCTTAGGCTATAAAAAGGGGTCTTAGCCTGAGGGAGTGGGTGCACTTTTGGAACAACTAGTTGAGGGTTCATTTGGAGAGATTCGGAGTTGTTTTTCTCTCTTGTTCATGTGAGGATCTTGTGAGAGATTTTGATCTAGATCATGTTAGGTCTTCGGTTCTTTAGGAAACTTGTGGTAGGCTTGTACTGAGCTTTTGTAAACTTCAATTTGATGAATGAAATTAGAAGTTTGCTGTGAAATTTCAATTGTTGAATTGTCTTTTTATTTTCCGCACTTGTTCTTCTTTTAATCTTGCCATCCCGTTTTGTTCTTGTAATTTTGATTTAATCTTGCGATCTTCTTGTGTTCTTGCAATCTCGACTTACGCGTAGCCTTGGGCTAAAAATCTCGTGTCGAGCACAAGCTATCTCTTCTCTTGTCCTTTTATCTCCCTATTTCGATCTAGTCTTCGTAAATGACTATGGTCGACTAGGTTGAGATTTTTCGCAAGAATTTTGAGGGTATTCTTAACCTATAGATTCATCCCCCTCTCTATAGCGGTGATGCGATCCTACAGAAATTAACCCCAGCAATATCAACACATCCAAGACCCCCAAATCCAATGCCCAAGCCCAATCCTGCACCATCCTGCCCGGCCACAGCAACTGAGCTGATTAAGTCCTTCAGCAGCGGCGACAGAATGCTCCGCGCAGCCTCCTCACTGGCACCATCGGCATTCACTGGCACCGGCGCAGGTTCCGGCACCAGCGGCAGCTCTACAATCTGCGGAATTGATGAGTACTCCATAGCAGCAACAAGCAGCTCCTGATGAGCTCCATCGGTTGAATTCAACACAGGCAGCTTGAAACCCATGGCCGGAGCCTCCGGCTCTTGCGCCGTCCTCCGCTGGACACGCCGCCCGCCCCTTCCCCTCGGGGTAGGCGTGGACGCCAGTGCCGGCGCGCTCCCACCAAAGCCATCCTCCATCGCACCGGGCGTCGTCGCGGCGGCGGCGGGGTTGATGTCGTCCTCGTCCGAGAAGGCGCCATCCCCACCACTCAAGGCAATAAATAGCGGACAGCGGGTTGGTGTTTATGTAGCAGATCATGGATAGCGGGTGCTATAGCGGATGCTAAGTTTCAATAGCGGTATTTAATAATCACACATAAATTTATGTATATATCATGAATAATGACTTTATAATATATTAACAAAGTAATTAAATGCTAATTAGCAAATAAATCAATACATATGTAACTCTAAAAGTATTATTTAGTGTAAGATCGAGTGATCTGTGGAGTGCGTTGTTAACGTCAGTGCTAGAGACGGCTTTAGCTATAGATGGTTAGGCTTATAATATATGTTCTTGTAGAATTATAGGAGTCAAAATAGGTCAGGGTACCGATAACTATTTATATGACTCGATGACACGCTATAGCGGTCTGTTATGTTGTATTGCGGCCGCTATAACGGTGCGATATGGGCAAATAGCAGCCGCTAAGTTCCAGACCGCTACATCTAGTCCGCTACGTCATAGCGGTAGCGATAGGATGTCGCTACCACTATAGCGGCGCTATAGCGGTCGCTACGAACGCTATTTAGTACCTTGTCCGCGCTCGAGGGCGGGGGGCCAGATGTGGCGGGCGACATCGTAGATGGTGCCCTCGTGCGCGCTCCTGAAGGCGAAGGCGCCGCCGCCGCCCTAGGCGTTGGTGGCGGCGGCCTTGCGGGCGGCGCAGACGCGGTACTTCTTCTTGAGGCGGCAGAGCTTCTCGACAAGCTGGATCTTGGTGGAGTCGAAGGAGAGGCTTTCGCTGATTTTTTTTTAAAAAAAATTGGCTTTGACTTTCGCGGTTTGGGCTCGGTCACCAGCTCATAATTTGGACTCCTTTTACTCCCTCCGTTCGAAAAAAACGCAATCCTGGGTTTGGATCTGGACATAGTGTATGTCCAGATTCAAACCCAGGATTGCGTTTTTTTTGGGACGGAGGGAATAGTGATCAACAACAGTATATTACTTTTAGCTGCGTTCGAACATGGTAAAAGCAACTCAGGACACACTGCTTTTCTCCGTGGCACGCTTTTTAAACTGATAAACGGTGTGTTTTTTTAAGAATTTTCTACACGAAAGTTGTTTAAAAAATCAAATTAATCCATTTTCGATGCTTAAAATAACCAATATTTAATTAATCTTGTACTAACGATGTTTCTCGTTTCACGTGCAAACACTGTTTCGAATGGAACCACCGGAAACGAACGCAGTGCTACGTAGTAGTACTCACAGATGTCAACTAGGGCAAGTGCACCATGCCATTGGTGTATCCGAGTAGGACGATACGGGGTGAGTTGCAGACTTGCAGTGGTTTTTGTCCGGGGCTTTAAATTTTCGTGGTCTACTTTATTATGGCAGTGTTCGGATGCGTTGGTTAGGGATGGAGAAAAAAAATATATGGCACGCAAAACGAGAAACATCATTAATACATAATTAATCTTTTATTGGCTATTTTAATCATAAAAAATGGATTAATTCAAGTTTTTAAAATAACTTTCGTGTAGAAAATGCTAAACCTGGAGATATCAGTCAAAACAAAGAGGAACCGTGACGTGGGTGTTGTGTGCTACTACTACTGAAACACGAAGGTGTTATGCAATTTCGAGATAAAACACTGCTGCTTTGAATCTTCCACACAAGAAAAAACAAACCAAGAAAACGTAGACTGACCAGTCCGACAACTGGCTGCTATAATATAGTTGCTCACCAGAACAAAAACTGCCAAATTCCTCTTCACTAATCATTGCCATCTCAAGCAAAATTTTATCAAGTGAATATATTGAGTAGGCACTGCAACTAACAATTGCAAATCCTGTTCGCATTTTCCAGAGCAGAATTCTGTGACAGTGGTTACCTACTAGTCCCAGCCAATGGCGCCATGGCAGTTACTGAATTGACTTCGGCAGTGAGCTCTTCTTATATAAACACCTAGAGATTAGACAGGCTCTGCAAACTGCAAACCCTTCCATTCCAACAGTTTCCTGTTCTCCAAACAAGCATAAGCAATCAGTGATTGCGTTGGCCACAATGTCGAAGGTTAGTGATGATCGTGTTAACTTCCATGCTGATAGTCTGTTCGAAACAAAGTTTTGAGTGGTTGCATGAATGACTTGTGTAGTCATTTAGCTGGCCTTATTGATCCTTTTTAGTTTCATGAAACATTTGTCCATAGTGATTTGATCGTTTTTAGTTTCTTGCAGAAAACTGTGATAAAATCTGATCTCATTGGCAAAGCATGCAAGAGTGAGATTATGGCTACCGTTGCCACGCTCCAGGGTATGTCTTCCCATCTCTCCAGCAATGATATGACCTACGTGCACAAAGCAAATCATGAAAAATAACTATAAATAATTGAAAATCATAGCCTGTCACTAAATTAGCACTTTATGCGTACCTTAACCTGTTCATAAACAGCCAGCCTGTCATCTGGTTACAGGGCAATTTGCTCTATTGGCCTAACATACATGCTGCCACCGCCTTCTTCAGGGATCAAGTCCATGGACATTGATGCAGAGAAGTGCACACTGACGGTGGTCGGGACTGTCGACCCGGTGCGCATCGTGCGCAAGCTGAAGAAGAAATGCTTCGCCGCATGCATAGTCACCGTGGAGGATGACAAGCCCAAGGAGGAGGAGAAGAAGGACCCCTGCAAGGAGGCCAAGGAGAAATTGGAGAAGGCTTGGAAGGAGGTCTGCGAGAAGTGCACGCCTTGCCCGCCTTGCCCTACCCCTTGCCCGCTGCCTTGCCCGCCTTGCCCTACCCCTTGCCCCCCGCCTTGCCCACCTCCTGACAGCCGCTGCTACTTCCCTCCCAATGGCTGCCACCGCCGCGGCATGTGGCCTCCGCCGCCACCACCCGGATGCTACGAAGAGAGATATCCTTGGGGAGAATGCGTCATCCAGTAGGCAAGACCTGCAAGGGAACTCTGGAGGACAATGGTTGGTTACTGAATATGGATTCCAACGTGTACTTTTCACTTATTGTTTCACAGATTTGATCTCTGCTACTTTTTATGATGCATATGTTACATTTAGTTTGTTGTTCCTCCTCTACCTCTGAAAACAAAATGGATTCACCAAGGCTGCTTCATATTTGATTCTTCAATGATAATAGTGAAAAGAGTAGATCACTGCAAATTCCACAGTTATTTTGCAAGAAAACATTGGGTCGCACGATGTAATCACATGATACAAGCAGATATGTCACACCGAATGTTCACAAAAGGTTCAGCAAACTTCACCAAAAGTGCACAATATAAGTTATTGAAATTTAATGACAGAAGCTGCCAAAGATGACAGGCACCAACAACCCTTGCAAGAGACCAAGAATCAACAACCAGCCTTCACAAAGGTTCAATGCATTATTGTGTTCCAGATAACACAATACTTCTGCACAAAATGATATACCATCCCACGTATCCACAGAAACAAACTATGTTGATGAAGTAAAACAAAACAATGATTGTGGATTCAATAGTTGCTATATGATGTATTCAGTTAATAAGTTTTCAGTTTCTTCAATTAATACCAACAAAGTGATAATGCACGAACAAATGCAAAATTATAAGCTACAAATATTAATCAAGTTAAAACTAAATAATGTTGACCATACAATTCCTGACTCCCATTTTATCAAATTATAAGATCAATGGCATCACCGAACAAAGTAACTATAGGTCAATCCAGCCTTGACCTCATTTCATCCGCACATTGAAGTTCTCACCTCTAACCTTATGGCAACTGCAACTAAGCTAGATCCAAGTATACAATCAGAATTTTATAACACTTGCATAAACTAATTCCACATTCTTCAACAGAAGTTGAAACCTGAAAGCACACTCTACTGATGAGAGAGTATTGAAAGGACTATGGAACGAGATAACTAATCAACCTTACAATGACCTGAGATCTTCTAGCGCAGCTGTGACTTGCTCGCGCACAAGCTCAATCCTCTTCAGATAAACCTCCAGCTCGAGTATCTGCTGCTGCCTCCACTTGTCAATACTAGGCACCCCAGGGTTCATACTGGCAGTGCCGAAATTAACCCCAGAAATATCAGCACATCCAAGACCCCCAAATCCAATGCCCAAGCCCAATTCCGTACCAGTCTGCCCGGCCACAGCAACTGAGCTGATCAACTCCTTCAGCAGCGGTGACAGAATGCTCCTGACAGCCTCCTCACTGGCACCATCGGCATTCACTGGCACCGGCGCAGGTTCCGACACAAGCGGCAGGTCTGCAATCTGCGGAATTGAGTACTCCATAGCAGCAACTACCGGCTCCTGATGAGCTCCATCGGTTGAATTCAGCGCAGGCAGCGTGAAACCCATCGCCGGAGCATCCGGCTCTTGTGCCGTTCTCCGCCGGACGCGCCGTCCGCCCCTTCCCCTCGGCGTAGGCGTGGACGCCGGCGCCGGCACGCCTCCGCCAAAGCCATCCTCCATCGCACCGGGCGTCGTCGTGGCGGCGGGGTTGATGTCGTCCTCGTCCGAGGCGGCGCCATCCCCGCGCTTGAGGGCGGGGGGCCAGATGTGTCGGGCGACGTCGTAGATGGCGCCCTCGTGCGCGCTCCTGAAGGCGAAGGCGGCGCCGCCGCCGCCCTGAGCGTTGGCGGCGGCGGCGGCCATGCGGGCGGCGCAGACGCGGTACTTCTTCTTGAGGCGGCGGAGCTTCTCGACGAGCTGGCTCTTGGTGAAGTCGAAGGAGAGGCGGCGGCGGATCTCGTCGTAGAAGGGGCCCGTGTCGTACTGGTGCGACGCGAACTTGGTGCCCCGCCGCGTCGTGAAGTCGAGGAACCCGCGGAGGATGAGCAACTCCTCCTCGTCCGTCCACAGCCGCTGGAACAGCCGCCTCGAGTCCTCCGCCGTCGTCCCCGACCCCGGCTGCGGCGGGATTGCGCCGCCGGTGGTGGGCTCCGGCGCGGGAGGGGGAGGAGTGACTGAGGCGTCGGGGACGGGGGGTGGTGGGTCAAGGGGAGCAGCGGCGTGGTCCGGGTTGGAGCCGTCGCTGTCCGTGCCCTCGTCGTCCTCCTCGCCGGAGTAGGTGGCGGCGGGCTCGGCGGCGGCCATGGTGGTGGTGGTGGAGGATTGGGGTTGGGATTAGCTAGGGGTTTGGCTGTAATTTGGTTCCGGATATGTGCGTGGCTTTTGTGGACATCACTCGTGTGTCGTCTGGCTTTTCAAGGAGTACCATTTTCTTATCTTGTAATCTGCTCTAAGATTCGTGCTCGGGCTTTGTTTGCGGCGAACCTGCTCTAAGATTCGTGCTCGGGCTTTGTTTGCTGCAAACCCTAAACTCTGACGGCGGAAGTTCGGATTAGGTTTTTGGGTTGGAGTAATGAGGGGGTTGAGGGAGGGGTTTGTGGCGGAAAAGTTGCAGGTGTTTTTTTTAATTTAGAAGGATAGCTGAGACAATAATGGATTGTTGTCGTTGATGGGTAGTGAAACTATGGTTACGTTGTCTTTACCGTGGAAGACGAGGAGGATGGTAGCTAGTATCGATAGTAGGGAACTCGCCGTTGAAGTGGTTAAGAGATATGGATGGTGTAACGTCTCGAGTGGCGAGGGAGGCATCGAAGATAGGGAAGAAGGAGGAGGGGGGACCTCGTCGTCGTACAAAGTGAGGAGGCCGCCAAGCAGGCCTCATTGACGACCTTGACGGCTTTTTGTGTGAAATCAATGCCTCTATAGTTTTCTGTAGGGATATTGATTTTTCACCAAAGACTTTAGTGGCGTCAAATTATTTCCTAACGACCACTGAGGTCTTGGTTGAAAAATCAGTGTCCCTATATATATTTTCCTTATAAGAATAGATTGAAAGATCTATTTTCCTAGATAGAGCCATAGATACACTGATTTTGGCGATTAATGACAACCATATTAAGACTAATATTTTCATGTGTTGGTATGATTAGGTTGAAGTCTGGCATCAAATCAAAAGATTGGTGAATATAATAATATCAAAAAAGATAAGCAATGTGTTGGTGAAAAAAGTGGAATAGTTGATGGCCAACATGAAAATGATACGAGAAGCTAGAAGATGCACTTAACGATGAATAAGAATCAAGTAAAGAAGATTAAATATGTTGGATATGAAGTGACTATCTATGACGAGATGACGAAGGGCAAGTGATGCTTGACTACATAGACCGCACAGGATTAAATATGTTGGATATGAAGTGACTATTTATGATGAGATGACAAAGGGCAAGTAATGCTTGACTACATGGACCGTACAATAGTGAAGGATAAGCCAGAGGCTTGACACCAAAAGACCAAATCCAGTGGAAAAGAGAGTAAGACTTTGTCACGACGTCCCATGTGAAATCATTTAAAGCTATCCACATCAACTATTTCAAGAGGTAAAAATGAAGAGTTGAAGTTCAATAAGATATCATGAATTGATTGATGATCAAGATGAACATTGATCAAGACAAGAATACAATTGATTTTGGAACTAACACTCGGAGTTGTAGGTAAATAGTCTCGAGGTGAGATGACTAGGGTGTTGGCAACCCTCAAATTGATGATAGAAGATGGCTTGAAGATATTTCTAGTGGTATAAGCCTTGCTATTTGTATTGAAGTATATGAATGCAATATATTAAGATTGATATTAAAGTCAGTTTACATATGTCTTAATGCTTAAAGTAATTTTTTTTGTTGCTATCTTGAGAGAAACGCGAGGCTTAAGCTATCGTTGTAGAATTTGTTCTCGGTTGTGTTTAGTAGCCCTCTCAATAATCTTTTTATAGATGTCAAGTTTGTGAAAACTAACTCCGAAGCATGGAGTTATGTTTGTTTTGATCGGACGATGTTAGTCCATTCAGTACCACTTGATACTCTGGTTTTGACTCGTTGGATAGACAAAGAGATTCAATCGGATGCTCCAGTGGTTGCGAGTGGATACTCTTGTTTTTATCGTGAGCTTTCGATATTTAAACCTCTGTAACTCTTTTATCCATAGCTGCTGAGTTTTGAGAAGAAAATATCTGATGGCAAGCTATATAAATTACTGTAGTAAAATATTGGCCACTATAATAAAAGTTTTTCAAAGTGGTGGTGCCCGGGGTGACTCAGTTGTTTCCAGACTGCCGCGCGGCGTGCCTGGCTACCCGGCGCTGCCTCCTCTCCTTGATAGCAACCATACAGGCAATAAAACCTAAACAGTTTCCCTCTTATCATCTCGCCGCGACAGCGGAGGCATTTGGTCTTGGTCGCCTTGAGCACCAGAAGCAGCTCGTAGTATCCCCACCTCCTCGTCGACGCCGGTCAGCACGGGGTCGCCGAGCGCGACGCCCATGACGTCCATCCACCACTCGTCGCCCGTGCACGGCACGCAGTGCTGCTCGTCGTGCTCCTCGCTGCGGAGGACAGCGTCATTGAGGGGCTCGCCGGTGGCCACGATGTGGACGTCATGGTGGGAGCAGAGGCCGGTCCGGAAGGACGCACCGCAGGTGACGCAGAAGGAGTCCCTAGGGAACCGGGTCGTGTAGTTCCTTTTGGCGATGGTGTCGTCCATGCAGTGGGGGAGCTTGTGTCGTGCCCCGTCCGTCGTTGTCGTGTGCGTGGGGAGGACCGGCCGGCCGTCGGCGTCAAGGTCGACGCGGAGCAGCGGGTCGTAGAAGTTGGCGATGCCGATGTGGTAGCAGGGTTCAAAATTCCGGAATAAAATTTCTAAAATTCCGGTAATTTTGGTAGGTACCGATACGAAATCAAATTTCAGCAATTTTAGTTAAAAATGGTAAAAAAAAATCAAAATCCTCAAATCTAATTGGATATGGCCCATATTAAACATTGTTTTTCATTGTTAGCTCCAAGAAGCTATTATTAGGATCTACTCCCATGAAAAACACACAAAATTCATTCAAATTTATGTTTGAAATTTAAAATCCGTTTGAATATTTCATCCGAAATTTCTAAAATAAATTTAAAATTTCGGTGACCCCGAAATTATTTCCGAAACCAATATCTGTGTGGTAGTGGTGGAATTCGCCGCAGCAGTGGAAGCAGAAGGCGGTCCCGCACCAGAGGCAGAACGAGTCCCTCCAGCACGTCCTTGAGAGCAACTGAGCAAGTCCTGTCCCTGCAAGATGGCCCTCCCTTTGCGCATCAGCACCATGTCATGCGGCACCGTCGTTGGCGCCGGTGACGGAGCCGACGAGGACGACATCAATCGCTCGCTCGCTAACTTGATCGGTCGATTATGATCAAGACGACGTATTCGATCTGGGAACTCAATATTATGGACACGTGATTGTTTATGTGGTTACGATTCGGCTACTGGTAGCAAATTTTTTGACCGTGGATGAACTTTAAATTCCTATGAAAAAGTTTCTATAAGAAATTTTCTATTAAGAAAGTTTCCATAGAGATAACTGAGACTTTAAATTCAAAAGTACATCTACGTAGGCGAAAATCAAAAGCCCAAACTGGCTCGTTTGGGCTTCACAAAGCTGATTCAGAAACGGTGGTTGAGACCCTCACGTTCCCGGGCCGAATGGACCATCAAACGCTTGCGCCCATAGCCACCTCCGATTTCGGCCTCGTAGATGTCGGTTGTTCCCCCTCACCGATTCAGAAATCCAAACACGATCAATCTTGTACGCACGCAAGATATATGTAGCAAACGAAGCGATCGATCCAGCGAGCCCTAGCCAATTCGTGTCTTCGTGTCAGATCTAGCTAAGATGTAGCGCGCCGCCGCCGGTGACCGAGCTAGGGAGCTACCAAGCTATAGCTGTTGCCGCCGCGTGCCGATCGGATGGCATACATGAGTCCTTTTTTTTTTTGAGAATTATGGCATAGATGAGTCAGGAGGGCCTCATTGAGGCCATCCTCCGAATCGAGGATGTAAAATCAATGGTTTTGATTATATAATTTGTGATGAATAATTGGTTATTAATTTGGTTTAATAAATATTTGGATTTTTGGTTGAGAAGTGTTTTTCGGGATGGTCCGGTCAGACCGGAGTTGTACCGGCTGGATACAGTACGCAATCGGGAGATTTTTATCGGACCGGTCTGACCGACGTTGAAGTGGCGGTCTGACCGACTGTGTCCGATTTGAGTTGATTCGGATTGATTTCTTGAATTTCAAGTTTGCTTGTTGGATATGACTTCTTGATGGTTTCTATTCGTGGATAATACTGTTGTGTGCTAACAATGAGTCAAGTTGGTGAGAACTTGTGCTCGGTTATGGTTTCTTGGTTGATTCATGTGTAGGTATCGCTCGAGGCCTCGAGAGATTATTGCCGGTGATGGATCGGAGTCGACTTGGGAGAAGTTGATGTCCAGAGGATCAAGAGATCACGCGGGATACTAAAAGGCTAGAGGATAATGCACGTGGAGTTGGAGAATCCATATGGTATACAAGAGGGATTGTGTACATATGGAGATTGGAGTCAAATTTGGAAGGAGTCCAAGTTTGAAAAGGAAGAATAGAGTTTGTTTCTTGTACAAGTAGGTTTCCTAATTGGAGTAGGAGTGTTGTACAAATAGAATTCGTGACTTTGCACAGCCATATTCATGGGTATTTATATGAGAGGGGTGTGTCTTCTCATGTTACGTTTTTCTTTGGAAGAGACAAGTTGTAAAATTAGGGTTTGAGCCTATGATTCGATTTAGTTCGAGTTTTTGGAGATGAGTGCTGTGGTTGCACTTTGTAAACACATATTGAAGCAATAAAGTTGATCTACATCTACAAGTTCTTCGATATCGTGTTTTTGGCAGCGGTTCCAGGGCCCCGACGGTTAGACCGCCGGCGTTGACGCGGTCAGACCAGCGGTGCGGTCGGACCGGAGGTGTAGGCGCAGTCAGACCGGCTACGCGGTCAGACCGGCCTAGATACTGCGGTCAGACCGACTTGCGACAGAGAGAAGGTAATTTTTATTCCGCGAAAAATTACTGGTTTTTGGTGTTCCAACTATTCACCCCCCTCTAGTTGGTTTGTCTTCTTGTTTTCGATCCTACA
>CM002476.1:6682157-6744154 GCA_000325765.3 Leersia perrieri
CGAGCTACCCGTACGGGGGCCACCGCCGGCAGATCTGGCCGGTCAAGGGCCGGATCCACCGCCTGCCACCGCTTGCCTACCGCGGCCGTCGTCGTCGCCACAGCGCGTGCGCGAAGCTAGTATGTGGGAAATGGAGAGAGAGGGGGAAGGGGAGAGGGAGGGGGAGAGAAAGAGTGCGGGCGCGCATGAAGTCTTTGGGCGCGCGGCGGGGTATGTATAATATATTTTTTTCTTTTCCAGGCGGGGGACCTCACAACCCGCCTGCTTTATTTTTACAGACGGGCTACTTAATGGTCCGCCTGTAATACTTACTCATTCCGGGCGGGCGGTGAGCCGGCCGGGCCGCTCCGCACATTGCAGGCGGCTCACCAATCGAGCCGCATGCAATGAAAATGGCAGCAGTCCGATATGTGCCCATCTGGCCTAGTGTGCTCCGGCCCCGTGCTGACGTCGAGGCTAGGCACGTGCAAGCACTGTGGCGGCGAGTACAATGGCCACACGGCGCACACCTGCGGCGGCTGCTCCCAGGGCTACGAGCTAGAGGGACGTCGCCGAACGGAGGCATCGATGGGAGGAGAGGCAAGCGGCGGGAAGGCTAGCCAAGCTGCAAATATATCTGTGAAACATGGGTTAGATTACGGAAACAGGCGTTGTACTCCACTACCACGACCCTGTGCGGACCGGCATGGACGAGAATGGAACAGATACTACGAGGGGGAATCTGTGCTCCAGTCGATGAAGACCAATTGCCTCCACTGTCACGACAACATAAGAGGGGACCGGTCTGGGTTTCTATCAGAGGACCAACGAAGTATCGAGGAGACGAGGCAGCCATCAATCAGATTGGATAGTCACACATTTATTTAAAACTAAGTACCACGATATCGCTTGATATATTGAAATACTAATATCAACAAGGATATAAATCCAAAACAAATAGATACTAGGTCGAAAATAAAAAGGCTTACTAGTAAATATAGAGAGCAGATAATGTGAATTGCTGCATCATTTATTTGAGAAATAACATAGATATAGGTCTTAGCATTGTTACACCAAACATTTATGAGACTTGAGAAGACATAAATCCAAATCAATAAACAACACACTAAATAAAATCCAATGAATTAATTGAGTATATAGTGTTATAGTACACAAGACAGAGACATCAATTATATATGAATGCAACCCGAAAAATATCAATATATAAATCCATACATGTTATTTAATGTTGAAGAGAACATAAATTCAAATAAATCCATGAACATACCAATTATATATGTATAACTCAATATCTGAGCTTCTCTATATAAACATTAGCAAAGGACCGTATGCCAGGCAGATTGCCAGTGAGCCACATTAAGGACAAAAGGTATCAATAATACTCCATCGATCTACAACCTCTCCTCATGGCACTCGTCAAGATAAAGAATGTCTTTGGTACACTTTGCATGGTTCTTTGCATGGTTCTTGTGATCATGTCCTGTGCCCTCACATCAACATCTACACCCCCACCACCCGCACATGCACCTGCGCCTGCACGTCCACCTTGTCGTATGTTGCTACTCTTACTCTCCTATGTTTTAGGATTTTTTAGTGAACCTTTTTCAGATGACTTTTTTAATTATACAAAAGGCTCAAAACACGCACACACACTATAAAATTGTCATGTCTTCCACTTTACAAACAAGAGATCAACCCATGAACTCTCCACAAAATACCTAGGCCCCCTTTGAATAAGGAAAAAACGACATGGGAACTCAAAGGATTTAAACCCTACAGAAAATAATCTTACAAAGTCATTGAATCAAATGATTTAATCTGGCTAATTCCATGTGTAGTGAGTGGGACTAACATGTATCCCCAAGAGC
Source organism: Leersia perrieri (assembly GCA_000325765.3). Classification (NCBI taxonomy): domain Eukaryota; kingdom Viridiplantae; phylum Streptophyta; class Magnoliopsida; order Poales; family Poaceae; genus Leersia; species Leersia perrieri. The sequence continues at coordinate 6,684,026 of CM002476.1, forward strand.
CAGGGTGCATCGTGGATGAGTGCAAGGAAATATGCAACAGAGAGGCCATAATCCGTAACTGCGAATGGACGACCAATTGTTATCGGACGGGGAGGCCTCGTGATTATTGTATATGCCATTTTTACCCATAATTATATCAACGGTGCCATGAGTAATAATATTACGGGTAGATGACAAGGTTGTCATTGATGTTTCGAATGATTTCATGTAATCATCTATGTTTGTTGTCTTTCTCAAACTAGGAAAGGCATATCTATGTACATCAGATGACAAATTGATTAAATAAATATGATTGGATTTATTATCTCACACGTTGTATTTGGAGTTCCCTTTATATTTTCTCATATTCCAAATATAGGTTAATGCGAACCTATTGGTTGAATATTGATACCTTGTGTATATGCTTTGGGAAAATGTGTTGTTTCAATATGTTAGTATTTTACAATTTATACTTAAATAAATTGTGCCATTTAATTTTATCCACTAAATGGCCATAGTCAACACAACTTCATCAACTGAAACAAGTGAAAGAGATTAGTTGGCCATAAACATGAAGACATCTTGATTTTTAACCAAAGGGCTTGACTCATGTTATTAGAAATATTTCAATCTATACTATTAGAAGAAATTGGGCGATGCCATATGAGTTCTCTCCCTATTTAAGTAGAAGGGAAAATTCCATTTTTTGTCCAAATTTAAACCAGAACTATTTTTTCACTATTTAGAATGATTCTACCAATCTACCGCCCTTTTTAAGTTTGACAACGACTGATAGTGTCACGTCAGGAAAATCACCTCTTTCAAATGCTAGTGTATTATTCCTACAGGTAGCCATGCACGCCGCGCAACCCGGCAATCAGATTTTACTAGTCTGTTACATTCCAAATTTACTATATTCAATTAATTAGATTCTAGTATCTTCACACTTGTGACCATAAGCATCGGTGGCTTACTTAAGCCATGTCCAATGTAATAAAATTGATAAATTGGGATCAAAATTGTGGCTTGTACCTTCCATACTTTAACGATGACGTTAGTAAATTTTTTTGCAAACTTGGTTAAAGTTAAAGGTAATATGACTTTAAGCAAAGTCAAAAGAACTTATAGTGTAATACTGATGGAGTATTTTTGACTTTTAATTCTTGAGAGAGGTATTATGTCCAGTTTTATGGTGGAGGAACGAAAATCAGACTAGTGCTATGAGGAGAAAGTACCTGGTGCTATCAAACAGTGCTATGCTAACGTGCTACGAAACTCATAAACTATATCAAGAAAATCACAAAAAATATGGAAAAAGTTATAGGATATATAAAACTATGGTACGTATGTAGCGCCAAGAGAGCACCATCAAATTCAACTTACACGTAGAGAAATAAAAAAAGATAAATTTATGCTCCAAACAGTGTTCAATCATGTTGCGTCACTATTCATCTAAGATTTGTTTTTTTTCTCTATAGGTCATATTTTAAGCTGACTTTTCATTGATGATTTATAATACATTTTTTAGTTTGATAGCACCGGTACCTCATTGCTACTACCTCTATCTCAACATAAAGTTATTTATGTAGGGATATAACATATTTACAACGGATCTAGACATACCATAGAAGTAACTATATTTTTGGGACCGATGGAGAATTTGATAGCACCTTATGTTCTCTCGGGTTGAGGGTATATTGAGTGAGGCAAAATTGACTTTCAAGTTTGACAACAACCAGTCTGCACTAGAACATAGGGCACAAGCCTGCATCCGGCGCTCCCCACTTGAAGCCGTCGTCCTTGCGGGATCTCGCGATGCTGCCTGGCCTCCCGACCACTTGTGTTCTTCGCTTCTCCTCTCCCACCGCCTCCTCCTCAGCATCACACGAGTCACTAGGACGAATTTAACGTGGGTGTTAACAGATCCACCACATCCTAAACCATATTCTTTAAGCGGATTTGGAGCGGATGCGGATTAGGGTTATTTCGGATGATGGATATGGTACGGAGTTGGCTCGGAAGCGGATTAACATAATCGAATGTGACATGTATATGTGATCAATATAATATTAAGTTATTAATACAATGTGCAATAATATAATAATAATATCACAAGCACTTGACAGAAGTATTACATGCTGTTGATTTAGATCAATACTTTTTTAGAAGTAGAAGAGTCAGGTCGACACCTTGGAGAAATGAGATGAGCCTTAGAAAGGTTAACACACAGATTGGATTCTTCATGAGTTGACGAATGTCGGCGATATGGGCCCGGGGGTATGGTGAGGATGCGACACGTGGTTAGAAGAGCGTATTTGCGAAGGCACCACCCGAAGCCAAATGCCCAAGCCACCCTGGAGGGTTCGGGCCACGAGCAGCCACGTGGCCACCCTAAGGGGGTCAGGCCCGGGGGCTGCCCGGAAGCCGTCATCCCTCCAGGTAAGGGGTTCGGGAACGCCCGGACCCTGACCGCACCACCCCGCACCCCTCCCATCGGAGGGGCCAACCCGGTTGCCAACCGCCCCACACAATGCGAGCGTTGCCCTGTCGCATTTAATGTGAAGTGAGGCGGGCCTGTCAGAGTGTCATCATCATCACCTTTTTGCACGGGAGAGGGTGGGAAAAGTCTCTATCTCGTGACCGTGGGCTGACCGCACAGTTAGCAGCGCGTGCCTCCCCCTCACGCCGGGTCACCATCGCATTTAATGCGACAGACGGCCGCGTGAGAGAGAAGCAAAGAGGATCGAGCGTATGATGGCACCCCTAGCACCATTAGGTGGCCTGCTGACAAGTAGGCCCCATAGGAGGTTAGGTAGGATGGCCGCACGCTTTATCAGCATGGAGGCCACGCCGCCCGTTTTTCTTCACCAGCTATTGCGCTGTGGTGACATGAACAGAAGAGGGATATGACCCCTGACAAGACAAAGCACAAACCACTCCACTGCGTTAGTAGAGGGGTTGGAAAACCTAAGACTATTGTGTGTCCCATTGAGCTATAAAAGAAGGCCCAAGTCTATTGTAGAAAAGGTTGAACCATAGAAATCCATACATCACCTCAATCACCAGCTCTAGCACCACCCGGGAGTGAGCTCCTCCTTGTAATCCATCCTTCACCATATAGTGCAAGAACAAGAGTAGGGTATTACGCTTTCTTGGCGGCCCGAATCTGTATAAATCTGTGTCTCGTGTGCATAGCGGGATTTTTCCTTCCTGCCCATCTTCTTCTTCCCCTCAACTCAAGCCTTGGCATTCCGCACCCCTGTGCCGAACTGAAAAGGGGGTCCCCTGGATCCCCGTGTGTCGTGCACACGCACCGACAACGGACTTTCGATTAGGTGGTCCATAAGTTAAAAATATTGGATTATCTGTAAAATTGACTTGCGGATATTCCGATAAAAAAGTCGGATAATTCGTATTCATCGGATATTGGTGGTACCATATCCGGCTCAGCATCCACATCTGATACCATATCCGTCGGATTTGTATAATTTGCTACCGTATCCTCACTTCGGACGGATTTGGATCGGATCGAAGCGGATATTATCCGCTCCATTAACACCCAATCCATGGAACCCCCTAAGCACCCCTATAAAAATTTCACATATATACGAGAGGTAGAGGGTGTGGATAGGGGTGGGCATAAAAACCGAGGACCAAAGACTGAACCCGAAAAAACCGAGACCGAACCAAAAAAACCAAAATATCGGTCCTCCGTCAGCTGTTCGGGCGTAAAATGGAGGAGACCGAGGCTGCGTTCGGCAGTGTCCTTTCAGCACAGTACCGGCAACTGGCTACAGAACAACGCTACCGTAAATCACGCACGCAAAACGATAATCGGTATTAGCGCATGATTAATTGAGTATTAACAATTTTAAACTTGAAAAATGGATTAAATTGAATTTTTTAAACAACTTTTGTGTAGAAATTTTTTCCAAAAAACATACGGTTTAGCATTTCGTTTGGTATACGTACATTACTGTAACCGTTTTACTGTACGTTGTACGTTTTAGAAGGATACTGTGGGTAACTCTCACTGCCCAACGCAGCCCGAATAAATTCCGGTGTGTTTGGTCGTCTTGGCCTGGTAACCGAATAACTGATCAAACCGTACTGACCGAACTGTTGCTCTTTAGCCTTGACCTTGAGGCCATTGACCCATTTGTGGCAGCCCACCATCTCCACCGACTGGGCCTACCACATCCTACGAAGCACACAAGTGCACAAGCGTGTGACCTGATTGAAGAAAAGAAAAAAAAAAAAAAAGCTCGATCTTATCCCCAACTCATACTGCCCGAGCGTCGGCGGACGCAGCCGCGATACAGCGACGTACTCGCCGCTCGTCCTTCCTCGCCCTCGCCGCCAACCAAGATGGGGCTCTTCATCTTCACCTGCAGCTCTCCGCCGCGTCACATCACGCGCTGGCCACCTGCTGCAGCCCCGCGGCCCCCGCCACCACCCGCAGCTCCGCGTCGTGTGTCGCATCTGTCGTCGGCAACCTGCTGCTGCCGCGCCACCGCCCCAGCCCCGCGCCGTGTTGCACCTGGTCGACGGTCAGCTGCTGCCAAGCCACCGTCGGCAGCTACGTTCCGCATCGCGTCGCCGGCCACCTGTTGCCGCCCGCATCGCTTGGTGTCAGCCTCTTCGGTCAGCTCGGTTTAGACCCGAAGACCGAACCGAAGTATCGGTTAACCGAATTGCCGATCAGAGCTTTTCTCCTTCGGTCCTGACCGACGGCCCACCCCCTTCTTCCACACGGTGTGGAAGAACTCTGGATGGCTGGAGGTTGGAGTCTTGGAGATGACGCGCTATTGGGCCAAACTGACAAGCGAATGCCCATTTGATTTGACCCAGGCGGCCTGGACGGAAGCACGGCAAGGAGGTTTTGGGCTGACACAGACATTTGTCAAAAGCCCATTAGCCCAACTACCTAATCCCCATTCCCACCACTCCAATCCCCAACCCTAGGACCATTGGCGCCGGCGGCTAGCAGCGAGGTGGGCGAGGGCGGCCGGTGGCTGGTCGCGTCAGCGCCGCGTCGGAGGGTGGTGCGGCCGGCGCCCTTGCTGTGCGGCGAACCAACAACGCGCAGCCGGCGCGCGCGGCGGAGTAGGCGAGTGGTCGGTGGCGCCGCGGTGAGCTGCGGGCTGCGGCGGTGCTGAGCGGGCTGAGTACGTGCAGGTGCAGGCGCAGGCGCAGGCGCAGCATCTGGCCAAAGGCCGCCGGAAGTTCCGAACTTAGAAGGTGTGCTCCAAAGCCTAAATCGGCCATCTCCTCCATTCTATTTCGCCCCGTGCGTGAGAATGTAAGGGGAATGAAAGGTTTATATCCTGTATTGGAATACTCGATTTCTGTTAGAGGATTGAATGGATCGTCCAGGTCATGGAGGCTCATGAGTAGACTAGAAGATGGATCTCTGCTGTCTGTGAAGACTAGTGTACAGAAGAGCTAGAGTGGAATACTGTTATGCATAATTTTTCTTTTGTTTGAAACTACCAGGAATCTGGTTATTCGTGTTTACTATAAATTGATTAGGCGCCCTGCAGTTTTTTTTTCAGTTTACTTAGTTTATCAATTTGATGGATAACACTCTAATAAGTATAAATCGGCACAGTGCATTAGTCTATGTACATTGATCCTCTCACTGTTGATACTAAAACTTCAAATGCAAAAATTGGCAAAAGAAGATTGGTTTTCTTTTGAACATTCAGTAGCACCTTAGGATGGCATAGCACTGGCCTTAATGTTAATAGTGAGGTTTGAAAGAGGAAATGCTTCTCTAATTATTTACTAAAGGAAAAAGAAGGAATGCTATGTAATTGCAAATAACTGTATTCCAGGACCCAGGTGTTCAAATTGGAGAATTCTCTGAAGTCTGATCAGCTGAACCAGTTTTTTGACTCCAGCAGAATAGCAGAATCTCTACCCATCTGAAGAAGCTAAGGATTGCAATGGCACTCCGGCAAGCACTGGGATGGTCGGAAGGGGAGGTGATGCGTCCAGAGTCTAAGCCTTGCTCCCGATTGATGCGGCAGACTGCTGGCATCTTCTCCGTTGGCGGTGGCCTTGCTTTCTGGGTGCTCTGCCGCCTTCACTATGGTCATTGTTCCTATCCATTTAATTTCTTCATGTTTCATTCTATTTAACATTCTCTGCATCTTGCCAGCAGTAGTTATTACTGAGCACTTGTTTCTTTTGTAGGTCCAAGGATAACAGTTCCAAGGAGTCTCAGGTGGGCATCATGTGGAGCAATCTCTGTGAGCTCGACAACAGCATTGCTCGTTCGACTCTTCAGCCCAGAGTGTGAGCCACAGAATATTGCCGCTTATGACAAACTTGGACCTAAGACTGGATAGTATGAAAAGAAGTATTAGGTCTAGATCCTCATCTAAAAACAATTAGGGCCAGATAGCGGAAGCTATCTGCGTTTGCTGATTTAATCCTTAGAGGTTTTGTATTTTCTGGAGATGATTATGCATGACAACCTGCCTGGAGACCTTCTCTACATATTTACTTCACTTACTGCTGTCATGTTGTACCTGGAGCTATGATCTGGGATGCTTGACAATGAATTTTGAAGCACTCTGGGTTCAGTAAATTTTGAAATGCTCTGGTTCGTTGTTATATGATAAATTGCTATCGGAAGAGGAAAAAAAAATGTTAACTTAGAATGCAATTTTGTGTGCCTTTTGCATTTTGCAAAATGTTTTCGCTCAATATGGCCTGTCAAAATAACTCCACTTTTGTTCATAATTCGCATTGTCTCTGAAAGTTCAAAGTGCTACCAGTAGGGTCAAGATTGATATCCATTTTTTGAAGAGATATTGTAAGATAAATTGAAAATGCATTTTGCAGTTAACATATTTGTATGTTAAACATCATAGCTTTGTACGTTTTTTTTTACCTCAAATAGAACTCGTATTTGTATATATAGGAAAGAAAAAACTGAATAGCTGTGAGCTGTTGACAGCGACAACGTGAATTTGTTGCTTGGAAGAGAAAAAGAGGGAAAATAAAATCTATCTAAAGCGTCACTTGGTCACGGGTAATCTCGTTTACTCGTATATATACAGTCGAGTTACAGTTCAAAGCGCCAATCTAAATTCCAAACCCATGTATAGTATAGGCGATGAACAACTGTACCTTCGTACTGTTTCTACTCTATTTGTGTACGTTTTGGGCTGGGCTGGTACCCGATTTGGAGTTGCTCCCACTATCCCAGGTGGTGCCGTGGTGGGTTGGCGCCGGCGAAGCTCAAGCTGATCCCCCAATACTAACGAAGATGTCGTTGCTCACGACGCTGAGCTGCTGCCTGCCGTCGGCCGGCGGCGAGAACCCGGCGCCGCCGGGTGCTATGAGGAGCTTGATCTGCCGGTCTCGACGCCGCCTTACATCCACCGGGGCTGGATAGAGACAACGACGACGACGATCGGCTGGAGCTGACGACAACGAAGACCAGAGGTGCGCCGGGGCTCAGGGAGGACGCCGACGAGGCAAAGCACGTCTGGTCTAGGCCGGCGTAGTGAAGGTGTTGATAGCAGCGAGCCAAGAGTCTGGCGCGCCGCGGACGCCGGCCATCGACGTGCCTGACGGCACGCTGATCGACCTCGCCATGGGCCTCTAACACGTTGAAATCATCATCGCAGGTGCTCCTTGAGTACGAATCCAACGACGACAAGCCGAGCCACGGGCCGCGGCCTCCGTCGAGTGACTCATCCGCGTGAGCTCCTCCTAGAGAACGGTGCGACGCCGGCCGGCTCAAACGTGCTTCACGTGACAGCCAGGAGGATGACGGGGACACGAAAAGGCCCCTCAAATTGTCAAAACTCCTATCTAAAGTTTATCAAATGTTGCATTCCCAAATGGTGTGTAATAGACGAACTACGGAATAGTTCTTAGCTAGAAGGTAAAAGTGAATATTAAAGCTATGTGCGACCTAACATTCAGTTTTTAGCTAGAAATGACTCTTCTACGAGTTTTAAATAGCAACAGAGTAAGTTGAATTCGAGTTCTGTTAAAAACTACGAATAGTTTGAACTATATATAATAGAGATAAAAAGAAAAGTACATAGACATTAACTACACAAGAAAATGTCAGTGTGGAATCACAAATCATTCAATCAGCTAGATCAACCACAGAGTTGCAAAGCAGAGGCAAGAGAGCGCAAGGACTATATCATTATAGTTGGCCATATGGCACGGGGCCCGATGCCCCTGTCATTTGGCCCGACTTAGGCACGGCACAACCCGACCATTGTAGGGCTCGTGCCGGCCCGGCTTGACCACTAGGCCGTGCCTGGGCCTGAGGTACAGCATGATGGGCCAGCCCTACACAACCCAATAGTAGTCCAAAAAGACCGAAGGACCAAAATTAGAATTGTTCTATACATCTTGGGCCAAAAAACTTATTCTATACTTAAGGGACTAAAAATAGACTTATTTTTTTGGGCCTACAGTAGACTTATTATACACTGTGAGGGACCTAGATTAGACGGTGGGCCAGGTTGTGCCTTTCGGCCTTCATGACACGGCCCACCGTGCCATGGGCCGTGACTAGGCCGCAGTTGTTGCTACTGGGCTGGTCCTACATGACATAGTCAGCCTGTCGGGCCGTGTCGTCGGCCCGACAAATTGTGGGTCGTACCGTGCCGAGCGGCCCATTTGGCCATCTATATATATAACTAAAATAAGCCTAAAAGTCATGGGTTTACCAGTAGTACTAAGTAGACAGAAATCAGAGTTCACCCATGGATCTGAACAACCGAATGAGCAAAATGCCGAATTGCTGTCGAGGAGAGTCAAGCCACAGAGCCCTGCTAGGGTGTAGGTAGAGGCACCACTACTTGTCCCCCTAACCCTCTACTTAGATTTAACCCTGAAATTCGCTGCAAAAATTAAGTAACCAAATTAAGCTAAGAAATGAAGGCCAGACCAAGCATGTGTAGTTGTGTAGGGTCGAAACCAACACATAATGCAACCCTTATACATACCTTGTGTGAAATCAAGAGTGGTAACGGACTAATTGTGATGGAAGATCGGCAAGTGTCACAGAAGTGCATGCATCGACTAAAACGTCGCTCAGGTTGCAACATTTGTGCCTAGAATACGATGGTTTGGTTTACTGGTGTGCAGGTATTTGGACTAAGGGGGAGTTGTGGACTAGCACACTCGAGGATACCAGGTGACAAGGTGGGACACAAGTGTAGACGTTGGACAGATGTTGTGGCGAGAGATCGTGACTTCAATTTCACAAGTCAAGGATGCAAATCAGACTTCTATTCTTAGCCTAGATCGGTGGAGTGGTCTGGAGTGGAGATGGCATGCGGGCCCGGCTGAGCTTGAACACGCGCGCTCATGCGATGTCGCGTCCATGAGTCAGAATGTGTACGACGCAGGACGCGTGGCAGCTTCTATTTCGCCTGGAGGAGAACAACCATATCAACGATCTCCAGCGACGCTCACTCATTGCCTTGCAATGCATGGCGTCGCCCGGATGGCTCGTGAGCATGCGTGAGTGCGGTACGCCACCGGATCTTCTATGATATTTTGCGTTTTTTCGTGAAGGCAACACAAGGCTTCAGTGCAGAGGATCCCAGGTGTTGGTGATTGATCCCGAGGAGGATTGATCTCATGCGGATCTTCTAAAAAAGGGGAACTGGCGGTGGAGCTCGGAGTGGCTTGCAATGTGGCTTGATCTAAGCCCTCTTGGTTTGATCCAGTGGTTGATTTATGTACTAGGGGTATTTTGATGCTTTTCCATGGGGGTATGGCTATCTCCTTAGGTTATAAAAAGAGGGTGTTGGCCTAGATGAGAGGTTGCACCTTTGAGAGAACTTGAGAGGAATTTTCTCTTTGTTTGTGAGAGTTTTGTGAGATGAACTAGATCTAGAAAAGAGATCTTTTTGGTTCTATTTGAGAACTTTGTAATCGCTTGAAACCAAGTTTTGTGAATTTCAATTCAATTCAATGAAATTTAATTCAATTTAAGTATTTATGCATTTACTTTTATAAATCTCTACTTCTATTATAAAAGTAGAAAGGTTTTACAAATCACAGTGTTAATCGTGTCAAGATACAATCATACAGAGTAGTAATCATGACTGCAATGGTTTTTAACGAGAATTTTATGTGTCTTTACATATCCTCGATTATGTTCAAGAGGTGTTGTAACTATGTATTTCTTTCCTGTTTAATTTCTCCTTGAAGAAGATTTCACACACCAAGATGATTACTGTCAATCACCTCCTAATATCATTATGTAAAGAATATTAAGTTTAATATCTAAGTTATATATTTCTACAAGTAATAGATAGGCTGAGACACAACTCGATTGCACCAAAAACTACATGAGAAGCATCTCAGCCGTTTGTAGCGGGTACACTTTGGATCATAGCGCAATAACCATGATAATTGTTGATATACCGAACACTGATAGTTTTGTCCTGCTCATGGTGTCCATAGATACTGTTACAAAAGCAACACAAACAGTTGAGACAAAAGAAGTTCTTGTTGTAATTACATCTTCCTTCAGCTACATTGGATTTGTATTGCTTCAGCACCTGTCCAGTAGATGATATTAAATACAAAGCATTAATGTAACATGGAAAGAATGTTATAAACAATTTTACCTAATAATTCCATTTCGTCAAAGCAGCCATAATTTTCAGCATCATGTTCTAATAGAATAATGCTACACTTTGAGCATTTGACCACATAAGTTCTGCCTTCCCACATGCCTCACACTTGAGTCAGACTTAAAGATTCCTAACATTCAGAAGACATCGGAACCAAATGTTTCTTTATCCCCTGCTGAGAGGCGGTGCAACATATGTAGAGATACGAGATATACTGCTTACGAAACTTTATCTTCTTATCTCTCCTGCGATGATGACTTGAGCTTAAATTGGAAACTTTTTTTCTCTTGTTTACATAATTAAGTACTAGTTTATAGAGTTCATGATTCACTCATCCTTCATCAATTATGAAATGTATGGGCAGAGCCAAAAATTTATCGGAACATCCTATATCTGTTTGCTTTCACATTCTTTGGATAAATTAAAGTAAATCTTGAAATATCATGTAAATATAAAGTGTCGGAATCTCCTCCTAAATATACTGCATAATAAATAACTAGTAATTAGCAACACAATCCTTCCCTTTACATTTATCAGTGCTCCCGGCTAATGCGTCCAGAGTCTAAGCCTTGCTCTCGATTAGAGCTAGGACTTGGGCCGTGTTGTGCTGGCCCAGCCCGACCCATCATGCTTCGTGTCTAAATGGGTCGTGCCAGCCCGACCCGACTTATTTTTCGTGCCGTGCGGGTCCATTTGAGTGACGGATGAGCCCAAGCCCGGCCCAAAACACGATGGGCCCATTCGTGCCGTGCCAGCCCAGGCATGGCCCAAGAAAAGTTAGTTCGGTTGCTAGACATGGGATCATGAGGTTGGAGAGAAACATCTCGATACAACTAGTGAACTGAATCAATTCTTTATTGGCCAGCACACCTCGTAAGATAACACATATATGTGATGTATGACTTAGTAGTATATAAGCTATACATGCCATTTATAGATAATTAGGCCAAAACGTGTCGTGCCGGCCCAATCACAGCCCATTGACCGTGCCGTGCCACCCATCGTGTCCAAGTTCTAGGCCCAAGCCCGACCCAAGTACCATGCCGGCCCGGCCCGATTCGTGGCGTGCCGTGCCGGGCCACCATGCCTTGGGCCGGCCCAGAAAAGCACGGCCCAAGTCCTAGCTCTACTCCCGGTTGATGCGGCAGACTGCTGGCATCTTCTCTGTTGGCGGTGTCCTTGCTTTTTGGGTGCTTTGTCGCCTTCACTATGGTCATTGTTCCTATCCATTTAATTTCTCCATGTTTCATTCTGTTTAACATCTGTATCTTGCCAACAGTAGTTATTACTTAGCACGTGTTTCTTTTGTAGGTCTAAGGATAACAGTTCCAAGGAGTCTCAGGTGGGCATCATGTGGAGCAATTTCTGTGAGCTCGACATCAGCATTGCTTGTTCGACTCTTGGGCCCAGAGTGTGAGCCATAAAATATTGCAGCTTATGACAAACTTGGACCTAAGACTGGATAGTATCAAAAGAAGTATTAGGTCTAGCTCCTCATCTAAAAACAGTTAAGGCCAGATAGAGCTATGTGCGTTTGCTGTTTTAATCCAGAGAGGTCTTATGCCTTTCGTGGAAGATGTTTATGCATGACAACCTGCCTGAAGACCTTCTCTACATATTCACTTCACTTACTGCTGTCATGTTGTACCTAGAGCCATGAGCTGGTGCTTATTGATCTGGGATGTTTGACAATGAACTTTGAAACACTGGGTTCAATATATTTTGAGACGCTCCGGGTTCGTTGTTCTATGAGTTACATGCACTTGATAGATCACTATCTGAAGAAAAAAAGAATGTTAACTAAGAAAGCAATTTTGTGTGCCTTTTGCATTTTGCAATATGTTTTCGCTCAATATGGCCTGTCAAAATAACTCCACTTTTGTTCATAATTCGCATTGTCTCTGAAAGTTCAAAGTGCTACCGGTATGGTCAAGATTGATATCCATTTTTTGAAACGATATTGTAAGATAAATTGAAAAGGCATTTTGCAGTTAACATATTTGTATTTTAAACACCATAGCTTTGTACGTTTTTTTTTTACCTCAAATAGAACTCATATTTGTATATATAGAAAAAAAAAGGGAATAGCTGTGGACAGCGACAACATGAATTTGTTGCTTGGAAGAGAAAAAGAGAAGAAAATAAAATCTAAAGCGTCACTTGGTCACGGGTAGACTTGTTAACTCATACATAGAGTCGAAGAATTACAATTCGAAGCACCAATCCAAACTCTTTGTACAAGAAGGCAATGAACAATTGTACTGTTCCTACTCTACTTTGTATATGTTTCGGGCTGGGCTAGTATCCGAGTTGGAGTTGCTCCCACGATCCCAGGTGGTGGGTGGCCGCCGGCGAAGCTCAAACAACATCCAGATCCTGACTTGAATCGGCGCTCATTATAAATTCGCAGTGCTTTCTCCAAATTTTAAGTAAAAGTGGACGTGCCCACGAACGCGCAACACAAGCCGATCCCCGAATGCCAATGAAGATGGCGCTGCTCACGACGCTGAGCTGCTGTCCGCCGTCAGCCGCGGCGAGAACCCGGCGCCGCCGCTACGAAACGGAGTCCTACGACTACGGCGATGGGGGGTGTTACGAGCTAGGAACTTGATCTGCTGTTCTCGACGCCGCCTTACGTGCCAAATGAGTTGGACAGGGACGACGACAACAACGACGATGCCGATGGGCTGGAGCTGACCATGGCGACTAGCCAGAGGCGGCCCGGGGCTCAGGGAGGACACAGACAAGGCAGAGCAGCTGGTGTCGCTGCCGCCTGGTGGCGTGTTGTCATTCTTTTCCACGGCGATCGCATCGGTTTCCGAGAGAATCTCCCGCACGTTCTCTGTGCTCCCGTGAGTACCAACGGGGTCATTGGACTACGATAGATATACACGACATGATGGTGTACTGACCACCGGGCGTAGCGATGGGACTATAGGTTTTACTGCCACAACAAATGTAACAATCGTGTTTTTGCAATGCCTATGTCTATCCATTTGTCATCTTGATAAGTAAGGAATCTATGCCGGTGTGCTCCGACGAAACATAAAGAAGTTGGTGGTAGTTCGGTTGTTTTGGTGATGACAACGTAGCAATATCTATCTGACTTCGAAGAAATCAAAACGTTACCACGATGAAACGCAAGGACTACAACATTGCATGTTTGCCACCATCATTTTGAGAGAAACCTTAGCCTTTCCTTCATTGATGGTCTTATCAGCCGTAACCAAAAAACAATTTTAAAGTTGATTTTGTAGGTTTTTCATCTTAATTTATCCTCTAGCTTTGTTTTTTAATTAAATAGCGGTAAGAATACATGCATGGAAATTTCCACGCAAACCATTTTGTTTGCTTAGATTATTTTGTTTATAACTTTATCCACAGTATATAAACAGAGCAAATACGACACATGGCAGAAGTTAAGCTATGAATAGGTGGAGATTACATCTTTTAATGCAAAAAATACATACTGTAAATACTCGAATGAAACTTCACACTTTGTGTTTTCTCTCTTAAATTTTATGGCGCCTTATAATTTGTTACAGTAGACAACTAAATTTAAATACCAAACGTGAGTGCGTAACTTATCAGGAATATGATTCTCTCACTTAAAAGTTAGAAGGCCTTCGGTTGCCTTCATTTGTTGCCAAAAACAGTGTGGCAAAAAGAATAGTGATGGCACGTAGAATGAAAAACATTATTAGCGCGTGATTGATTGAGTATTAGTTATTTTAAACTTAAAAAATAGATTATTTTTTCTTTTTAAACAACTTTTGTATAGAATTTTTTTCAAAAAGCATCGTAAACGATAGTTTGGGAAGCGTGTATACGGAAAAAGAGAAAAAAAAAGTTGCCAACACAGTGTTTTTTTGGCCTGTTTGGTTTTTGGCCAAACATTGCCACGTCTAAATGTAGGCTTACCATAGATGTTCTGGTAGCTGTTTGGTTGCTTACTAAAGCTAGGCCCGCCATAGCTCAGAACCCTTCTCGCCAGAGTTTTTGCCAGCAAAAGTTTGGCGGACGTTTTCACCGCTACACCGGGCTGTGGCGCGCCACCGAGCCAAAAGAATCCCCACCAAGCGTGATAAATTCACCTCCCTGACCTACTCATCAATCACCACCCCAATCTCACCCCATTACTCGGTCACTCCCCAGCTCCTATCCATGGCTGCGCTCCACCCCCGATCCATGGCGGCTGCTCTTCCGCGGCATCACGCTCGTTGACCTCGACATTAGCTCCCTTCTCCGTTTCTCCCGTAGGTTGTTGTGCTGTGTTTGTTCTTTCTTTCTCTCGTGGAACCATCACCATCTATTAAATCTCTGATTTTTTATGTCCAGATCTGATTAAAGGGACGCCAATAACTTCTGTATTTAAGAAGCTGCATCAGCGTGTTCAGGTTGCTTGTGCGCAGCAACGCTTCCGTGCGGCCGGAAAGAAAGTTTTTTTTTTTTGTTTTCCCCTGGCTTCGATCTGATCTGATGCATGTTCGTGATGTTTTCTGAAGTTTCTAGCTCTGCTACTTTTTGCTCCCTTAACACCGATGGACATGTGCATCATTATGTAATTTCAACTATCAGTTTCATGCAAATCAGCATATGTATATGGTAAAACTGAAATAGTATTTACAGTGTTGTGTATTTCACTGCTGAAATGTGGTTGTTCTGTCAGGTAATCTTACCGCTGGGTTTTTTTTTATCAATATGTGTTTGTAATCCAAACAGCTACCATAGCTTTTTGCCAAACATTTGTGGCACGGTCCAAACAACAGCCACAATATTTTTGCCTCACCTAAATTATGAACCAAACGGTTTAATTTTGCCACAAAATATGGCAAGCCACCAGTGTGGCAAGTTATTAATCTTAGGCGTGGCAATGTTTGGCCGGTAACCAAACAGTCTCCTAGTGAGGAAAGAACACAGTCTTCATCACTAACATATGTGTCAATAACAATATTCCTCTAAGCTTATGTCGGAGGATCTGACTTTACTGTAGCATTACAAATTTGGGCGAATTCCTTAAAATTTGGCGTAATCCTGGGCCCACGCTCGCTTTTCCTCCTTATTTTCAATTCCACGGTCCACGGGCCCACTGCCCAGCCAGTTCCGATCCGACGCCACATCCACCACTCCCTTCTCGCGAGGCGCTCGGCTAGTCGGCTTCACCTTGACGCCCCAAAGCTGCAGCAACAGCACAGGCGGCAATGGCGGACTCCGTCGAGCTCACGCGCCGCCTCTGCCTCCGGCTTCCGGCTCGGCCGCCGCCTACGTGGAGGCCCAGTCCGCGGGGCCTCCTGGGAGCTCCCTCCTCCCTCCGCCTCCCGCGCCCTCCCGTCCCGTCGCTCCGGTGCCGCGCGCTCGACTCCACCAGGCCGGTGGCGGTGGAGGGGGGCCTGGGCGACGAGGAGGACGAGGAGGAGGCGGAGTCCTACTTCTCCGTGACCTCCTCCAGGCTCTCGCGGGTGGATTACCTTGGGGAGAAAACCAAGGGGGATTTGAACGTGCGGAGAGAGCATCTGGATGCGCTTGGTGAGCTACTGGTTTCCAACTCCATATAGTTTTTTACCTCTTACTTTAATCCCATGTCCCGGGAAGATTTTATGCTACCTCTTGGTGATTCCATCATGTTAGCCCTTAGTAGCATTACTGCCTGTCACTAGATTACAGCATCAGGCATCATATATAGATTCGTCATATCGCAACACCATGAAAATGTGAAAATCCTTGTTATAATTACTCTGAAATGCTTACATTTTAGATGGAAATGGCAAGTCAACACTGCATGGCCCTATAGAGGAGATAGCCTGGAAAGAAGCGAGAGAAGCTGAGTCGTTGCTCCGTGAGTTGGGAATTGCAGTAATATTCTACCCTATTAGCATTGTCTTTTCGCCTTGTTGATGTTTGGTAGTTGGTATGCTTCTTCCATTTCTGTTCATATCATGTTTCATGTAGGTAGATCACCTATTGTTGCTGTCTGAAGCAACTTATAATTTGGCGTGATGATAATGTCAAATCATAAGCACGATGGAATGGAACTTTCATGAATTTGTTCATCAATTGTCATAACACTAGTGTTGCACCAAGAAAGTCAATTATCAAGACAAACTTGACTTTTGGATTGGCATAATGGTGATAATAATACTGTAATATTGTTCGGATTTATGCTTAGAAATAGTAGAATCTCTCTAAAAGATTGATAATTTAGCAGCAAAATGTGTAGAAGTCTTCATCCATTAGAAAAAAATAGCTTAATAAAATTTATTTTTCCTGACTAATTGAAAACATCACTAATTTCGCCTGAAAATTTATAGGATGATTTGAATATGCATGCATTTTTCTATTAAAAAACCAGAAAACACATCCCTTTGTAGAAGCACGACCTCCAAATTCCAATATAAACATCATGTTATGCAATCCAACAGTTCACATGAATCATGCCAAAGGCCGAAGAAAAAGAGTGAAAAAGATAATAGAAATTCTGAACATGTGATGGGATAAGATGTTAAAAGCTAGAGTTCAGTGGTTAGATCATTCCCTATGAAGTTCTGTACAGTGAACATTAGAATATAATTTGCTGTTATCCTTTTTGTATTGATGTATCTTGATTGATCTTTGTGAAGAAGAAACTAGATTAATGAATGATTGTTAATACGCAGGATCCTTTTTCAGTAAGACACTCTCCTCGTGGAATTTTTTGCACCAGGACACTAAATCTTCGATCCATCAGTGTCATTGGCTATGATATGGATTATACATTGATTCACTACAATGTGATGGTACTTCGATATCCATATTACCAACTGTCTATGAATCATTTCTAAAATAGAGAATTATATATGAAGGAAAATTCACATATTTGTTGAACTGATATGGCATGATACTAGCTGATAATTTAGGTATAATTTCCACAACTAACATATAAAACAGCACAAATGCTCTATGTCATTCTGTACAGTTGCTGTGGTAAATTGCAGAAGAAACTAAAATGTTGTTACATCTATGCAGGCTTGGGAAGGGCGTGCTTATGATTATGGTATGGCCAATCTGAAGAGCATGGGTTTCCCAGTAGATGACCTTGAATTTGATCCTGACCTGGTACTGTACTGTTCTATTGTGTACTCCATAGTTCATAATACCTCAAGGCGCATGCATAACACCTAATGATACTATTACTCTCACAGGTCATCAGGGGTCTCATTATGGATAAAGACAAAGGGAATTTGGTCAAAGCTGATCGTTTTGGCTACATCAAAAGGGCAATGCATGGCACCCAGATGCTTTCTACTAGTGCTGTGAGGTATTGATAATACATTTTGGCAGCTTTACTGTGCTCCTAAGTCCACAGAAGATAATAAATCTTATCCATGTCCATGAATAGTGAAATATATGGAAGAGAATTGGTGGATCTACGGAAAGAAAGTAGATGGGAGTTCCTTAATACCCTTTTCTCCGTGTCAGAAGCTGTCATGTTCATGCAGGTCAATTACTCATGTCTCTATCTAATAATGTTCATTTCATTTTCATCTAACTCTACTTGACATATCGTTATGTGTAAATCCATAACCATCGTTCATATATGTGTATAAGAGTAATTTCATTATTAGTAAAACACTTGATAGGAATTGCCATCATGGGATGACAATTGATGGCAATTCCTATCAGGGGAGTGTTCTCATTCTTGTCCTGTCCCTGAGGTCTCTGTTTTTGGACATATTTTACCTCATACATTATTTAACACTATTATGGCTTGGAAAAACAGTGTCCTGTATGCTTTTTTTGGACTGTGTGATCAGAGATCAGATTGTGATGTAAGAAAAGCTTATCCAGCAAGCTTGCTATGATATCAAAAATGGACAGTATCTACTCCTAAATCCTAATACATATAATTTGACATGGTCAGTCCTGCTTGACCATTGAGAATATTTGTGCAGTATTAGTTGAATTCAGTGTGATTAGACCTTCAGATATTTGCACTTGATAGTGTGCTCCTTGAATGTCTAAAACTGAATTTCGAATTGAAGTACTGAACTATATTTATATGGACATGCGTGTTCTGTTTAGATGGTGGACAAGTTGGATCAGGGGTTGGTGCCAGCTGAACTTGGGCCATTGGATTACAAAGGGCTGTACAATGTAACTACCCTAGATGCTTCTTTTACTGATGTGCACATTTGTTGTCGTAAAATTTTAAAGCCTTTCTTTTTTAGGCTGTTTCCAGGGCACTTTTTCGTGCACATGTAGAAGGTCAACTCAAGGTAACTTCTGGTCGTCATTACAGATATGGCAATACTCTATATGATTAATGTTGGTCTAAAAATTTCCTTAGCCGGTTGAATGTAGAGTGAGATAATGGCTGAGCCAGAACGATTTGTAGAGCCTGATCCTGAACTGCCTTTAGCTCTTCTGGATCAAAAAGAGGTAAACACAGAGTCACCTTACAAGTTCATGATCCCCATTGTACTTCTGTGCATTACTCACTGTCCCCTTTCAACTCATCAGGCTGGAAAAAGGTTGCTTCTTATTACTAACTCAGATTACCACTATACAAACAAAATGATGAATCATGCATTCAATCGCTTCCTTCCTAATGATATGGCATGGAGAGATCTATTTGAAATGGTGAGTAATCAAGTTGGTGGTTTTAGATTGAACTGTTTGTCGTTCATTGCTTGTCCGCCATGCTGAAGACGTTACTAAGATCAGTTGATTTATCCTTACTGTAGGTTATAGTCTCTGCAAGGAAGCCAGAGTTTTTCCAAATTTCTCATCCTTTATACGAGGTTGTAACAAACGATGGATTACTGCGTCCCTGTTTTAAAGCAAATTCAGGTGTAAACCTTCGATATTTTTCTGTTGTGACCAAATTTCTCTGGAGTCTCTTTTTATTTCTTTTGTTAATTGTTAAATGAACAATTTCAAGGTTCAGCCTTCAAACATACACTAGTTTCATTTAAATCCAGGCAGGGTAAAAAGATAAAGCAGTAGATAGATGTACATGAAATTGCGTGTAAAAAACTTGAATATAAGTTCTTTCATTCTGTGAGAGGAACATGAAACATTTTGGCATCTTAGTTATCCACAGCTCTAGCTTATGACTTTCTATGAGCATAAAACACATCTAACCTCTGTTTAGGAAATAAACCAAAATGATCTAATTTGTTGTAGTTGCATAGGTGGATCTTATGTGCCATATGCCCACCACACATGTAGGTTTCTTTGTGAAATTGCCCAAGAGATCAAGAGGCATGTGCATGCTTGCTTGAGTTGGTTTTATATCATAACATAAGGTTGAACAAGAGATCAAAAGGAGCACATCACACACTCACACAGCGAAGAAAACAATTTTTGGTCTTCTGGATTTAAGATGATTTTTCGTCCCCATACCATTGTTCATGACCAATTGAGCCACCTCCTTTCTCTGCAACCTCTCTTGCTTAGGTTGTATCACTGTTATATCATGAAACCTTAATATATTTTTTAATTTCTTATCTCTTATCACGCGTTTCTGATGCACTAGCAGCTATCTTGAAAGAAACATTCCTTTCTGTGACTGACGTGTTACCCTTTTCTTAAATGGATATTTAGGTGGCTTGTACTCTGGTGGTAGTGCTCAGATGGTTGAGAAGTCTCTAGATATCCATGGAGATGAAATATTATATGTGGGGGATCATATTTACACAGATGTAAGCCAATCAAAAGTTCATTTACGATGGAGGACAGCGCTAATCTGCCGAGAACTAGAAGACGAGGTCAGTGTACTTTTTTCTCACGGGTTTACCTTCAGAATGGAATGAGAACAGTCAGCTGATGGGTTTTACCATCAGAACATGTTGACAACGCTAAATTTATGCACACTGGTGATCTATATATGAGTTATCACTAAAGTTCAGTTTTCCAGCTATATTCCTGTGAGGTTGAAAGTTTTTTCTGATACCTTTTCTAATTACATGCCTGATGTTTTTCCTGTCCTTATTTGATTTGAATCATGGAGATATAAATTATATCATCTTGTTATCAGCCATTATGCATGTCCTGTTGTTTCGCTTAGCTCCACAATTTTTAGTTTTGACCTGTTAAGTCCCTAGACTTACACAAGGGTGCTACTTGTTGGTGTTCAATCTGTTCATGAAATATTGAAGTGACCAAAAATAATAATAATAAAAGCCATGGAGGAACTCGGGTCCTACAATATATGATGCCATTATGTTGCTGATGCCTTTACCTTTAGACCATTAACTGGCTTATCTGAAATATATGTGTATATGTTGATTCTGAATTTGTCTAATACTAATTGGTAAGGACAGCATTTTGTTTCTATGCATGTTAAAAAAAATATAAAGTCCTTTCATATATAGTTTATTTAGGTTAGAGTCAGTTTCTATATATGCATTCTTGTACTTCTATATATTTTCCATATGGACCACCTCAAAATATTAAGCATCCTTCCCCCAATTATCTCCTCATCTTGTGACACGGTATCGGAGCGAAGATACAAACTCTAGCCACTGAACCCCCAGCATCGCCGACGAGCCATCATCGTCAATCAGCAAATCCATCCAAGCCATCTACTGTCTTCATTAAGCAGCCAACCGTCGTCTTCATCTTCGAGTCTTCAAGCAACAGCGAACAGATCAGCTCATCTACAAGCAGCACACAAGCTTTTCTCTCTTTGTTTGTGAAGTAACAGCAGCAACAATTGGTCGTCGTCACTCTTCCAGACCTGTTGCAGCCATGCGTCGCGGCACTTGGGGCCCTCTGTCGTTGCCGCCGCCTGCATCTGCTGCTCGTTCTGTCGTGAGTTTGCTGCATCCGTGGGCCCGTTGTGAGCCGGTCGATCCCGTCTTGAGTCACCGCCTGTCGCGGCATCCTTTGGCATCACATGTCATTGCAGCTGCCCATCACAGCCCTTCAAAGCACATTGCCGTCTGCTGCCCTTTCGGCTTATTGCTTCTCCTTCTATGGTTTTTCTGCTTCTCAGGTTTGGATCATTATTGGGCAAAACATTCATGGGTGCACTTTGGGCCTACACTATGATCTCTGGTTGGGTTGTGAGGGTTGAGATGCCTCTGAACTACACATTTGTTTGTCCCTTTGATCTGTTGCATCTTGCCTGCTGCTGCTTCTATACATAGTTTATTATCATATTTTCGTCTAGTGACATCCAAGTCCAATTGCACACCTATAAATCATCAAAGGCGTGTGCCAAATTATGTGAAGTCAAGCCAAGTTTCATCCTTAACTAGGCTCTCATGTCCAGTGACCATTTTGTTCTCTCCTGTTTTCACAGTTTGATGCACTAGTTCGAAGCCATGTTCAGAAAGAGCAGCTTATCACACTTATACAACAAAAGGAAATCGTGGGAGATCTTTTTAACCAGCTTAGGCTGGCTCTGCAGAGACGAACAAATTCACGCCCTGCACAGGTATTATTGTATTAGAATGGAACCACAAATCCTTTATTAGCTTTAACATGTTTCATTTTCTCTTGAAATACGTGAGATTCTAATCCTACCCTTTACAAATTATACATTATCTTAAGCTTAAGCCATCAATAAAGATAGTCTGGTGATTTGTGTTATTTTCTACTAAAGTAACAATTGTGTTCTATTCCAGACACTTGCTGCTACTTGTATGGATGATCAAGAGCTTACAGAAAGTATGCAAAAGTTGCTCATTGTTATGCAGAGGTTAGATGAAAAAATTGCACCTATGCTAGAATCAGATGGAGAGCTGTTCAATAAAAGGTACATCAGCAAGGCAGTCACTGCCTAATTTGTCACGAGTCTTTGAATGCAAGAAATGTCTGGAAAATGTAGCTTCTAGAATGTTACCCACTTACCCTATGCATTTCTTGCAGGAAAAGGAAAATCCTATTTTAAGGCTGTGTTTCAGCACTCTGAACAAACCTGTGAAACCCAACAAACCATAATTTATCCATATTTGCCCTTAGTCATTAGTATTTACTTTTTCTGTGGCGTTCATTAACACCCTTTTAGAAGAGAGTGATGACGCAAGGCCCTTTGCATTTCATAAGTTTTATTGCTTGCCAATCTAGTGATTCTTTGATATTTGCTTTCATTTATAATGCTTATACCAGAACTACAAAATTGTATTGTACTATTCTCTTGTTCAAAATATATGATATATATCCTGGTGCATAGATCTTTAAACGAGCTAAGCAAAGCATTTTTTCCCTCTTAAGATGGGGTTGGCTGTCACGGGCGGGCCTATGGGATAAGAGTCATTTGACCAGGCAAATTGAAAAGTGAGTGGTTATGATTTTGTAGTGGTGAATATTCTTCTATGAGCCCCAATTTTTTCTTTGTAAATGCAACTATTTTGTCCTCGTTGCAGATATGCTGATATATACACATCAAGGGTTTCAAATTTTCTACATTATACTCCATTCATGTATTTCCAATCACAAGAACAGGTAATTACTAAACTGTAGATGATCTGCTTCCCTTTTACTTTCAACATTTTAACTAGTCATTTTGTTTGGTTGATATTCACACAGACAAAAATTAGAGCAGGCAGTAGAGTGACAGAAATAACTCATGAATCTCTTACTGGTGATAAGAGTTTTATCTAAACTGAAATTTACTCTATTATATGTATCCTTTTTTTTTGTTTGAAAGTCTATTATATGTATCCTGTTCGAACTTTTGAGAGTAGTTTCTTACTGACTACTACTTAAGTAGGTCGCTTTACTTTTGTTGCTTACAATATCTGTGCTAAGTCTAGTACTATAAGGGCGTCATAGTGGACCATGTGTAATAACAGGGGTTAAAATTTATCTTATCTTATCTACTTAATACCATGTAGCCATTAATATATTTTAGAATATTAACAGGACTATTTGTTTTCTATATCTGCCTACATGAAAAAACACAACATCTGGTTGCAGCTTATGTTCTGTTTGCTAGTACATTCATGCTATCTTCTCTTTAGCCCACTGTTCAATGTTTCTTCATAGAAACCACTTCAGCCCTCCCCATCTCAATTGTTTTACTAGCTTGTTACCCTCTGAACATGCTACAGACACTTGGGCATGACGCTCATTCGTATTCCCGGAGGCAACAGCATTAACGTCGACGGGCTCTGCTGACATTCGACTTGAGAGAATCGGTAGAGCAGATAGAAGGCAGCGGGATGTGTTTGTGCCAATGCTGAGCCGTGGTGATTGGTGTTCTTGCAGCGAGGCAATGATTGTTAATCCAGAAAGTTTTCTCGTTAAGTAGTGATGACGTATATAGCTGTATGTTCTCCGTGTAATAGTGTAACTAGACTCATTAGCTTGTAACAGCAATATTGCAATAAGCCCATGCGGTTGTTTTCTTTCTGCTGGCTGACACAAGAAAGGAGTTTGGTTTGGTCAGGCAGAACGACCGTGGAAAGCTGGGTGTGTAATTTTATCATAAAATCTTCATTCTTAGCGCATGTTTGTACTCTGGAACTCTCACTTCAAACAGTTAAATTCTAGAGAGAGAACAATAAGAAATGTTGTTGTATATGTACAATTCTTTCGGTATAGAAAGAAAGGAGTATGATCTCTCGTGAACGGGTTCAGTTTTGTTGAACAGCAGACTGACTGCGTGAAGCTCTTCAGTAATACCAGTACTCCCCCGTCTCATAATCCCCCATTTCATAATGCAAGTAGTACTTTATGTCTGATTTTTTAAAAAAATAATTTTTAAGAAGACGAACGGTCAAATGTGTACTGGTAAATAATGACGGCGTCTTACATTATAAAACGCTGGAAGTAAGAAGTAAACGGCGTCCTACATTATAAAACGCTGGAAGTAAGAAGTAAATAGAGCTCTTGCATCCGAAGAGTGAAGGGTGAAATAAAAAAGATCACATCTGAAATTGGAGAAAAAAATGAATGTCACTTTTTCCTAATGGATTTGTACTTTGAAATATGAAAAATAGGTAATCGGTATTTCGTTGACGATTTTGTATTTGTGCAGCTAGGTCGAGTACGATCCGCTTGCCCCAAGCAACCAAACCACCTCCCTATCCTCACGCACGCAAACCGCCCACAAAAGCGGCGGCGGCGGCGATGTTGCGGCGGATGCGATGGATGGCGGACGGGGACGGGCGGTGGGAGCTGGACGTGGAGACACCGGCGACGATGGAGGGCACGGCGCGCCCCGTCCCGGGCGACCCGCTGCCGCTCGGCCTCTCGCGGGGGCCCCGCGTCACCCGCACGAAGCAGCTAGACTTCCTCCACCGCTTCATGGCCTCCCCGCTCGTACCCTCCTTCTCCGCCTCCGGCGCCGGCCTCTCCGTCCACCACGCCCACCTCTTCCACGTCGCCCAAAACTGGTAAATCCCCCCGCTAACACCCCCTCCTGCTCACGATCTATATTATCAGAACAGTGCTCTTCCTTTACATATCCGCGAGGCTGCGGTTAATTCGATAGCCAAATGTGGCTTGCAGTGTTACCAAATTCAGGTGTCTCGATGGTATCCTTGCATATCTACTCAGCTCCAAGTTTCTGCGATGATTAGATACTGAAATGTGGTTTGAAAATGTCATAGAATTTGGGCGTCTAATGAAGTAACAGTTGCTGTGTTGTCGTGTGCTTGGCTCGTGTAGATACATTTGAGGTAACCATGTAGTCGTTCTAGTTAGGTAGTCCGTTTATTTATTTTGAATGGTTTGAGGTTGGTTTTGGGATAATGTAATAATTTTTGCTTGGAAAGATCATCTTCTAATCCAAACATGCCAATGTATGTAAATAAGCAAGATCTCGAGTGCAATGGTTCTTGTATGCTCACCAATTACCATGCTAGATGAACCATCATTAGTAGATTTGCTTACTTCTGTTCGTAAACACCTTGTATCTAATTATTATTTCTGTTAGTTGATACCCTCTCCACTTACAAGGGAGACAACTGTAGAATTGAACAATTTTGCATGCCCCTCATTGGTACATAAGGGACATAGCAGCCTACAGATGTTCTGATATCAAATTTTACTTGATGTTACCAAAAGACATGTGCACCAGCACTAGCATTAACAACTCGGTGTATTCTGCAGGTCTGTTACTATCTTGGAGCAACTTCATGTACAAAAGCTTGTCGCTGTTGTGAAAGAGAAGTTATCGAATCGGCAAGAGGTTCCCTGGTCTAGTGATATCAAAAGGCACCTTCATGATGTTATGTCTCTAGGTGTAGGCACAGAACTCTTGATTACACCAGATACCACTTTGCTACTGGAGCTGTACAATCTCAAGAAGGGGGATCGAGGCAAAGCAATTTTACGTCACAAGGCAAATCATCTGGATGCTCTTAAGTAATTTGATATATATTAGCTATTTGTAGGTATTCATGATGCTTTCACTGGGATTTTTCAATAGTACACATTATATTTCTGTATCTGTTATCTAGTTAAGAAGGTTTGAATGGTTGATGAAAAATTTCATCCTTCTTTTGGAGTGACTAGTTTGCTTAATAATGGTAGTTTTTACCAATATGCTTGAATTAACTGAAGATTTCTTCACTGAATCCAGTTTCCTCATCAAAATATCACACTAGAAGCATCTTGGCCTGGATTATTCATTGATAACAAAGGGGTGTACTGGGATGTGCCATTGTCATTATCAGCTGACCTGGCTTCAGTTGGCTCCAAGTCTGGATTAAGTTATCATGTACTGTTACAGCAAAATAGTGGGGAACCAAAATGCTTTGGTGGTGATGAAGAAACCAGTGATGTCCCTGTTGCTCTGTTACCTGGATTATGTGCCAAGGCAGCTGTTTCGATTAAGAAAAGCATTGATGTTTGGAGGAAAAAAGAAGACAAGCTAAAAAATGTCCAGCCGTATGATGTATTTCTCTCAGATCCCCATGTTTCATTCACCGGGATCATTGGTAAGCATTCACCTTTTCCTGTTCTTGGGCTTCAGAAATTAGTTATGTAAAAGCTTATTTCAAGGAAACTCTCTACTTTTACTTGCTTAGAGGTCCTGTTATTTCTTTCCTAGCCACCCTCTTAAATGTTTTCTTTCACAAGTCATGCTGTCATCTTTATTGGCACTTTTTTCAAGAATATAACTTATGTATAGTTCAATGCAATTGTTTCCTGTTATTGTGATGTATCTTGAGGTTTCACAAGTCAATAGTAGTGTTCGGTTACGATGGCTAGTAATATTTTCAACAGCTTGGTTTCACTTTTCCTGTATTATTTACCACCCAGTGTTTGGAGCTATATCCATTCAAGAATCATTAACAACTATAGTTGTATGGATACATGAATTAATTATATCTATTAATATGTACCTCTCTATAAGATTACATGTTAACAGTGCACAAAATATTTATTTTCTTCTTTCTCTTTGTTCAGGTGCAGTAGCCAGTGGTTCTCTTGGGGATTGCTCAAAAAGAATGTCCATGCAAAATGAAATACAAAAAACCAATGCCTTTAAATATTTTGATGAGAGGAATAAGTTTGCTGCCTTTGCAGACCTATTTGCATCTATTAATTTTACAGCTCAGCATGGGAACTTTCAGAGGCTTTTCCTGGATTTGACAAGGGTAAGTGCCCGGTTAGATGTATCCTCTGGATCATTGTTCTTACGTGGTGCTTCTCGGCTTGCACAAGATTTCTTCTTCTCACGACGCCCTGATATAGAGACATTCTGTGATGTTTGTCCTGATGTGATTGTTTCTCTTCAACAACAGGTGAATCATATCCTTCTTTTTCACCAGCTTGTGCTTTTATACTTTGAACTGGAAGACCATTCTGTATTATGGTTACCATGGAACCAATTTATGTGATCTCTTTACACTTTTGTTTTCCTTTCATATTTTCAAAATTGATATGCTTCTTTGTTGTTCAAATAATAACCATAAGGTGGATGATCTTTTTCCAGATTCCGACATGCTTTACTATATTAATTAACCAATATTTCAACTGATAATAGAAATGAGGTATGAAGAATTAAATTATACCACCACTTTCCAGCAAGAATATAAAACTTTGCTAGTACGTTATTATATACAAAAAGTTTCATACATATCTAGATTATGGATGTTTATGTGGAAATGATTGTTTGCTTCCTAAAATATTTGCTACTTCAGATATCAGTTTTTCTTGAAATCAAGTAGATATGAGGTTCGGGCGATGCTACTCTAGCCTGCAGCAGAATTGCAGATGATACTATATCACCAAATTCGTGTTTCTAATCAACTGGTTTTGGGTGAAGCCCGTAGAATAAGCTAATTATGTTCTTTAATTAATGAGTACTACAAAGTTGTTTAAATAGAAAACAGTATGATGCCTGTCGAAAACTGATATGGATAGTTCATAATTTCATACTTTGTAATAGGTAATTCCCTTAGTGTTTTTTCTTGATCTCCAAATCATATCATCTACAAAATCTCAGTACTGCTTGGCACATCCAGTAAGTACAGTCCACTGGTGATTCTGCTGATTGCGGACTCATGGTATTGGTGTCTGTATTACTGTTCCGATTATATGTCAAAATGTGCACAATAATTATGAAAAACGTAGGTACTTGGACTAACACCAAATACTAAGTAAAGCTCTCACATAATCATTAGTGCATGACAGTGAATGCAGGAGAGCTTCATTATGTTATCCAATAATAGTAGGCTAAGCCATAAATTTATAGCCACACCTCCTAGTTCCTACTGTTATCTATGACTGGTAGTTTCAGTTTGATACAAATCCTATTGTTTACTACTTCAGAGACCAACGAGCACAGTTCATTTACTAAGATTTTGAATGATAAATGGAAAATATGATTACATCCAGCACATCTAATTGCTGATGGATTCTATTCTATACTTTTTGGCCATTTTTCCCCTTGTAGCTCGTCTTCTCCATAAACTCCAAGAAGATAATAAGTAGACAAGATGGTTGTGTTGCATAGGATGCTATCATGTTCACACTGTTCTTTGTTCTTCTCGCAGATAGTTGGACCCTTCAGCTTTCGTGTTGAATCCTCAGTTACCATTGACCCCAAAAAACATGACCATTTTGTTCGTGTGGACGACTCAGTTTTTGCAATTGACTGGGCTCTGAAGGTCCTGGGTTCTGCAAAGGCCACTGCTTGGTATTCCCCCAAGCATCAGGAGGCGATGGTGGAGCTCCGATTCTTTGAGACCTAAATAGTTTTGGGCTTTTCTCTGCCGTATTGATGCCAACGAGAACTAGGCCAGATGAATTTTAGATGTTACGCTCCATAAAGGCAATGTGTGAATGTGATCAAAGCGTATCTAGGTATCTGGGATGTCTTATATTCACCTGTTGAATCGTCATTCTTGTAGGCTTTACTCCTTCTGTTCGTTGGGTAAAATGGCGTGTGCAGTTTAATAGGCAGCGAGCCTTGACGGAGTGCAGTTTTTAGATTTTTTCTGTAGAATACTGTAGTTCTGCACACATGACAAGTCAAAAACGTGTCAACCACTGTACGTTTGTAGCTATGTTCATCATCAGATTGTTGTCTGCACGTTTTTCAGTAAGGACTTTGGTCAGGCCGGGGGCCGGGGCAATACTCCCCTACGGTAATGCTCTAGCTTACAAGTTAAGCGTTGGCATCTGATAAATGGCATGTGCTCGGAAGAAGTTCAACCATAAAGTGTTTTCATTTGAAAAATTGAATTCGTTTTATGTGTATCTTTTTGTGCTTGTTGAAATTTGAGCATCAGTGCACAAACATACCAGAACAGCGTTGCTGTCAACCAAAAATGCTGAATTCGACAACGCCGTAAGGTGCCAGTAGCAATTGAAGGCGCCAATTAATACTACCACTATTGATTTTGTTACATGTTTCTTTCAAACACTTGCTAAATTTGTTCGATCCCGACGGAAATTTGAAACTCAAAGTAAAACCAAGAAAAAAGAGACACAAAGCTGTAAGAAGCCCACTTACACCTGGGCCCGTACTTGTAAGAAGCCCACCTTGCAAGTGACTCCGTCTCCGCCGCCACTGGGCCATTTCCCCCTCTCGGCCTCCCGAGCTCACTAAACCCTACCCACCTTCCTCCTCGCCGCCGCGTAAACCCACCTTCTCCACCTCCAGGCTCGCCGCCGCCGCCGCCGCCACCGACGCCGCCATGGCGGCCGTCTCGAGAGGCCTCCTCGCGCGGCTACGCCACCTCTCCATCGCGGCCCCACGCGTTACCACCACCTACCGCCTCTTCTCCGCGGAGCCCCTCGTGTCCCACCCCGCCGACGACGATGACGCCGGAGGGGAAGGCGGCGGCGGCGGCGGCGGCGGGGGACGGATCATAGAGGCTCGGGCCGGGGTGATGGGGCCGGACTCGCGGCGGACTGGAGTGATCGGCGTCAAGTGCGGGATGTCGGCGATGTGGGACAAGTGGGGCGCCAAGGTGCCCATCACCGTGCTCTGGGTCGACGACAATGTCGTCTGCCAGGTCAAGACCGCCGAGAAGGAGGGGTTCTTCGCGCTTCAGGTGATATGGATTCCTGATCTCTGTGTGGAACTTTGTCGATGACATTGTGAATTAGTGGTTCACTCGTTATCTGGTTCGTTTCACCGTAAATTAAAATGCTGGGTCACAAAGGAATGTGTCATCACTCTTTATTTTGACTCCTACCAGTTGTTTTCTGCTGTTGGAGTGAGATTTTCAGCACCCAAGAGTAGTGTAAAGAGTGTCAAGGCCCGATCTAGACATGAAATTGAAATGGTATTATATACCTCTGGTGATGGCATTGTAGGGGTTATCCGATACCTGATTGGTACTTCATCGAGATGTACTATAAGCAGTAACTGTAGTAGATTCGGCTAAGTCTCTTCCCGTTGTGGATAGAAAGATCGCACAGAAATGACAGACAAGTAACTTTCTTTGCGCTCTGGCATTTTACATACTGAGTTACATTGTACCGTAGTTCGCAGGTTACCTTACTAAATTAGGGTGTAAAACTATTTTGTTGCCGAGGCTCTGTCATCTCCTAAATTTATTGCAACTACTATAGATAAAACATCTGGTTCTGGCGTCTGGGCCCTTTGGGATCAATTGGTACATGTCATCCAATTGCTTTATCTTTAGATAGCTGCCTTCTCCACTATTAATAGTTCAAACACATAGTGTGATTAACATCTGCTCTTAGATATTCTTAAAAAAATATTGATCCAAATGTAAGTTTGTTTGATAAATCTGTTGGATTATTGCTCATTAGCTTTGAGCCCTTTGTGTTCCATTTTGCAAGATATTTTTCCAACTTCTGTAATTCTTGGTATTTTTTTAGCTTGGAGCGGGCCAAAAGAAGGAAAAACATCTAACAAAGCCTGAAGTGGGCCACTTCAGAGCACAAGGAGTCCCACTAAAGAGAAAACTAAGGGAGTTTCCTGTTACTGAGGATGCACTTCTTCCTGTTGGAACAACAATTACAGTTCGCCATTTTGTGCCTGGACAATTTGTGGATGTCATTGGAATCACAAAGGGAAAAGGTTTTGCGGTATGTATTATTTTCCTATCTATGTTTGTTAACTTTGCTGCTTTAAAATGTAGCTGGCCAACTTTATCAGGACATCAGCCATTTGTGGATCTACTTGAAATGTATGGCATGATTCTTTAGCTCATAGCTGTCACTTGATTTTGTCCCAAACAATTAATTAAACAAAGGTGTCTCTGTGACTCTATATGAGACTTTCTAATAACAAAAGCAGCACAAACCTGTGTTCATACCGATTGTTTTGAACATTCTAGCAGATACTGATGACCACTCGGTTATTGAAATGGGAGGTGCTTCTATTCTTCACCACTAATTTTAATGCAAGAATCAACGCTAGAATACTTACCCCTTCGTAGTGTTTTAGGACTTGTGCAAGCCCATGGGATAACTGAAGCATGTAAGTCGTTATTAGAATAATACTGATTGTTATCACAAAACAGAGTGCATGCATATGGTACACCAAAAATATAATAGTTCTCTGTACATATTGTAATTCCAGTTGTTTTGAAAATATGAGTGCTATCAATGTATAGCATTAGTGTATCTTGATCTCTAGTAGTTTTTCTTGATGGCTTAGCATATATACTAGAAGAGCAGAATGAGGTGAGTCAAGCCTGAGAGGAAGCAATATAACAACTTGATTTGCCTTTTTTAAGTTGTGCAGACGATAAAGAAAACATATATATGTATATAGAGGTCAAGAACCAGAAAGATCTGTACTTGGTAAAGGCTAGTTCTTATAAGTGCCTCCTGGGAGCTTTTTAACCATATTAATGAAAGCTGTCAATTATTTGCAATGTTCAAGACTTAAAGCTTAATTACAATTTTCACTATACTGATTAACATGTTCAAGCATACCTTCCATTTTTGCAGCTATTTGGATGTTCAGTATTTCCACTTGCACAATCCAACTGTCAGCACGCCACAGTGTTCTTTAACAAATTTTTCTCTTGTAGGGTGGTATGAAAAGACATGGTTTTAGTGGGATGCCTGCATCACACGGTGCATCTCTATCACATCGCAGCATTGGTTCTACTGGTCAAAGAGATGCTCCTGGAAGGGTATGTCTCATAATGTCCATGCACTGATCACTTGATAATTGGTATACATTTTTCTTCCCAGAAGAGGCAGGATAGTTGCTACTAGAATATGCAGCAGCATGGTTTTTACCAGAATTAGCTCATTAGAAGGATTAATCATGTATCAGTATTATTGGCATGCTATTTCCAACACTTAAATTGATTAAAAAGAATAATCATGTATAAGTATTATTGGCAATGCCATTTTTCCTCGCTTCTAATTATTATTCCTGGTGTTGTTCATAATAGTTACTAGTTGCATATTCTCATTTCTGTTATGGTTACCCACAAAGTGCTATCAAGTGTGAATATGACAAATAGTAACGATTGATGCATGTAGCCAAAACATGAGTAGATAACCGTGTCCTATGCTATAACTTCAGCGTGTTTAGGAGGTTGTTATATGGAATCTTTATTGTGTTGAACTAGTAACACCCTTCACTGGGTGTGCATAATAGACTCTATGAGCTAATGCTTTTCACAGAGAGTTGAAATGCACCCAATACTTTTATCCATTTGGTTTGAAATGTCTTCAAATTTGTTCACATAGGTCTAAAATATCTTTACATAGAATGAAACTCAAATGGGTGAAAAAGGGCAAGCACTAAGCAGGGCAGCGGGACCTTTCTTCATCTAGCTATTTAGCTATTGTTTTTAATGGATAGTTAACAGTTCTACTCTCTTTATAAGAATGAATCAAAATATAGATATGACAATATTGCTGCTGGTTTGATTTCGTCCTTCCCACCTACTAGTAGCCTCAACTTACAATATACCAACTGCTGGCTTCCTATGAAGATCAGCCAAAGATTTAGCACTTGATGTCTTCCTGACATGTGAGCCTAGGACCACCAGTTAACAAGAAATCTGGTGGCTAATCCTACACTGCACCAATGGAGCAGCACCTACATACTAACATTGCATTCCCAATAAACTTCTTATTGAATACTTTTAAGGGAAATTTCCGAATGGTTTTTGGTCCTTATGAATACTCCCTAGGTTTTTGTGAGTGGCTCCTAATGTGGGTGATTAAGTGAATCAGTGCATATGTTGAGAAAGACAAATAAGAGCTTGTAAGGTTTAATATTTTGTCTATAATATATAACATCTTCAAGGTATAGCTGAGAGTAGAAGCTACTTTTCTGGTATTTTTCATTGAGCTACGTCACTTTTAAGTCTTCATGTGCTACTCGTGGACTGAACAAAGTATGTTTTCCGTATCATATGCAGAAAAAAATACAGTGGTTTGTAATCTGATACTGTCGGTAGGAATAATTTGTTGTAGTAGTTCATGTGTAACAGAAAACAGCACTATGCAAGCAATCTTGCATAAATAATTGGTAACACTGCTGTAATATGTTGCAGGTTTTCAAAAACAGAAAGATGCCTGGACGTATGGGTGGTGTACAACGCACCGTGAAAAATGTATGGGTTTACCAAATAGACCCAGCCAGGAACTTGTTGTATCTGAAAGGCCAGGTAGTTTCATCTGTACCTCCAGAATTCGCAGTATGTCTTGCTGAAGTATAAAGGAGGTCGATATGCGTGATATATATTCCTTCATTAAATTTGCAGGTTCCTGGTCCTCAAGGTAGCTTTGTTTTTGTTAAGGACTCGGTGTACAAGAAACCAGACACAGCTATACTTCCATTCCCAACATATTTCGCACAAGAAGGAGAGTCGGAGGAGCTCCTTGTCGCAGATCTTGGTGATGTCGATCCATTCATGGTAGCAGATTAAGATGGGCCTACTTTAGAAGGGTTTCTTTGTTTTTTGTTCACGCTTGACCATCGGACAAAATTGTTTGTTCAATTTTGCATCGATATATGAGTAGTTACTCGATTGCAAGAGTAATCCATTCCTGGCCTGCCTCTGATCAATGTTGTTCCATGTACATTACTTGGCAAATGTGCCAGGGCCCTAAGTCAATTAGGGTTTTGAGCTGATCGTATGACAGAACATAACTTGTTTGTTCAATAAGTTGTGTAATCTAAGCTTCAGATAGATATATAAAACGGAAAGATTCACTGCACAGATAGATGGCAGTTCTATGGTGCAGTAATATTTGACCCATTGCGTGCTTTTAATTACACACCGTTCTCTTGTGTAGGGTAGAGTAGATTTTGCTTTCCTTCAAAGTTGAAACGGTAACCTTTGATCGTCTTTTTTACAAAAGAAATGGGTTTGAGTGGTGTATGGTTTTTTGTTGTATATCATAATGGAAACAAGGTGTAACTGGACTGAAGAAGACAAACTACAGATTTAATGATCGTATGTGGAGCTTTGATGGTCATCAATCACCTTGATTTCTCTTTTCAGACCTAAAGTCTGCCCATGCACTTTAAAAAAACTCATTAACCGGCACACATCAAATATGTATCGTCTGATAGTAGAAGTTTGTGCACAGTTTTGTCTCGAGCGCACGCTCAGTTTCTCTTTTATTAGCATTTTTAGAACTCGTAAGTTTATTTGTATGATGTGGTTAAAATTGAATGATCTAATCTGAAAGGTCCGTCATACAAAGTCGGAAACACTACTTTTGTGGTGAGCTTAGCAATGATAATATGCGAAATGGCCCATTACAAAGTCAGAAACACTACTTTTGTGATGAACTTAACAGTGATAATATGCGAAATGGCTAACGGGCGACGTGTCACGCGGACTAGGTCTGTACGACTCGTTTCTGTTACAGTCAACGGACACGTGTCAACGCCTTATTGGACGAGCAAGAGCAGCGCCGTTAGATCTTAACGGTGCACGCCCCGCTCATCTCTTGCGACGGTGACGATGACGACAGCGATTGTAACAACGACTACAACGACGATGACAGTGAAACTCAGCGGGGGCGGCGGAGGACGGTGAACCCGACCATGTATTTAGGATTTCGGGGATGGGGTGGGGAGGAGGGGGCAATCAAGGACGATTACCACGGATTAAAATTGATGGTGCAAAGCAAATAGAGCAAAGGTGATAAATCAAGTTATTTATTTTGTCAATGGAGGTGTTGGGCAATCGTATGTTCTAGATTTATTTTCTAGCTTTGTCGTACTATCAAGAGGGGTGGTAATCTTGGCAGAGAGATGATTAACGGTCTATATTTGCATTTGCATGAGGGTGCACTTCTGTTTTTGGCTAGATCATGTCTACTTATGCTTTTTCTCTGTAGGCCGGTCTGACCGTGGGAATTGGGCCGGTCAGACCACCTGGAGCATTTTTGCTCCTTGTGTGGGGCCGATCTGTCCGGGCCCTACAACCGACCAAACCGCGGCATGCAGAGGGGTTTGTTTTTGGTGCAACTGGACCAGTCTGATTGGGCCCGACGGCCGGTCAGACCGGGTGCATCCAGTGAGCAATCTTTTACTCCCAGCTTAGGCTAGTCTGACGGGGCTAGCGAGCCAGTCAGACTGGGTGGATACTATACGCAATTGTGCTCTTCTATTGGATGCCGGTTAGACCGGGCTGATCTAGTACGCAAAATTGTTCTCTACATTGGGTCGGTCTGACCGGGCCCAACACGCCGGTCCGACCGGCTGGAGCATTAAATGCGCAACAACGGTCGGATTTTGGCCCAGTGTTTGAATGGGCCGGTTTGACCGGCGAGTATGGGCCGGTCAGACCGACAGTGGGTTGAGTTGGGGGATTTCGTCCTAAACGGCTAATTTTTGATGTGGGGGTATAAATATTCCCCCATCTGCAACAAGGAAGCTCTCTTGGCATCATTAATATTTGGTTTGAGCCCTTGCATACTCCCTCACTCCTAGAGGTTGCATTCTCCATTTGTGGGTGTTTGAGGGTTGTTTTAGCCAAGACAAGTGCATTGCATCATTGTTCATGCTAGTGTGTCACTTAATCATTTTCTAGCTTGGATTTCCATTTGTTACTTTTAGAGGTTGCCGCCTCCTAGACGGCTTAGAGAAGAACCGGCGACCTCTCCAAAAAAGTTTGTAGAGGAGGCCCGGTGTTGATTGTGAGTGGTTTGTAGTTCATCATCTCTAGAGTGGAGGAAGATCTATCACTAGTAATCGAGGCTTGTGTAGACCACTTTAAGGCCGGCTCCTACCTTGCCCATCCCTTACCAAAGGGGTTTGGAGGCTTGTGGTTTGAGCGGTGAAGTTAGGGTTTGTCTTAACGGTGATTAAGAAGCAAACAAGCATCCCAACATCGGTTAAACAAAAAATCGGTTGTCTCTCTTACTCTCTTTACTTCTTGCAATTTACTTGTGCAATTTACTTTCTAGAGATGACTTAGCCATTATAACCCTGGAATTGCAAAATCTTGTTTAGAGTAGTTAGTTTGAACACTCACTACCAAACCTAGCAACTTAGGATAGTTTAATTTAGGGGGCAATTGTTTTTTAATTGCCTATTCACCCCCCTCTAGTCAACATCTTAATCCTACAACGGCAAGCCACCGTCACCGGAGGCGGAGAAGAAGAAGAGAGGGAGGGTGAGAGTTGGGGCAGGAGGAGAGGATCGTTGACATGGGCTTGCCGACACCATTAACGCCTTCCGCAACCGGTAAGATTAGACAGTGAGACGTGGTGGCGGAGGACGCCGACGGAAGTGGAAGGAAGAGGAAAAGACGGAAGTACGAAGAGAAAAGGAGGGAGAGGAAGGAAAGGTATGTTGTGCCGGTGGAATCCGCGGGACACGTTGCACATTAGCCTCACCTAATAATATGTGTCGGATCTCAATCCTTGACTTATGATGACGTGGCTTGCATCTTTAACTGTTGTTTGGGTGCTTAGTTATAATTTTTTCAAGTAAATTTTACAAAACTACAAGTACTTCGGTCAAATTATCAACTATAGATTTAAGTATGTATATCACAAAACAACATATTTAGTGCCAAGTTTATCGTAAAACTAATATCATATCATAAAGTTGCAAATTTAGTGATAAAATAATATATATATAAATATATGTGTACTTTTATATTAAAAGTTAAAATTCATGGCACAATTGTTTTTTTATACAAAGATGTAGTAATTCTTTTGGTAAAATTGATGTTAAATCTCTCTAGTTTTGTGATACAATGCCTTAAATATGTAGTTTTGTGAAAACTTTAATACTAAATCTATAGTTTTATTCTTAAATTTGTAGTTTATGATAGTTTAGCTAAAGTAGTACATGTAGATGTAGTCTGTTCTCTTTTTTCTCTTTGCAGTTTTCCCTGATGGCAGGCAATACAGCCTACTAGCCTATGCAGGCTACACCGCTACAGCCGACTCCAGTCCTTAAAACCACGCGACAGCGACACAGCCCACCAGCTACTCACCACTAGCACGGCGGAGCCCATCACTAACCCGCTCGCTCGCAATGCGTCGCGCACTCGACTGGACCCCTCCCCTCCCCTCCTCTCTGACCACAACCCCCACTCCTCGCCGCCTTCTCGAACCTTCTAGTAGATTCCCCCTCCCCATTCTCCGCCCCGCTCCTCCCCCTCCGTATTCTCCGCCGCCGCCGCCGTCTCCTCCCCCATCTGCGGACGCCGCCTCCGCCGCCGCGGCGGATCCCCCCGACATGGACGACGCCTGCGCCGTCTGCGCGGAGCCCCTCGAGTGGGTGGCCTACGGCGCCTGCGGCCACCGCGAGGTCTGCTCCACCTGCGTCGCCCGCCTCCGCTTCGTCCTCCGCGACCTCCGCTGCTGCCTCTGCATGACCCCCTGCCCCGCCGTTTTCGTCACCAAGGTCCCTCAACCCTAGGGTTTTCACCTTGCTTCGCGATTTTCATTTCCCCCTTTTGTCACAATCGTTGCTCCCTGATCTCTAATGGCGCGCTCACGGTGCCTGATTTCTGGATGGGCGCAGGCAATGGGGGACCGGACGAGGATGATCGCGGATTTCTCGGCGCTGCGGGGCGCCGGCGGGGAGGGGAAGGCCGGGGAGTTCTGGCACCACGAGGGCACGCAGGCGTGGTTCGATGACGCTGATCATTACAGGTTGATCAGCACCATGTGTCGGCTCTCTTGTAGTGTCTGTGATACTAACAGTGACAAGGAGGAGCTCACTGTTAAGGCGGCAAAGGTAAAGCAGAAGAATAAGATCCGAAGTGTTGATCAGCTCAAGGGACATCTCCTCAATCGGCATGGGTTGCACATGTGTGACCTTTGCTTGGAAGGCAGAAAGGTGATTCCTTTTTCGGCCTGATCCTACCTGAATAGCATATCATGCTTGAGCTATTGTTTGCAGTATGTGATACTTTGGTTTGCTGTATTTCGGTTTATCACACAAGTTTGATGTTTCTTTTGATGGACGTTTAACTGATTTGGCGTCATTATTCATCGTGAATACAATTGTTATTTTCTTCTTCCATATTTTCATTGCTAGCCAGTAGCTACCATGAAAATAATTATGTACTTTATGGCAAATTCTTTCCTTTAAAATTCTTTTGTGCCCAATACCACGATACATACGAGACAGGAATTTCCCTGCTGTTTGTGACCAATTTATTATTAATTCTAATCTCCTTTAGTTGCATGATGCTATAGTTTTAACACATTTGATTAACACCAAAGCATTCCTCTGAGAGAAACATTGGGTTGACTCGGCACAGAGATTTAAACTGCGACAGAGCCAGCGGCCAAACCCTGTGGGGTCAAAGTTGTAACATTCTCCAAGCTTTCCTTTTTTGCAACTCAAATACTAACCGCAGCTAGCCGCTACAGGTGTTGCATGCATTTGCTTGCTGCATGGCCACAGCCAAAGGCATCTGATCACACCCATTTTCTATTTTCCCTTCTATCAGTATTGTGAAAATATATAAGATTATCATGAATTAGATTGTAGATGGTGATGATTTGATTGTCCTCTAAATAAGTGTGTTCTATACGGTGCATTCAAGCATTTGTATTAACCTGGAGCGTTTCTCAAAGGATGTCATTATTTTTTACTTCCATAATGCTCTTAATAAGAATTACCGTGTTTAGAATGTGTAACAATTTTTATAATCTCCTTCATAAATATTACAAACGCGCTATAGTCCATGGTCTGTACTCCCTCCCTCCCTCCATTCATTCAGCTATATCGGGTGCGCTTTACTTGCATGCATGTTTTATACAAGGCACACACTGTTTAATTAATCTTTCACTCACTTGCCCCCACTAACTCTACTCTGCATTAGCGTTTAATGCGCATGCATGTAGTAAGTAGTATTGCCTGTATCACCGTCTGAGTTAAGGAATGTAATTAAGAATAAGTAGTATTGTCTGAATCACCGTCTGAGTTAAGGAATGTAATAAAGGCACTAGCTGAGGGCATCAGGGCAGTTTATCCTTTTGTTTGGACTATTGGTCTATCTGCAGAAACTAAACACGGCTTATATGGTTGAACTGATAGAACTCTTCATAGTTGTGGTTCCTGACTTGTGTGTTGTCTCTGGCAGGTATTTATTTGTGAGCAAAAGCTTTATACAATGTCTCAGCTAAATCAGCACATAAAATCTGGTGATTCGGAGGTGGATGGTTCAGAGGTCGAGCGCCGTGGCTTTGGAGGGCATCCAATGTGTGAGTTTTGCAAAAGCCCATTTTATGGTGATAATGAGTTATACACCCATTTGACAAGAGAACATTTTTCCTGCCACATATGTCAAAGGTACTCAGCAAAACTAGTCATTATCTTACTTACTGAGGCATCAGCATAATGCTGACGTTGTGATTGTTAACAGGCAACATTCTGGACATGATTACTTTACAAACTATGATGAGTTAGAGGTATGCTACGTCAAGCTGGCATCCTTGAATGAAATCAAGTACTGTCTTGGATTTATTCTAGACATGGACACAAACCCTGTGGATTTCAATTCCGGCATGAACTTTACAATAGGGGAAAATAAGGGATCAGATGAAATGTTGCATGAGTAATGAGCAATCCATATAGGTCATACCTGAATAACGTTCATCTGTTCCATCTAGATGTTGAATTATGACCATCTTATGCTACTAAGATAAATCGCCAGTTATATTAGATTTGAGGTTACAATTTAACATTGTGCTCGTCTGTATTCAGGTGCATTTTCAGAGATGCCATTTTCTCTGCCAGGATAAAGGGTGCTTGGAGAAGAAGTTTGTTGTCTTTGAAAGTGAAGCAGAGCTCAAGGCAAGTGAAAACCCTTCATGCACATCGTTCCATGGAAATGTCACTGTTCTAGTTTATGAAGTATGCTTAGTTGATCTTTCGTTCTGTTCTTTTATTCAAACCAGAGGCATGATGTCGAGGAACACAGGAAGCGCATGCCTTGTGCTGTTGACAATAGTTCGTTGTCTCCGCAAAATGGCATTGCAGCTGTAGGCCATGGGTTGGGAGGTCAAATTGATTCTTCTATGGCGCCGTTGCGATCATTAAGCATTTCTTCTAGTTCTGGGCAATCATCAGAAACATGTCAAAGCTGTGCAAGAAATCGGGTACTTCAGCAAGCATGTCTTCCCCCTCTTACCCTCCAGGAGGTCCGAGATGCTAGAATAGGTTCTGTTCTTCAAGAAGCTTCATTCCCTTCTCTACCAGTGCAATCAAGGAAAGCACCAACAGTTAGACAGAGCTCAAGGACTGCAGCAAGGATAGGGGACGAGCAATTTCATCATATATCTGTTACTAATAATAGGAATGTTGCTTTAGCACAGCAGGGTACAAGAACATTACCTGAAAACACCCGTGCATCTGAGCTTGGACAATACAACAAGGGAACTGAGAACATACACCACAATGTTCAACCTCGATTCCTTAAAAGTACTGCTTTGATCCCTTCTGGCTCAACAAGTCGCCCTTTGATCCCCAGTTCTGCTGGAAATGGGAGGCAAGAGACACTTAGCAACAGCCAGGTGTTATCCAGTGTGGAGGACATTCGAGCAGCAAATAGAGCCCTGGTTGAGAAAATGCGGGCTGCGTTAGGAATGGATCAGGATATGTACAATGCATTTAAAGAGATTGCTGGGGAATACCGTCAAGGTGCTATCAATTCTTCAGAATACCTTTCATATGTGAAGCAGTTTGGCCTCTTGCACCTTGTTCCTGAAATGGCCAGGTTATTGCCTGATGCTCAAAAGCAGAAAGAGCTTGCAGATGCCTACTATGCCAATTTGCGCCTTACTAGCCTTCAAGAAAATGGCGGTGGAACTGATAACTCAAAACAAGGCAACCAGAAAAAGAAAGGTAAGGGGGAAGTTCCTGATGCCATAGGAACCAGTAGTGCTGCCACAGATCCACTAAAAGATAAGTTGCTGAATACTACCATCAAGCTCCAGTCAAATTACATGCCCCAGGAAGGGTGTTGTGCCGTGCTGCAGAAGGAAGGGTATAGAACAGCTGATGGATCATCTCAGGGTCTGCAGCCGGGGCTGTCTTTGAAGGGTGCCTGGCAAAGCCGTGGGGCGCAGAGACTCTTCTTGAGCAATGCAAAGAAGTGATTAATTGGTTTTGCAGGTCCAGTTAGACCTGAGACCTGAGCCGCTATGAAATGTCGAGGTTATAGTGTCTATCCGGTGCGTCTCTGATTAGTTAAGGACATCAGTGCAGCAACCATGTGATGTGTTTGCATTTTGTATTTATATCTGTTGAGTGTGTGGTAAGTGCGGTTGCTGGACCATGAAATTAAGACTAGACAGTCCAGATCATACTGCATAGTTGAGTTTTGAAACTTAACATGAATGGCTACATGAGCGCATTTGGGTATATAGAAGGTTCTGTTGCTGCCATTCTCATGGTGACGCAAACTTTCAATTGTCTTCCTTTTGGTAATTCTTTGACCGAGGAAGTACTAGTTCTACGAACTGGTATGCTTGATCGGACACAATGGTAAGGCTCTAATCTCGATGCATACATAGTAGGCTGATAGGCAGTACTGCAGAAAATCTCCAGTCTGAATTTTGTGCAATCCGAATGTTGCTTGTACAGTGTTCTTAATCGTGGTCACAGATATGCGGGTGTATGCTTCCCAATTAGTAGTAGCTACCGAGTAACAATTGTTCAAAGTTGTGCTGCACTGCTGCCCGGACTCTCAGTAGCTGCCGGAGTGCAGCGCGGCGTGCTTGGCCACCCGACCCTGCCTCCTCTCCTCGATGCTCGGTCCTCCCGAAAGCAATTGAGGCAATCGAGCGAGCAGTAGAAAGTAGAAACCCAATCAGGAGCTTCCCCTTCATATCCTCGCGGGAGATGAGGCAATAGAGCGAGCAGTAACCAATCAGCAGAAAGTAGTAACAACTCTCTTTTTTTTATTTTAGGTTGGTTAGCTTAAAAATAAACTAACCAATATTAAATAAAGATATCTAGGAGTATATCTAACCCAAAGTGAAACTTCCGTCAAAATACATAACTTAATCTGTAATTTACGCTATTCTTTATTAACTATCCCCCCGTTCGCTTTTAATCACGTATAAGGCCTCCTCCAACGGCAAGCGATACCGATGGCATCCGTGGAATATTCGCTGACGTGGACTTGAGAGAAGAGAAAAAATCAGGCAGCCAACGCTTAACTCCTCGCTAATCTCGAACGAAAATCGAGGGCACTAAGAGACAGCCTAATCGTCGACGTTTTCTTCTCCTCTATCGATAACAGATTGGTTGCTCTCTTCCCAAATCTGTGTTGCATCCTCTTCTTTTGCGCGCGCATCGCTCCCTCCTCTCGCCCCAGATGCGCGCCAACTCTCTCGCCAAAATCCTCTAGCGCGCGCATCGTTGCCTCCTCTTTTTTTCCCTTCTTTTTCTCCTCATTCCCCACAGACCGCTAGGGCTAGTTGTTGACGAAGGCCTCACGATGTCATTTCATACATCGATGAAGCATGCAACAAGATGAATCGACGGGCCAGGCGAGTAGCGCTGCCGCCGACGGCTGGTTCCGCAGATGTTGTGGCTGCTTCTATCCCAGGGACATCAACTGCTCTTCCACCGGAAGTGCAAGCAGGAAGTAACGGCCACCCTTGCTTCAGTGATGTGCGTCGTAGAAATGCTGCTATCCGAGCCAAACCAATCCATTCCCAACTAAAAATGACTTAATTGAGCATATTTGGCAACAATATCAAAACAGGCAAAATAATTAATCGTCATTATCCATTTTCATGTAAGCATTAATATCCAATTCATTTTAGCTTCCTTGTTACACTCAAAACTATTGATCGTCTTCACTTACAATTTGTTTTTTTTGAGGAGGTGCTGATGCTACTGGTTGATTTGTGAGACTGTTAAGTTCTGCTCAAGTATGAACTTTTAAAACTACATGTCTATATTTGTTTAACTTGGTCAGTGCCATAAACATCTAAATCTGTAGGTCTGTTGTACTGGGAACTTAAAGTTATTTCTTTTTCTTTCAGTTAACAGGAGGTCAATGTTATGTTCATCTTTTGGTGATTTTTACTTGTATCTGTGGTTGCTGTCCAGCTTTTGGTGGTCTTGTTCAAGGAATGAATAAGCATTGTTCTTGTGTCCAGCTTGAAGCTGCTTTTGTTTAAGGAATGCAATTAGTACTTGTATCTATCAGATGTTATCCTGCTTTTGTTCAACTCTTATATCTCTTTTGTGATCATATTATGTCTATTATGTTACCTAGTTGCCGTGTAACTAGTCAGCAAACTGGTCTATTATGTCTCTTTTGTGACAAACTGGTCAGCAACTAGTACAATGGATTTCAGCATGCGACGGAATTAATCTTTGCCTCATCATTGTGATGAGATATTGTTATGTATTATCTAAACTGATTTGAGATGTTTATTTTCTGTCTATGTATGTTGATTTTTTAAAGTAGCAGCACACAAAGAGCCACAAAGATCAGTGTGTATATTATCATTACACATGCTGTCATTACAAGCACTAAGAGACAACCCCATAGATAGCCCATTGGAGAAATTGACTTTAGTATTATCTCTTAGATGACATATCTTGTGTTATATAGTTAGAACTAGCTATAACCATTGGAGGAGACCTAAGCAACTTGTGCTTGTTCCGAATTAATCTTTGTGTTGCAGTGATCAACTCAGATTTTATGGCATTATTTATTGCTCTGTTTATTTGCATGCACACTATGGCACGCTCCCCCATGCACCGGATGGTTTGTTGGGGACAACACAGCCAAGAACGTGTGGGACAGAGGGAATGCGCTACAACAAAATGAACGCGACGCAGGATCGAGCATGCCAGATTAAAGCGTGATGCAGTCCTGGTCTTGGCGCTTAATCGAAATACGACGATCATAAGCGAACGAAGGGTGGCCGCAGCTTCCTTCGAAGTCAAGGCCGGTTAATTCCATTATTAAAAAAAAAGCGAACGGCGTACTAACTAACAGG
Source organism: Leersia perrieri (assembly GCA_000325765.3). NCBI lineage: Eukaryota > Viridiplantae > Streptophyta > Magnoliopsida > Poales > Poaceae > Leersia > Leersia perrieri. The sequence goes on from CM002476.1 coordinate 6,728,428, forward strand.
CTGAAAGTAAGACTACAACATCTCAGGGAGATGGATTAACTGAGAAAGAGAAACACCCGACTCTCACCGATCGATTACCGCAGTTATTAGTCATCTCGAGCAAGTTTTTTAAATTTAAACTAAACCTCACTAAATTTAATCACTACCACTACTGTGGTAATTGCGATAACCAACCAAACCACTACGTGTTGTGGCATTCGGTCAAACATATAATATTGTTTTTGTAAATTCTAATGTATAATATATTTTACATCAAACATTATTGCGGCCTCTCATAGTCGCGTAACTTCCTACTCATTGGCCAGTAGAAATAAGAAAATATTAGTTCTCTTGTATCTTGTTTCTTTAATCCTATAATATTACTCTCTTCGTTCTTTTTATGGCGAATTTTATTTCGTTAGGACAAGTGTTTGACTTATAAATTCTTGAGTAAATTTCACAAAACTACATGTATTTTGAACAATTTATCACAAAATTATAGATTTAAGGACTTGTTTCACAAAAATACAGATTTAGTATCCTTATGTATCACAAAACTACATATTTAAGAATATGTTTCACAAAACTACATATTTAGTATCTCTATTATCACAAAACTACAAGTTTAGTGTCTCTATTATTATAAAACTACAAGTTTTAGCAATACATCATCACAAAACTACATGTTTTAGCAATGCTTAAACCTATAGTTTTGTGATAATAAAAACACTAAACTTGTAGTTTTGTGATAATAGCGACACTAAATCTATAGTTTTGTGATAATAAAGACACTAGTTTTGTGAAACAAATTCTTAAATCTATAGTTTTGTGAAACACATGGACACTAAATCTGTAGTTTTGCGAAATAAGTTCTTAAATCTGTAGTTTTGTGATAAATTGTCCAAAATACCTATAGTTTTGTGAAATTTACTCTAAATTCTTTATTAAGATATTAGTTATGATATTGAAAAGTATAATCATAAAAGACCACTTACGAATACAAATTTAACAACATTAATTTTATGTCATAAAAAAGATTTGTAATAGAAAAGTTATTGATCAGGTCCTTGTAAAAATTTAGGACTTAGGCCGTGTTCAGATCCAAAAACTTTTTGACAAAAAAATTCACATCAATGTTTAAACATATATTTGAATGATTAAACATAGACTAATAACAAAACAAATTATATATTCGGACTATACACTACGAGACGAATCTTTTAAGCCTAATTAATCCATCATTAGCACATGTTGGTTACTATAGCACTTATGGCTAATCATGACATAATTAGGCTCAAAAGATTCGTCTCGTGGTGTAGAGTCGGAATATATAATTTATTTTGTTAGAGTCGGAATATATAATTTATTTTGTTATTAGTTTACTTTGTGTTCAAATATTGATGCAACATTTTTTTTCAAAAACTTTTTAGATCTAAACGCACCCTCAGTACTTCTCTTGCCATAATTAAGTACTCCTAGCGGTATTATTCGAGAAGTTACATCTGTAGACTAGAGTGACTGTAGACTTAGGATACAGTACAAGAAAAAAGGCGTTTATAAATGCGACAACGATATTAACTGTACCACCTAGTAGAACAGTGAATTTACTTCAATGACTGACCCAGCAGTAAATGTGTCTGTGCAATAGCATGTGGTAAATTAAAGTTTTGCAGCTGCATGACTGCATCAAACATTACTGCTAGGTTGTACCGTTGTACTGTAGTAATACTCATTTCTTTATTTTTTTTCTTTTTTTTTCTTAATATTGTGATGTTCATGTGTTGTCTCTCCTGTAATTAGCAGAAGCTCATCTTCAGTTCAATCTTCAGTGTAGGTTGTTTTTAGTGTTGATTTGTATGTCCTTATCGCTTCATTAAAATTGCAGGCTCCTCTCTCATACACACATGCAAGATACAGAATGCGTTGCAACTTTGCATCTCACATTGTCATTTCTCGAAGGGACAGTCCACATTCAAACATTACAAAATGCTGAGCACGATCAGTAGTAGTAGCAGCAGCAGTACTTATATTTAATCATCACCATACAACACAATAATTATCACATATTTAGCATTATTCATGCCCTCGAGAGAACACTGGTACTACTACATGATCACCAGGAACTTAAAACACAATAATAGATAAGAACCTAATTAAACAAACAAACACAGCCAACCAACAAACATAATATCCTCCAATGCAAAGTAAACAAACGCTAGCTAGAAGACAGTGCAAGCTAACTGCACATAAAATAACCGCGCGCGCGTCACCAGAAACTCACTCCATGCGTCCACGCGTGCGCTACATAGAGCACATGAATTACCCATCCATCAGTCATCATCATCACTAGCTCGATCATGGCTTCTTCTCCTGCTTGGAGGCGGCGGCGGGGGATCCGGGCATGCCGCCGCCGAGGCCGGGGGATCCGCCGCCGAGGCCGCCGAAGATTGGCATGCTGCCGATGCCGAAGCCGGGGGTGGAGCCGCTGCTGCCGGGGAGGCTGAACCCCGGGATGCTGCTGCCGCCGGGCATCCCTCCGAACGCCGGCACCGCGCTCCCGAACCGGTCGAACGGCGGGAACGTCTGCGGCTGCACCACCGTCTCCTTGCTCTCCGTCGCCGCCGCCGCCGTCTTGATGTTCCTCGCCTCCGCTCCGGCCACCGCCAGCACCAGCACCGCCGCCACCGCCATCATCATCTTGCTCGACTTCTCCATCTCACTCACTCGCTTCTTCACTAGCTCTGACGATTCTAAGCTGGAAAGCTGTGTGTGCTTGTGTCTCAGTGTCAGTGTGTGCAACGGCTGATTTCTGCTGCTGGTGGTGTGGGGGTGAGAGATTTTATAGGGGAGGAGGAGGGACATTGAAGAGAGGGAGCAGCTAGCTCATCGAAAGATAAAGATAGCTAGGTCATCGAAAGATGGATGGATGGATGGATCAATGAGAGGGTAGGTGGGGGGCGTAACTCGGGGTGTTAAAGGAGGGGGTACCTGCTGCTGTTACTGCCATCCTGTGATCCCCATAAATACTTTTGATCTTACAGATCATCAATATAAATGTATAATGCCATACAGAAAAAAGAGAGGAGAGAAAGAGAGAGGGAAAATTAACCCTAGATCTGGTTGGTTCGTTGTGGTTTGGAAGATAGTAGCTGGGTGCTGGATGTGGTTTGCTCTCTTTTCGAAATTTTGTGAAACTTTTTGGTGACTGGTTGTATGTAAAGGGGTTAATGCGGTGAACTACTGATAATCTGATGGATGGATTGGTGTGTGATGAACTGATGATCGTAGGTATGGCAGGCAATGGGAAACAAGAGAGCTAACATTGCTTTACGTTGGGGCCCCTTGGTGAGATTTACCTGCATAATGTGAGTGCGGATATATGTAGCATGCATGCATTTCTGGTAGGGAATCTAATTGATCGTGACATGACACAAGGATAGAGCTCATGTACGTTATATGTGAGTCATAATGTGTATCATCCTGGAATTATGGCAACTGATTAATCATCATTTTATATATTGCCGATTGGTTCTTATTCTAATTTCGCTGTATTTTTAAAACAGATCATGTTCTTGAGTGTTCTTCTACTTTTGCAGGGTTAATTAATCAATTAATTACTACGGTCAAGTCGTCATAATCCTCGTTACCAGTTAGTCTTCTGTGTACTAGCAGCAGAAATCCAGTACTGGTTTGACAAAGAACGGTAGGATCGATCAAATATGTCAGATATTACAGCTTGCATGCATGTGGTGTGTAGGTAGTTCTCCTGTTCTTTACTTCCAGTTCAGTGAACCAAATTCGCTAACAGGTACTATTTCCATAGCTTTGATGGACCTTCAGAGGATTATGGATATGCATACGGTGCAATCAGCAATTAGGGAGAGAGGTTAAATTTCTCCTTAATTAATTAAATTAAGTAAAAGGCTACTGTTACTTGAGTAGGTACTGAAAGATATCAAAATTTTAGTGTAAAATTTGTTACCTCTTAATACCTGAGGTATCGAGAGATAGCAAATTTACATTATAAAAAATGGTATCTCTATCTTCTCAAGATTGTAAAATTGCTCTTTAAGTACGCTCTTACTAATATTGATGTGTCGCGTGTATGTTGTAAGAGTTTTCTAAGGGTTTTTTAAGTTCGTGTAGCATTGTTCTTATCCTAATTTGGTGACTGTAGCAAATGAGAATTATTACTGCTGTTGTTTGTTATAATTTGACTTTAGCTGATGAGGAATAAACGCAACTTGCTACTGCTAGTTCATATACTTTGGATACATATACTGTTCATCGCACCTGCAGATCGATCTACTCCCATAAACAGATTTATAGCTTTTGGAAGAATGGTGGTTGGGTGACATTATGCTACATGCATGGGCACGGCCAACATGCCCTGATCAGGGGTCATAGGCTCATAGGATTATATTGCACCTAGTATAGAAAATGACAACTCGGTTATTCATGTGACATGTGTTTCTTTTATGAGTTTGACAAATTCCCAAGTAGTATTTCGTATTTCCATTACATACATGTTTTTAGGCTCTTCCTTTTGAATAAAATGGCACTAGTGCTATGCAGGGGCGGAACCAGAAACTTTGCAAGCCTAGGACTTATTTACTATATTTTAGCAAGAAATTATGTATCTTCAAAAATTTGGGGCAGTTTTTAAAGAATTTAAATGGGGTTTGGGGTGGCCTAGCTGTACTACGCTTGGTTCCGCCCTTGGTGTTATGTACAATATTAGTTTTCATTTTATTTTCATTTTAACTATAGGATTTTATCCTGCATAGTGTTTTTTTGCATAATGCTATATATTTTAAAAGTAGACAAATTTCTTACTTCTATTTCCATAATTAAAATAGTAGTTAGTAGAGACTACTGATGATCAACCTTTACTGCTATATTGGCTCAAAAAAAACATTACTGCTATAATATAGACCGACGATGTGATGAGGACATCGCCACCACAGATATAACCACAACGATGTGTTACATAATAGAACTAAAGGTGCAAGTTTCTTATGTTCGATTTACATTTTATATATTTGAGCAAAGAATGCTACACCATGAGTTGTGTGTGTTTTTATTTACAAAAGTGCTATCATGGATAAAAGGAAGGATCGCAGGCTCAAGAATCATATCGATGATGAATGAAGTTGATTGGGGACCAAGTGAAGAACTTCTCCAAGTAATTGCAAGAAATCCGGTTCGGCCTGCAGAGACATCACTGAATTCAAACGGTTGCCAATTCTTCATACGACATCCGTTTTTGGCCCGTGAGTATTTGATGGAAAGGTTTCGGAGTCCTCTTTCTAACGGATCCAGCCTCATAGCAAAATTCCATTCAAGTCAATGGAAATCGCGACAACAAAACGTTGCATCGCCAGTAATGGGCCTATGGGCCTGTAACTTCGTCTGGGACCCTGGTCCAAGAGGGGCCCAAGTGGGGTGCGCCCCAACCAGGTAGAGCACGACCCTAGGGAGCCCTAGGACGTCCTCCCACTCCTTTAAATAGTTAGCTACCCTTCAGGGTTATTTGGGTTTTGTTTAATTGAAAGTTTAGTCATTGCTACTTCCTCGTAACTACGCATCCAGCTAGGATTCCTGGTTACATGTTCAGAACCCCAACTTTATTGTGTATCAATCTATTGTGCGACTTTTTCATCTAGCAATTCAGTTGCTCACTTTTATCTTGTTCTTGCTAGTTCTCGATTGCTTGCAGGAGTAAGTTTGATCTGTACCGGCAAGATCAACAAACCCTCTGGAGTGGGTGTAACGATCGCTAAGGCGCAATGGTTCGCAGACGGTTATAGTCGGGTCGTCAACTTCCTCTCCACCCAAATCGTAGTTATCTTTACTCACCGAAAGATTGGGCCACCCTCGTGCACATCAAGTGGTATCAGAGCTTTCGTTGCTCGGTGAGTTTCATCTACCTATAAACCAGAAAATTGCAAAAAAAATTGAGAGTGATTTACCTAGCCATCTTTGTGCCTTGCATTGTTCTTTTCAGTTTTTGCATTGTTGAGTTTTCGTTGCATTGTCGAGTCGTTTTGCTGGTCTTAGTGTTAGTTTTGTCTAGAGTTTCGAGTTCTGGTCACATTAGTACCACCATTGTCGTCACCACCACCGTGTCGGTTGTCGTCGGGAATAACAAAAACGGAATCGGTTCGCCGCCAGCGTTCCGTTTTTATAGTTTCTGGAATTTTTCGTCGGTCAATTTGTGAGTTGCATCGTTTGCATCTAGGGTTTGCTTTTGTTTCATCTGTGTATTATTACAACCATTGCCGAATCCTGTTTCTTCCACTTCTCCACCAACCGAACAAATCCTCCACCAAATTAGAAAATTTTGTTTCCAGATTTGTTTGCTTACCTCCTTCGCAAGAAAGAAAAAAAATATTGGTTTTCAATTTTACTAGAGTCTGTTACCTCCACCGCAAGTCTCCCCCTCTGATTTTCGAAAAACCCCCACCTCCCTTGGTCCGTCGCTTTCCCCCAACCTTCCACCGAAATCCCCCTAGTCCGAATCTATCTCCCACTTCCCATTTTGTTCCGTTTCTCATACACCTTGAAAAATTTTCATTTGTTGTCGGATTTGAGATCCGTTTGCAAAAACGGAATCGTCGTGTCGTCAGGATTCCATTTTTATATATATCAAATTTTTGGGTGATAGTTTTTCATTTAGATCCCTGTAATTTTTTATATTTACATTTAGGGCCCTGGTCAGTTTTGGGAAAAAAATTGAAAAAAAGGCAGAAAGGTGCTAAAAAATAGAGAAGAGAAAAGCCGCACCAAAAAAAAAGGAGAAAAGAAAAAAAGGAACAGAAAAAAAAAGAAAAGGAGAAATTCATTTATCTTCAGGCTTTCTTGTGTATCTCAGAGTAATGCTTGAGTTGTTTCTAATGCTATCTTGGGGTAGGTATCATTTGTGTCTAGGCTCGCGTCTTTAGTACTTTCTAGCCTAGGACCAACACGATACTTGATTTTGAACGATTATTGAACTTTGCATTCTCTAATTTGAGCATTTGCCATCCTTGCTACATATTTAAGCCTACCTAGAGCTCCACAGATTTGACTACAGTTGTATAAATTATGACCGTGTGTGCCAAAGCATCAATACATCCAACTCCACTGGTGCTTGGTTTTGTCGGTGTAGACACCATCCAGCTTGCATTGGTAAGAACTTGTAAGAGCTTGGTTGAAAGCTTGAGTGTGCGTGATCTTTGAGCTCCCACTACCTAGTAGTTGATAGGAACGTATATATTCTTATATATGTTTCTTGTTTGCTACTAACAATGGCAGGGTTACGCAAGGAGATTGGAGCTGCTCATGCTCAACATGGACGTTGTCATCTTTGACAACAAATGGCGAGTGATCAACATGACACATTTAAGGTACATGATTATAATCTTGCAAGAGTAGAGTCTATCTTGCCATCTTTTGATGGAAAGCATGATTCCACTTCTTATATTGATTGGGAGCTAGCATTAGACAAACATTTTGATGAGTATGATTTCTCTGATGCTTAAATGGTTAAGGCTCCTAGTAATAAGTGTACTGGTTGTGCATCCTTTTGGTGGCATACTGTGGGCAATAAGCTTGAGACTTGGGATGATTGCAAAAACATGATGAGAAAATGTTTTGTGAGTTATTATTACAAATGTACTCTTCGTGAGAAATTAGAACATTTGAAACAATGTGATAGAACTGTTAGAGAGTACATCCATGAATTTAAAGTTTGTATGATCTATAGTGATTTAAAAGAGTGCAATGAAAACACAAAGCGTAGATTTTTCAATGGGCTTGATTCCAAAATTCAGGTTATGCTGGTTAATGTGACATATAATCATATAGGCCAATTGTTCATGTTTGCCTGTAATATTGAGCGCAAAATTTTGGAGAACCCAATAGAGCAACAAGATATGCTTGTGTCTCCTGTTACTAATGTTTTGCAGGTAGTCCACAATATTTACCAAGAGGAGAGTGATATGATCAAGATATCATCCGAGAATGAAGAAGAGAAGACGAATGCACCAACATTATCTGAAGAGGGCATGAAAGGTAACTTAAATGGTGCTGAGATTACACTAGGTGAGTGTGCTTCTGATGAATTACTTTTTTCCACTTTCCATGCTGATCTAGAGCAACTTTTAGTGGAACCTACTTCTGATTTGCCTTTGTCACAAGTTGATTTGCATTCTGTTTCTTGTGATAAAGAAGAGTTATGCGATAGTACTTCACTTATATCCATTCCACAACTAGTGAATGAACATGGCACTTTTAATCTTGATGATCTACTTATTCACCCGTCCACCGAGAATGATGAACTTCAATTGCAATCTTCTTTAAATACTTTGGGCTATATTATGTTTGATGATTCTTGTGAGCTCAATTGTTTGAAGGAGAAAATATTTGCTTGTGCTGACATGCCATGTCCTCGTAATGTTATTTTTCACATCTTTGGCCAATATAATGATAGAGGAATTTATTTGGTGCACAAAGTTTATATTTGTTCAGATTGGGAACCTTTAGTTGTGGTGGAACGAAATTGTAACCTAGAGAGTAGTATTAGGACTATTGATGTTGACTCTAGTTTGTTTTGTTTTTGTCCGAAGAAATATGTTTATTTTCAAGAAGGAGAGTCTTCTATGGATATCACCACTTGCACTTACAATAACAAACCGAGGACAGTTTGTTGTCAAGAAGGAGAGGATGATGAGGACATCGCCACCACAAATATAACCACAACGATGTGTTACATAATAGAACTAAAGGTGCAAGTTTCTTATGTTCGATTTACATTTTATATATTTGAGCAAAGGATGCTACACCATGAGTTGTGTGTGTTTTTATTTACAGAAGTGCTATCATGGATAAAAGGAAGGATCGCAGGCTCAAGAATCATATCGATGATGAATGAAGTTGATTGGGACCAAGTGAAGAACTTCTCCAAGTAATTGTAAGGAATCTAGTTCGGCCTGTAGAGACATCACTGAATTCAAACGGTTGCCAATTCTTCATACGACATCCGTTTCTGGCCCGTGAGTACTTGATGAAAAGGTTTCGGAGTCCTCTTTCCAACGGATCCAGTCTCATAGCAAAATTCCATTCGAGTCAACAGAAATTGCGACAACAAGACGTTGCATCGCCAGTAATGGGCCTATGGGCCTGTAACTTCGTCTGGGACCCCGGTCCAAGAGGGGCCCAAGTGGGGTGCTCCCCAACCAGGTGGAGCACGACCTTAGGGAGCCCTAGGACGTCCTCCCACTCTAAATAGTTAGCTACCCTTCAGGATTATTTGGGTTTTGTTTAATTGAAAGTTTAGCCATTGCTACTTCCTTGTAACTACGCATCCGGCTAGGATTCCTGGTTACATGTTCAGAACCCCAACTTTATCGTGTATCAATTTATTGTGCGGCTTTTTCATCTAGCAATTCAGTTGCTCACTTTTATCTTGTTCTTGCTAGTTCTCGATTGCTTGCAGGAGTAAGGTTGATCTGCACCGGCAAGATCAACAAACCCTCTAGAGTGGGTGTAACGATCGCTAAGGCGCAACGGTTCGCAGACAGTTGTAGTCGGGTCGTCAACTTCCTCTCCACCCAAATCGTAGTTATCTTTACTCACCGAAAGATCGGGCCACCCTCGTGCACATTACGATGATTGAATGACATGTGGTATCTTTATATTTATTTGTTTTCTTCAATTAACATGGTAATTTCTAGCTAGGCAAGGTTATCAGTAGCCGATGGAGCGGCAGATGGTTATTAGCTGCCTCCGTTCTAGTATTCGACGGCCTCATCGACTCCTTGTCCTCGATGACTCGACTCGACCTCGTTACACCGATAACTTGATAGTTGAGATAATAGGTAGATGGAAATTTGAATTAAATTAGTGAATTACCATGACAGTAATGTGAATAAACTGTTCAATCAAATTATCAAAACTAATGTGAATGTTCGGTTCAAGTTAATTTTCTTTTTTATATAAATCAGGAAGACATATATTTCCTTAATCCTCGTTATGTCCGCTAACCTAGAAATATGGCTTATTTATATGAGACATAAGTTTTGTTCAAATTTTATGGGCCAATTTGTATTTCACTCCGAGATCCCAAATTTTTTAGACGGCCCTGCACTTTTTCTTTTTTTTTAGTGGCACACTTTTTCATTAATTTTGCAGGTTGCATCATCCAAAGAAATTAATGTATAGGTTTTAAGAACTCAGTAGTATATGGCCTTGTATGTGAAGAAATTAGAAAAGGTAAAAAAAACAATGCATACATTGTTTATTTAATGTACCTCCAGAAACTACAAAACTCAAAAAAATAATCTATACGTGGAGAAAAAAAAACTAACTAAGAATATAGCTACACTACTGATTTATACATGACAGGCTTCAGCAGCACAAGCGTAATCACCCTGGAGGCCAATACGAGAGAGTACACGGGGGAATAAAAAAAGAGAAAATAAATGCAACACGAACTCTTCAAAAGGCACTAAAGATCCATCTACACAAATATTACCAATAACATAGCTAGCCCTGAGCTTATCAAGATCCATTTATCTTGCTAAGGCTACCATTAACTAAACTTTTCACATTTTATTTTTTGTTGTACCTTTGTTTTCATGTTTTGCATGACAGTGGAGAGATATGTATGACTTGAGCTTCTATGTATTATCTATATATTGTCCAATTCGTACAAACTTTTCACAACTGTTAGGACCATGCGTAAGGAAATGAGGGGATGCACCATTGAGCGTCTGAAATTGATGCTCTATGAAAAAACTCGTATATGCAGTGCAACCAGCAAATAGGGAGAGAGGTTAAATTTCTCCTTAATTAGGAAATTAGAATTGCATCTCAAGATACCACACCAACTTAACAGACCAGCCTATTATACTCCCCGTCCATATTTATTAGACGTTGGTTAATTTATTTTTAAGCTAATTAACGACAAACATAAAAGGAGAGTATATGCATATACATTTTTGAACCGAAGGTTAAAAAGAGATATGATCGATGCACATTCACACGATACATGTACGTAGACGTCCGTTTGTAAAATTGATCACGACGACGACTTTGGGCACTGTATATAGCTGTATACGATCGACGGAGTCACGTGCGATGCCAGCCATGAGCCATCGCTAGCTAACTTGTAGCCGGACCGGCGGACCCCCCAACCTGTGCTCGGCGCGCGCTTACGTGAATTCCTTTTTTCCTTTTTTTTTAAAAAAAAAAGGAAGCAGGAGCTCCGGGCTCTGCTATTTCAATTAGCACGAAGAGAGTTGATAAAGCGCTGAAAAACCGGACAGTTTCATGTTGTTCGATAGTTTTTCTCCGTTCTAGTTGACAAACCGGTCGCTAATTAAACTGATCGAACTTAAAATATAAAGTTAATTTGGAATATCTCATAAATTAGTCCGAATATTTCAACGTTTTCCGTGAAAAGCAAACGGTTTTGTGAACCCTGTAGACGAGCCAGTATACATATAGATCGATCAACGCGCGCTGCATCATCAGCTAGTGAATACTACATGATGTATGCTACGTTGGTGAGAACAGTAGGTAGCCAACTGGTGGGTGTGTGTGACCACTGAAATCAGCGATCACCAGCCAACAGCCGCTAGCTAGCCGCTGAGACGAGAATCAAGATGATGAGTTTAAATATCATCATGAATCATGAGGCAGCAGCAAGTTAAAAGGAAGAGAAAAGGAGGTAGCCATATATGCATCCAACCCAAAACCGGTAGTGCACGCTGCCAGCTTAAATTCCACCACCGGACACCGGTCAACCATAAACCCCAGCTCCATCTCCTCTTCTCCGTGCTCCCTCCTTCCCTACCTCACGGTCTTGATCGCATTTAGCCACTCTACGAGAGATCAAAGAACTTTTGTTTTTCTTTCAACTGATTCCTGTTTCTTCGCGGCCAAAGCGATCGATATTCTCCTTTCAAAAAAGAAAAGCGATCGATACTTTTGTAAATTCCCCGTGAAGCTAAATAGCTAATCGATCGATCGATCTAAAAGCTCTATTGGAGTATTGGTATAGTAGCACATTGGATCATTTGCCTAAAGGCCCTAAATCTAACACAAGTCGATCCATCCTGCCATCCTGGTCGTCCTTGATGAGGATGGAGGATAGCTCGTAGTGGTGGGGCTGGACGATGGAGTAACTGCATGGTTGCCATATGCATCTCTGCTTCTGCTTATAGCTCACTCTCCACTCTCCAGCAAATGCAAGCTGAACGCAGTAAATTAGAAGAGCTGGGACGAGTCGACGACAGGTGAGCAGAGCAAGGGAACAGTGAGATTCTCAGAGATGCAGGCGTGCAGTGCAGCGCGATGAGCGCATGCGTCGTACGTGTATGCCCTGGCCTGTGGCCCTGGCCCGATGGGTGGATCGACAGGCGATGTTTGCCTGGCGATCGATGTGTTGTGGTTAATTGGGGTGGCCTGACCGGATCGGAGTACCCTCAGTTTCAGTTTCAGTTTCAGAATATATAAGGCGTTTTCACCCAAGTTAAAGTCGTTTTCTAATTTAATTGATTTTATAGAAAAGAAGGTAATAATATTTTTAACCCAAAACAAATAAAATATATAAATATACTTAATTATATATTGAATTAAATTAAATTACATTGCATTGGTATTGCACATATGGGTATATTTGTATATAAATTTAGGTAAAGTTGAAGCACTTTAGTAACTGCCACAAAGTCAAAACAACAGTCATCTAATACGGTGGGAGTACGTACATATGGGAGACCACCGAGACGGAGGAGATAGTATAACCAACCGATCGATCAAGCCAAGGCTCATTAATATATGAGTGGTTTTAGTTCTTGTTCTTGAGTTGAGTTGTTACTGGAGTATAGAGTAAATTTCTTTTTCTGGCACGTAGGCTGCAGAGTTAAATTAAGCAGAACGGTTTTTCTGCCCGTCTGGCATGCAGCCTGTACCTTAGCTCGTCTCGCTGGCAGCTTGGAAATTCCAAACCGTGTACTGAAAAAGACTGCTTCTAGGAGTATTTGCTTTTGTTGTACGGCTAGTCTGATACTTATCAGCATTCACTATATATTTATGATCCCTTATAATCACTAAAAAATTGTTGGGGACACACCCTCAATCGTGTGCAATTGATGCAAAGCATAGGGTAAGCGAAGCCGAATCTAAATTTTTGGAGTTTGACTTTACATGGCATTTTGTATCCTTTTGTGCACAGCAAAATGTAACTAAATTATTTATTAAATATCAAAGTCGGCTTCCCACTAGCTTCAAGTTTTTGATACAGGAACTTCTATACTCTGAGCAAAAGTGCATGATTAATTAAAAATTAACTATTACAAACTTGCAAAATGGATTTGCATGAATTTTCCGATAAAGCTCTATATAGAAAACTTTTACACCAAACACATGGTTTAACAATTTAGAAAACATGCTCATGGAAAATGAAAAAAAAAGGCATATCTCGTGTTAGAGCTTAATGCATACAAATTTGGTACCACAACAATTGGTCACACACGTGTAATCCATGCATGTATCTATCCGCAAACCGCAATGTGTGACTTCTAGTGCACATGTACATCGCGGAGGTTCTATAAGAGTTAAATGAGATTAAGTGGACCTCTTTGCTCATCCAAGACACCCGCATGAGTTGATGGATGTGCGGGTGGCTACAACATTGGCCATAATAGTGTAGCTCTTATCGTGGTGGCAGCATCATCTTGTAGTGAAATGTAACAGGGAGAGGGAAAAAATGAAAATGTGAGAAGTTAAAAAATAAATGAACTAGTCTTTACAATAAAAACACAGAGAGATGAATCTTTGCAAAAAAAAAATAAAAAAAATGATAAAGAACTAAAAATTAATTCTTAGAAAAATGATAGAGAATAAGATAGTATAAAGCATTAAATATATCCATGACTTAGTTATGGAGATAAGTGAGAGATTATGCTACGTCCATGACTACAAAGGGTTGCAAAACGGGGCTAAAAAGCATCTGTCCACCAGTGTACTGCATAAAGAGTGTTAGTGTAATGTCATCCCACAAAGGGTCCAATAAAACGCAACGCTTAACAAGGTGGAGGGGAGGCGGCGGAGGGGAGGAGCGGCGGCGATCCAAAGGAGTCTTCGTCTTCGGCACCAGCAGCAGAGGAGATGGAGATGGTGAAGGGGCAAAATAGTCACACTTAATCCCAAAATCAGCAAACATAGACTTAAAATACAAAAAAAAAGTAAAATGGCAAAGCATCAACACCCACCGAGTTAAGTTTAGTATTTTATCAAAGCCATTTTATGAAATAGCATTCTACCAAAGCACACTTTATGTATTGGCATAATATCAATTTCTCCTTAATTATGACGGCTGAAATTCGAATAGATACATGAAGTTACATGGTCAATCCAAAAACAAGCAAGTACCTTGCCCATGCGTCTTGATAACTGAATAACGAATTTGAATGCACAATTATGTGTTCTTTATCTATGCATAGTGCTATAGTTCTTTATCTATGCATAGTGCTATAGTTCTCTATCTATGCATGTACTGTCTTCTCAAAAAAAAAAACACTATGCATGTACTGGAGAATATCCACGCTCCACAGCCTAGAAAGCGGGCGCGCCACGCACCGACTTTCTAGTTTATATGAATATCAGAGTGGCATTGATCATTTTAATAGCAAATTAACTGCAGGGAGACTGAAAAGAGAAGGCCTGTACTGCTGCCAGTGTATTGATCTGCTTGGAAAAAAATTGATGGTGTACATTCAGAGTGCACTCTACTGCTACAACCAAGGTATCTTAATTGTTGTCGATACATGTATAGTAGTAGAGGTACTAGCAGTACATAGAATTATAGAGCTTTAATTTAATTGGTCCAACACTACCGGTGTTTGTTGAAGTATAGTCGGTGCAATGCGTAAGTACTCATCGACGAAAAAAATAAAAACAAAGTTCTCCCTTTTTCAAATTCCTTAATTACTAGCTAATCAAGTCGCACTTTCGTACGACTATAGCCTCCCTCTATAATAATTGTGTTTATATTAAGTAGCTACTTAAAAGTTTATCGATACTTTTTTAAGTAAGTGCAACTATAATACACTACACTATCACACCAAATTACTAACATTCATCTGTCGCTAAAACTAAAAAATCAGTGATGTGCTATCTGTCGGTAAATATTAGTGGCATACTATATGTCGGTAATTTTGCATGATAGGATACCCTATGTGTCGGTATTTCTATAGAGATTTGGAGCTACACTCTCTGTTAGTAATTATACCAATACTAATAAACTATATGTCGGTAAAACATGTCAACACGCTATCTGTCACTAAAGTTTGATCCATAGATTGAAATTTCCATGCCCTACCTCCCTGCCACTTTCGGCCCACGAAGTATGAGCCCAACAGATAGTACGTTTGTTTTCATTGCACGATCTTCGGCCCATTCTCGGCCCACATCAGCCTTGCACCGGGGAATGAGTGATAACCCTAGCACGTCGTCTCCCTCGACTCTCCCTTCTCCATCGCGCGCGCCGCCATCGCCCTCCTCCTCCCCCATCCCTCGCGCCGCCGTCTCCCTTCTCCATCCCTCGCGCCGCCGTCGTCGTCCTCCTCCTCCCCCATCCCTCGTGCCGCCGTCTCCCTCCTCCATCACTCGCGCCGCCGCCGTCTTCCCTCCTCCATCCCTCGCGCCGCCGCCGTCATCCTCCTCCCCATCCCTCACGCCACCTTCACCCTCCCCCATCCAT